>PVKP010000014.1:0-400210 GCA_004027715.1 Plecturocebus donacophilus | reverse complement strand
TCAACAGTAGAGAAACTGGATTCCTTTATTATTAGCAATCTATCCCCTCCATGAAATGAAGTCAGTTCATGATTGATTAATCAAGTAGAAAATAATCTCTATTTCACTTTCCTTCCAAGTTACAATCTTTTTTACTGTTTTGAAGCAAACCTTCTGTAGCATTGATGTCCATTTTGCATTTTCTATAGTCTTTCTTAGTCTTTCTCAGCATCAGTTAACTTCTCAAGCCATTAAACCTTAAATTTTATTTCAATTATAATACCAAAATGTTGTATTAAGGTTAACAATGTCCTTGATTTTTCTACTTTTGTACTATCATTATTTCACCTACCAATCTCACCGTTGTACTTGGCTCTTTTGTCTACACTAGTTTCTCTCTTTTTTCTTAAAAACCTCCTTTTTAGTGCTTTTCTGTACTCTGCAACGTTCTTCCTCAGAACTATTGGCTTGTGTTTCATTTTGACGTTAGCTGTTAGTGTTTTTCTTCTCTTTTCAGTGAAAATAATGTTTTTAATCACTCTGTCTTATCCCATGACTTGAAATAAGTTGATGATTCTGCATGTTTATTGTCAGTAATCTATCATTCTCTTGAACATTAGAATGATATTTCTAAATGACATCTATAACCGAATACCCCATAAGCCCCTGGAAAATGAACGTGTCCAAATTGCACTTATTATCTTCCCTGCATTACCCATACCACTTATGTCCTATATTTAATAAAAGATACTGATGAGCGTGGTGGCTCACGCCTGTAATCCCAGCACTTTGGGAGGCTGAGGCAGGTGGATCATCTAAAGTCAGGGGTTCAAGACCAGCCTAACCAACATGGAGAAACCCTGTCTCTACTAAAAATACAAAAATTAGCTGAGCATGGTGGCAGATGCCTGTAATCTCAGATATTCAGGAAGCTGAGGCAGGAGAATCAATTGAACACAGAAGGCGGAGGTTGTAGTGAGCTGAAATCAGGGATATTGCCATGTACATTGGGTTCAAAACCAGAATCTCTAACTCCTCTTTTTAACTCCTCCTCACACCAGCCTCATCACATTCTGTCAATGCCTCTTTTGAAGTATTTCTAAGTACATTATTTCTCCTATCACTGTTTTACCACTACTACCACTACCATTACTCCTTCATGGAAGATATTATGTCTAAGTCAGTAAATCACTCTTAACTATTTTCTGTTTCACCTGTCAATGGCAGTCTCATTCCCATTTCTAGTTGTTGACCTTGATGGTTTCAGATAATCATTTGAAAAACTAATTTAGCTGATTTTTTTTTAGAGTCCTCATTGCCCACAAGATTAAATATAAACTCTTTATCAAATATCAGTGCTTAGATCACTTTTCCTGGTTAAAGTTTATCATAACTTAGTGGAAATACTAGCATTTAAGTCTAGAAATGATAATATCTCTGGAAAAATAAAGCTTTTATCCTATTTAGTCTAAGTTTGGGAAAAGGAATAAGCTACAAAGTACTTCCACAGGCAAACAAGATTTGGACAACTTAAAGAAATCTATAGACTGCTTGATGTACTTCCGTCATCCTGGAAGTTTTATACTCATGTCTTACTTTTACTCCTGTTAAGGACTCCTTTATGACTGATTTGAGTATTCACTCTCAATAGACAGCATATATGTTTATCATTCCAGTAACTCCAGGCTCCTGTTTTCTCTGGTGCCTAGAATGAAGCTGGCTGTCATCATCCTCCAAGAGCATACAATTATGTGATTGAATTCATTACTCTAAACCATTCAAAAGTCTGTTATTGATGTCTATTCCTGGTTTACCTAGCTTAAATTTGTAGCAACATTGTCTAAGGTGTGTATCTTTCATGTGAAACTTCAGTTGAAAGAGTGGCCTACCAGATCTTCTACAACCACATTCCAACCTAAATCTTGACATTCAACCCTATCCTCTTATCACAAATCAAACTTCTAATCACATCAATCTTCAAAATGCACCTCTAATTATCCTTGTAATGAGTAATTTCTCTTAGGCAGTGTTACTGGACTTTTCTATTTCTTCAGCATTTTGTTTATGATATGTTTAGCATGTCTAGTATGGCAATTGGGACATAGTATTTTAATTAGCAGCTTACAAGTCATTCTCCTAGGCAGACATTGAGTGCCTGAAGAATAGCACTGTGCCCTTTACATCTCTTTATCTCAAGTACATAAAATAGTTCCTACAACACAAGGAACATTTAATATTTGCTTAGTGGGGAATTAAAGGGATTATATTATTAAATACATAAATGAATAAAAATGACCGTATATTATATGTTTACTATTATTCCACTTTGTAACTAAGCACATCTTCTGTTTATAGATGGCTTTGCCATATTTAAAGTCCTTTCAAAAGTACTTGATATTCATAACCTCACTGTGAAGCAGACAGAGCTGATATCATTGTTTCATTTTAGAGATGAGGGCATTGGTGTTTAGAGAAAAAGAGACTAAATAAACTAAGATAAAAAAACTACACCAGCACCTAGATCTCCTGACTTCAGGAATAGTAAAATATAAAGTGATATTCTAGTTTATGTTAGCTATTACATATAGACAAGGGGAAATTGTGTGTCTACTACCAAATAAAGTGAACAATCTATTTCGAATTCTCAGTAGAGAAAGAGGAAATGCAAAATCATATAGATATATCACTGCCAATAAGAGCATTTGTGAGTACCAGTACAATTTCTAAAGTACAACTTTAGACATTTTTGAACACTATATTATCTTTACACAGTATCCCTTCAGAAAGTCTTTTAAGGTTTTATATTTGCTTTATTTCATCAAATTGCCTGTAATTTTAGAAGAATTACTTCTAAATGCAACAAAAATACATTAAAACTATGGAACATAATTACTAGTTGTGTTCACAGCTTAGTATACATTAAACCTTGTTTTGTTTGTCTATGATGATCCTCTTTGAAATCACACAATTTAATGAGGCCCTACTCCAGAGAAACTTTGGAAGACTTGAATAAATCTAATATCTGTTCTAATCTAGAGCTAAAGGTATATAAAATGGGCTGTAGGGAGCAAGTGGGTAGGGTTTGGGAATAGAAAGAAAAGTTAACTATTGCTCTGTTTTTTAAAAAAGTTTAGCCTCATCATTTTTATAGGACAGACTTTTCCAGACATAAAATTGCATGAAAAGATGCACTACACAGACAATTAAAAGGTTTCTAAGAATATTAATAATCTTAGATCATGCACCATTCCAGTTGTATCATAATACAGTAGGGAATAATAAGTAAACTGAAATGCTATACAAGTCAGGTTAGGAAGAATTTAAAAATAAGATATTTCTTTCTGGAGCTTTATGACTTCTCACTTAAGTTACTTTCTAATCTGTGTTATGTTGTACTGTTCATTCAAAGGTAATCCATTGATCAATGAAACTAATATTTCTCTAGAAATGTCTTGCTCTCATTGTCTGCCCAGAGTACATGGTTATCTTGTCTGAACAAGCTAGCTTCCTGTAAATAACCATACTTTGCCTTCCTAACTTTTTGGAAAAATTTCCACATCCCATTTCAAGGAACATAATTTTTGTTATGGCACTTATCTAATTGTCTTAGTCATTTTCTGTTGTTATAAAACATACCACAAACTGAGTAATCTATAAAGAAAAAGTTTGTTTAGTGCACAGGTCTGAAGGCTGGGAGCTCTAAGAGCATGACCCTGGCATCTAGTGAGGGCCCTGCATCAGGGCATGGCAGAATGCATTATGTGGCAAGATAACAAAAGTAAGGATCGGAAAAGACAGTAAGAACTGTCTTTTACCACAAAGCTACTCCAGCAATAACAAACCCACGGTCATGATAGCTAGTGGTATTAATTCATTCATGAGGACAGAGGGATTAGATTCCAGCACAAGAAATTTTCAGGACACATTTAAACCACAACACTAACTGATAAAGGTATCTGCTATGATTTTAATGGCTAAAAATTCTTAGGACAGAAAAAATACCAAAATTTGATTTTTAATTCATATTTCTCCTGGAGAACAATTCTTAAGTAAAACAGATTTCTTTCTCCATTAGTTTTTAACTTTATTTAATTATAAACTAACATTCTTCTATTTTAATAGTCAGTTTTATAAATGTTGGTGATTATACACAGTTGTATAACCACCACCACGCTCAAAACATTCCCTTTCAAATGTTTTCTTCCCTTTTTATTGTCTTTCCTCAAATTTTCCTTAGATATATAATACTGACCTGGTTTCTGCCATTATAGTTTTGCCTTTGCTAGTATTTAATATAAATGTAATCAAACAGTATATTGTAGTCTCTTCTCATCTGTGGGTGTGTATGTGAGATATACAATCCAAGACCTCCAGTGAATGCCTAAAATCATGGCTATTAACAAACATATATATATATGTGTGTGTATATGTGTGTGTGTGTGTGTGTGTGTGTGTGTGTATTTGTGTGTATATATACACCACACAAATGCATATATATATACCCTAAGTATGTGTATATATATACACTTTATACACACACACACATGTAAATACACTAAGTGTATACATACATATATATATATATATACCTAGTATACCTATATATGTAAACACAGTATATATATATGTGTGTATATATACTATATATATATATATATAGTAGAGTATATGTATAGTGCGTGTGTGTGTGTATGTGTGTGTGTGTGTATTTATAATGTATAAATTAGGCCCAATAAGAGATTAATTAAAAAAATAATAAAGTGGAATAATTGTAACAATATGCTATAATAAAAGTTATGTGAATGTGGTATCTCTCTCTCTCTAGCTCTCTCAAAATATCATACTTAAATGCAAGTAACTGAAATTGCAGAAAACAAAACCATGGATAAGATAGAAAAATGTATAATCTTCTATTTTTAACTTATTTTACTTAAAATAATGCTTTTGATATTTATGTATGTTGATAAATGTATTAATAATTTTTCCCCTTTTCATTACTATAATATAAAATGAACCAAGATGGACCATGTGTTTTCGCCCCTAGGTTGTTTGTTTCTTCAGGGCACTCTGAGATCCATTAGCACGAATACCAGCTGACACCACATTTAAATTTTTACGCATGCAATTGCTTTTTAAAACAACCAAACCAGCAGAGATTTTAGTGATTTAGGGTCTACTTACTTTGCATACATGCAAAAATACACTCAACATCTGTTGGTCATTGATAATCTGGAAGCTTTATGTTATAAGACCCCAAATGACCATTACCATTCAGCGGTCATTGGTAACTCACTAAGAGATTCCTCTGCTTCTGAATGACAATACTTAGACATGTAAGCTCTGACTCTGATAATCCTCTACCCTGAGAGTTCCTTTTCTACATGGTGTCCTTCACCTTAAGCCTCTGGACAGTCTCATGCCATAAGAGACCACCCCTTTCTTGCAGTTCTGTCCAAACACCAAACAATAAAGCTTGTTCTGTTTTACTGACTCGTTTGGTCATATATATTTTCTTTATACTTTCCAAATCCTGTAGTTACAAGATAATATTCTGTATTATAGATATTCGTACATTTTCTTGATTAATCAGGTGACAGACAGCTGATTTGTTTCCAGTTTTTTATTTTATTCATAATGCTGCTATTAACATTTACATACAAGGCTGCAGACATATGTTTTCATTTATTTTTGAAAAATACAGAAAATGTGCCTAAGCCATATGGAAAATATATGTTTAGCTTTAAAAGAAATGATCAAATTGTTCCCCAAAGTGGCTGTACCACTTTGTATTTCATTAAGAATGCATGAGCTTTTAAGTGTTCCACATTATCTTCGGCAAATGCCATTGTCAGTTGTTTCTGTTTTTGTTTTAAATTTAGCAAGTCTTGTGGGTGGATAGTAGAATCCCATTGTGGTTTCCCTTGGCCTTTCCCTGGTGACTCTAATGCTGAGTATCTGTTCATGGGCTCACTGACCATTCAAACATCTTTTTTTATATGTATACTTTAAGTTCTGGGATAGCTTTTCTTTAAAGTGCTTGTTCAAATAATTTGCGTTTTCAAAAATGGATTGTTAGTTTTATTAATGAGTTATATGAGTATTTTTTTACTCTGGATGAAAAACGTTTGTCATGTATGTATTTTACATCATTTTCTTTCACTCTCTGACATTTCTTTTCATTCTCTCAACTGTATCTTTAGAAAAGCACATAGTTTGTTCTAGTAAATGTTATCTCTTATAGTTTGTGCTTATCTTTGTCTTTTTAAAGAAATTTGTACCTTACCCAATAGCACACAATTTTCTACTATGTTTTTTGGAAATTTAATAGTTTTGGCTCTTATATATTAAGTCTGTAGTCTATTTCATGTTAATTTATGTGTGTAATATGAAATAAGGATCTAGGCTCATTTATTTTTCAGTACAGATGTCTAATTGGTCTATCCCTATTTGTTGAAAAGATTATCTTTTCCATATCAAATTATCTTGGTATATATGTCAAAAATCAATTTATCACTTATGTAGGAATCTATAATTTATAATTTTAAAATAGCTTTTTCTGACTTGGCCCAAGCAATCCATCCTCTACAATGCTGCCCTTCTGACCCATATAAAATAAAAATATTGTCATGCTACTATCCTACTTAGAATATTTTATTGATTTGACACTCCTAATGGAATAAATGCAAGGCACCCTCACGTTGTCCAAAATACCTTTTACAATTTTGGATGGTAGAGTGGGGTCCTATCAAAGAGAAAAGTATACAATGTGCAAGGACACAAAACGTTTGTCCTTTACCCAAAATTTACCCAAAAGTATGGCAATTTTTGAGATTTCCAAAACTTTTGTATTGCTGTAATATAGGCAATGAGGTGATATATAGTCATCCAATCAATAAAGTTTTTTATATTTTTTAATTTTTTTTTCTTTTCCCAGTGTCTTCTGTCTATTCATCTTTGTACCTTAGCTTCATGGTCTAGTTAGTTCAGTGCAAGTTAAAGTATCATTCCCTAGCAGGCATCTTCAACATTACATGGTAGTTTGTGTCAAAAGAAAAATTACAACAAATTTAGTTTACAGATCTTAATTGGCTTTTATTTGCAATTCTAGAATCATGCAGCAACTCATTTTGTAAGACAGAATTAGTATTCCAATGAGCCAATCTGGGGAGATTGGTTTTATAGACAGAAAAGGGCAGAAGAAAGCAGAAACAGAAAACAAAATGTCATTTAAAAGTTACTTTTCTTGTACAAGTTGAAGCAGAGGGAATTTGGGGATTTCTTTATCATGCCAATGAAAACTGACCTGTTTTGGGATTCGGCTGTTTCTCTTGATTTTTTGGAAAGTCAAATACTTTAGTTTCTGCTTGGTGACCTGGAACTTCAGAATGAATGATTCCATTTTGGTTTGGTTTGTTGGGCCTAGTACAGGAGCTCAGTCTAGACCAATGACTTCCTATATATTTTATTTAACATTTGTTAGTGATACAAAATCTCCAGCCCCACTCAAGAATCACTGAATCAGAATCTCAGATGGAGATGTCAAGAATCAGTGTTTTAGCAAGCTATCCTAACTTATATGCATGCTTATTGTTTGGTATTACCTGTATGTTCTGTTCCTTTAGCATTTCTTCTATGATGTTAAGATTTCTTATGCATGGTTAGCCATGTTTAAATGTCTTAAAATGTTTTAAATTTTGACTACAAGAAAGGATATTCAGAGACATTTGAAATTATTGAAAGTAGTTACTAATCATCTGTCAAGTCTTAGTACTAAGTTTGCTAAATTAACAGTTATGGTTTTCACTCAAGTGATGCTTTACTATTAGTTTCCTGAAATTTAAAAACATACTAGATGAATTCTTAAGATAACACCAGGGAAAAAGAAAATGCTAAGAGATGTATTTTGAAAGTGAATATCGAGCCCTAACATTTTCTTTTTAATGAAATATGCCCACTCATAAAAATTTTATCTTTTAATATGTTGATGTTTTAAATTACATTAATATATTTTCTAATGTTGAATGACTCTTGGTTGAAATCTTCTTGACTACCACGTATTTTTACTTTTTCTATTATTCTGTTAAATTTTATTAATTTAATTTGTGAAAAGCTAAGTCAAAGGGTAAATGTATCTGCAGTTTTGGTGGATATTATCAGATATCTACCTTCTTCAAAGGAACAATTGTGTATGAGCTGGCCTCACAGATACAGCAGTTTTCAATTTTTTTGGATAGTTTGTCCACTGGATGTGAGAAATGTTGTATTTAGAATAAATGTGTTCCTCTTTATATATGTGCAATTTGGTATATTTTCATACATTTGTCCAATCAATTATCTGTTCACATTCTTTGACTATGTTTCCACTGGGTTATTTGCCTTTCACTATTGATTTCTAGAAGTTGTTTACTGTTTTTTTTTTTAATAAAAGAGAGAAAATTCCCAAGTTTGCTCTGAGCAACTAGATAGAGAAAATCGAAAAAAGTGGAGGTTTGTGGAGTAGGCAAGTGGAAATTAAGAGTTTGATTTTTGACATGTTAAATTTGAGATATCTGTGAGGCATTCAAAGTAGATGTAAATTAGGCTGTTGGATGTTCCAATTTGGAACTCAAAGGAGAAAAGAGGGTTGCTGATATAAATTTGGTATTCATTAGCATACAGATGGTAATGAAAGTTCTGGGAATGGAGGGGCTCATCTAGGACAAAAAGGTAAAAGAGAATGGAAAAAGAGACCAGGACTGTTCCGTAAGACACTTAAATATTTAGAGTGGACAGAGCAGCACTTCACGAGGATGTCAGAGATATTGTACTGGATTAGCCATGCTGAGCCTATACCAGCTGGATCCCTTGGACCAGTTGCCTCTGAGAAAAGGAAACTATATTAGTGACTCCTCCAATGGAAGTTAGAGCAGTGGGCTTTGATGGTATACCCTGCAATCTGTATAAATGGGGAGTATGATGAAGACATGTTCACTTGCTAATCCACTATATGGGCTGAATGCAGTTAAGGAAATGCCTAACCACCCAGATGCTCTGTTTGAGCACCTAGCTATGGCTTATAACATGGCTTATTTTGACCAAAGTGTCATGCTCCAGAGCACAAGAAAACAGACTGACTTTGACCAGCTAATTGTTAATTCACCATCATTTACACATATGTTAATAAATAAGTAAGCTTTTCTCCAGTATTTTCAAGTATAATAATTATTTAATAGAGCATATAGTAAAGTTAATGTTACAAATATTCAAGAAATAAACTGATATTATTATCTATATCTGAAAGTTTTAGCTGTTATTTTCGTTGTTGAAACTGAATGTGAGTTTTGTTTTGTTTTTTCTTTTTGGTTATCTGTGCTTTTATTTTGGTTCTTTTAATAATCAACACATATATATCACACATGTAAAAATAAGTTATTTTTATGTATTTAAGCTAGCAAAAAGGAGAACTAGGAGCAATGCTCATTCTCTGTGAATTAACTTTTAAAATAAAAGTATATAAATAGTTTTAAAATTGATAAATTAGATCTAACTACTGGCCTAATTATTATCTCTCCATTGTATTAGTAAGTTTTACTATTAAAGTATTTCAAAAATATTTTCTATTAAAATAAAATTCTTATTTGTAATTTGATTCAGTAGAAAGAGCCTGTAGTTTTTATTTCATTTTTCATTATGGTCAATGACATTTAGATCTATTTGTCGTTTAAATGCAAAAATGTTCACACAGAATTACCTCAGTTAAAGTGCAGTTTTAATTAATTCAATTGCATCAGCCACCTCTTGACCGCATCACCTTACTCTACTAGGAGGTGCTATTACAGAGATGCAAACAATATTGCAAAACAAGATCAGAAAGTGATTTGCTGGGGGCAGAGAGAGGAGCATACTTGGCATTTGGGATGAGAAGAGGCTTTCCTTGTGGTTACCTAAAATAGCAAAGATTAAAATGTGCTGCCTTGGGCAGGCCTGTAGCTCTTTCTTCCTAAAATCTAACTTTTCAAAGGCTTTGGCATCTCATTACCACACATATGTGTAGTTCTCCAATTGTCTCCCTTTTGGTATATCTCATTACCACACTTCGTTCATATATCTAACAATATCCCCTTAAATTATGTACATCTCATTACTCTTCAGCCAAGCTTGACCTTGACACTTCTATACCTCATTTGCCTTGCAATATGTAGCTGTTAATGATTCATTTCCATCTGCATCGTTTATTAAAACATTTAAAGGCATAACTACATAAGAAATCTGCCTTCATTTTATAGGTTTGCACTTTCAACTTCAAGAATGAAAAGCATACTCACCCGGGTAGTTTGTCTACAATTTGAGTGGGTTACCATCATGTGGTGTTTAACAGATACAATATCACTGAGTTTTGCTGAACCATTCTATGATGCATTTAATAAAATACATTGATGATGTAGTTAATAAAGTGAATAAGATAGATCCAGACTACTAATAATTCATAAAATAATTATGATATTAAAATATGTGCCTTAGGCCGGGCGTGGTGGCTCACACCTATAATCGCAGCACTTTTGGAAGCTGAGGTGGGTGGATCATGAAATCAAGAGCTGGAGACAAGCCTGGCCAACATGGTAAAACCCCATCTCTACTGAAGATACAAAAAATGAGCCGGTCTTGGTGGTGGACACCTGTAGTCCCAGCTACTTGGGAGGCTGAGGCAGGAGAAGTGCTTGAACCCGACAGGCCAAAGTTGCAGTGAGCAGAGATGGTGCCACTGCACTCCAGCCTGGGTGACAGAGTGAGATTCCATCTCAAAAAAAAAAGGTGCCTCAACTGCTAGATGCCTTATAATTGTTGATGAGTGGGTAATATATAAGCATTTAAATAGTCAATTACAGGGTAATGAAAGCAATGTACTAATAGAGGATTTTTATATGCCATATTATCCCATAAACACCAACATAATACATTTATAGTCCAACTTCTCCAAATATCACAAGCATCCCTTCTTTAGCTACAAAACTGGAATATACTATTCTGTAACTTTAAATCTAATTTACAATTAGAGATAAATTACATTATTAAAAGCAGATATAAAAGTATTTCTTCAGGTTTCTTTATTCCAATAATGTGTCTTCAAAGATTAAAATTGTATTAATTATATCAATGGGTAGCAACTTTATTTCTCCTTAAAATACAATTATTAACATTGTATCATATAAGCATTCCCTAAAACATCCTTCGAGAGATTTTGGGTGCCTCTTTTACAGAAGTAGGTTAACTGAAACCATATATGACCTCCTGATTGGAAATTTCATTCAAATGTACTAGATAGATGGCTCTTTAATCTCTGAACTAGGTAAATGCTACTGCTACAGCACCATCTCCAGCCCGGCTCCAGGAAATGTGTATTAATGTCTGCTGAAATTCAGTAGGAGGAATTCCTACTTAACTAAGGCATCAGCCTGATATTAGTGGTCCCATTTGGAAAGCCCTGAACATTCATGGATATTCAGAGATTTGGGGGGTTCCATGGATGTTTTAGACCCCCTCATCCACCATTTCTCCCACCTAAGCTCCTGAGTAACTGTGTCACAGAAAGTAAGGGAATTTTCTGGTCTTTTGTCATTGTCAAATTGTGCATCCACCACAAATACTACTACATCTGCATCAATAATGGCTTTCGCTGCCCCTCAGCTTTAAGTCATCGAAATAGATTTTCCCAAACAATGGGAAAGGCTGTTTATCACAATATTACCCAGGTACTTTCTCCTTAAATGCCTATACCTGCTTTTGTAGGTAATTGGTCCTGGGTAAGGTAAATTAATCCATATGGCTCTGAGTGTTACTGACAATCAACACTATGATGATCCAAGGCTATGGCAGGCAGAGTCCTCTGTGCTCCAACAACAGAGCAAGAGCAGAGTTTTTCAGATGTAGCCCCAGTGTGGAGAGAGAGCAAAGAATTGTTCTTTTAGCTGGCAGGCTGGCAATAAGACCACTTTGGCAGGATACTGAACTGTGTTCTAAAACCAAAACATAGACTACAGTGAGTATTGATGGCCCTAAATCAGACCAGTGAGCTTCAACCTTCTGAAAGGAATGGACCTTGTCTAGTTGACTGCTGTGTGCCTAGTTCCTAGACTACTGTCTGTGCATGAGTAGGATGTTCAATGATATTTATTGATTGGTGGTATACAAACATGTATGATGCACATTCCCAGAGCAAAGACATCCTAGTAGAATGAACTTCTACTACACTTATTTGTTGTTTATGAATATCCCAGGGCAGCAAACTAAGAATATATCTATATTTTAAAACCACCTTCTTACAGCACTACCATACTCTTAAGGAAATGAATATTTTCATCAAACTGAGGCAATTACTCTGTTATCAACCTCTCATTTACTTCTGTAAAGATATCCATCCCTGTTCATTAAAGAGTGCTTCTTCTCTACAAATCCAGGCACTTAAAACAATCTTCTCAGTTTGTGTGTGATTTGGAAAACAACTTTGAGAATGTTTCACATCTAATTATACCACTAGATGCCCACAAATCAATGGACAGAGAGAAAGTTTCAGTTAATTACCAGAACATGTGAATAACTAAGAACTCTTTAACTTACTTTTATAAACTATATATGGTGTGATGTTGGATTTGATACTAAATAAATCTCATAATAATCCCAGATAGAATTTCTTTCAATATTATTATTAATCTAATTGATCATTTACTTTTTATATTGCTTATATTCAAACTTACAATGAGAAAAGAATTATAATGACTTGTCAATGCTCTGTTGATGGCCTAAATAAAAATTATTTAATTCATAGCTTGCATGTTTATTATTAACACTTAAAAAAATTAAAAATAAATGCCATCTCCCTTGATGTATAACTTCTACTTAGTATACATATTACTACTTCATGGATTCCTTCCCCTAGTTTCTACAGTGCTAGAAAAGTGACTTTTTAATGTATTTCCATATTGCTAGTAACCTTTTCTACTGGAAAATAAAGAAGAAGTGGGCTTTAAAAGACATTTTACCTAAGGCTAGCATAATTTGAAGCATGAAATCCATTTTTATTTTTTATCATTTTGACAGGTGAACTTTAGGAGGGCAAAACCATTTTTAACAAGTGGAGAAACTGCTTATACAGCATTAGAAGAGAAATTGTGCTGTGCTATTTTGTTTATTCTTCAGTATGTTATGTGTCACAGTCATTAAGCTTGACAAACTTGAAGCAAGCAGTGTTTTTAAAGGGTACATTTTAATGCTTCTTAAACAAAAAAAAATGAGTTTTTGGAAAGCACAATTTATTTTCAAAGTGAAGAACAGTAAGAGACTAAATAATATAAAAAGCAATATAAAAAGTAAATGATCAATTAGATTAATAATAATATTGAAAGAAATTCTATCTGGGATTATTATGAGATTTATTTAGTATCAAATCCAACATCACACCATATATAGTTTATAAAAGTAAGTTAACAGTATATTCTGATTTATTTCTTTCTCTACACAAATGGTTCACTTTCTAAGCTTAAATGATGAGAAGTTATTAATTCTAGTCTTTATAATGTATTTATTTGCTTATTGAAATGTAATATAAAAATTTCACCCTTACTCCTTGCCCCTATAAGAATGCCTGGTTTCTTTAATGCAATATTTCAAAACTAGTGAGTCTTATTTTTGGCAAGATACATCTGCATTTATTCTGAATAAAAGCTTCAAATAATATTTTTAATGAATTATTTAGAATTCTTGTACTTCCTATATGTTAGCAACCTTGACCACATAAAGAAGTAAATTTCTATTCATAGCTAAATCAAAGACAGTGCCCATGTTATTTTTTGCTGCTTTTAATATTAATCCTGCTTTTGCATTCTCAGTGAATAAACATATGTCTTTCCATATAGTCTAAACTGAACTTCAGTATTTTGCAATTGAAACCAATTATTATTTATTTCAATTTTTATGAACACTAGTATATATATAATGATAATAAACATAATATAGCACTTTGGGTCATTTCTAAATTCATTGGATAATGCTATGTGGGAACCATGTTAATGAGACTGAAAAAAATAAATCTTTTAGTGGAATTTGGTAAATATAGTGTTTTGCCCTCATCATATTTATAATGATTATCTATATGTACATCTACCAATCAACAAATATATAATGATTCAGAAAATTTTATATTCTGTGCAATATATACTACATATTTATATTTGCAAATATCAACATATTTGAAAAACCTTTAATTAGACTGACAAAGAAGAAATAGGAAAGATACAAATTATTTTGGGTTTTTTTTTTATATGTACAGAGTTTCCCTCTTGTTGCTGAGGTTGGAGTACAATGGTGCAATCTAGGCTCACTGCAACCTCCACCTCCTGGGTTCAAGCGATTCTCCTGCCTCAGCCTCCCGAGCAGCTGGGATTACAGGCATGAGCCACCATGCCTGGGTAATTTCCTATTTTTAGTAGAGACAGGGCTTCGCCATGTTGCCCAGTCTGGTCTCAAACTCCCGACTTCAGGTGATCCACCCACCTCGGTCTCCCAAAGTGCTGGGATTGCAGACGTGAGCCACTGTGCCAGGTCAAAGACATAAAGTATTAATAGCGGGAGTGGAAGAGAACTATCATTGCAGACCCTACAAACATTTAATGAAAAATAAAGAATAATATGAAAAATAAACACGTAAATAAAACTTATATGTAGCAAACCAATTATTTTAAAGTTCTAAATTATGAAAATTTGCTTACAAAGAAATAGATAAGCTCAATAGTTGTATAATAATTATAGGATTTAAATTGTAGTTCAAAACATTCTGAAAATGATGGTTTGTAGCTCTAAATTGTTTCACTGGAAAATTCCATACATTTAAATAAGAAATAACATCCATGCTATACAATCTCCTCCAGATAACAGAATAGGAGTGAATATTCATAATTCATTTTATGAGGCTATGATTACCCAGATAACACAAGAAAAAGAGAACTCTAGCCAAATATTTCTTTTGAATCTAAATGCAAATGATTCTCAACATAACACTAATACATAAAATCTAAGAATATATATCTAAAAAATAATATACTGTGCTCATGTGCAATTTATCTGGGAAAAACAACATTAGTTCTGTACTTAAAAATAACTCGATGTAATCCATTATATTTGCAGACTAAAGATCAAACCGTGTGATTGTATCAATTGATGCAGAAAAAGATTCAACATCTATTCACCAAAACAAAACAAACAAAACAATAAGGAACTCAACAAACTAGAAATAAACAGGAACTTCTTTAACCTGATAAAAGGCATTTAAACAGCATAGGTAACGTCACATCTCATGATGAAAGTCAAAATGGTTTCCTCCTAAGATTTTGATGTGGTAGATAGAAATCTAAAATGGCCTTCAAGATTCCTGCTCCCTGCTGTACACACCTTAAGTGTTCTACTGCCATGGATGGTGGTTAAGAACAGACAATATAATGGCACATCACTCCTGTGATTACATTACTATTAGTTAACTAAGTTTGTCAAAAGGGAGATTATCTTAGCAGGGCCTGACCTAATCAGAAGCCCTTTGAACCAAGGTGGAGAGTCAGAGGGTTGTTTTTCTTGCCTTAAAGAAGTAAACCGGCTTGTTGAGACAGCAAGGATGGAAGAGGCCGTGTAGCAAGGATTTGAGAACAGCTTCTAGAAGCTGAGAACAATTTTAAGCCAACAGCTAACAAGAACCAGGACTTCAATCACACAACCTCAAGAAACAGAATTCTGCCATTAGCTACGTGAGTTTGAAAGAGAATACTGTACCTGAAATGAGATTCTAGCCCCAGTCAACTCTATAATTTCAGCATAGTCATATCCTGAGCAAGGGACCCAGCTAAGCCATATTTAGACTCCTGGTCCGTGGAAACTTTGTGATTTAAAAAAAAAAAAAAATCTATGTTGTTTGAAGCTGCCAAGGCATTGATAATTACTTACGTGGCAAGAAAATTGAAACATACTGGGGAATATGGCAAGGATGTTGATTCACCCAACTTCTATTCAAGGCCATGTTGAAGTCCTAGCCAAAGCAGTAAGTCAAGAAAGATAAATAAAAACATTCTGATTGAAAATGTGAAACAAAACTGATCATATTTATAGACAATATGGTTGCCTGTGTAGAATATCCCAAATAATCTATCAAACAAACAAAAACTCACTCCTAGAACTAATAAAACTGAGGTTAACACCATAGGTTAAAAGTTAACATACAAAAATAAATTAGCTTCTTTATACTAGCAATATACAACTGGAAAGCAAGTTTAAAATATAATAACATTTATAATAGCTTACGTAAAATTAAGTACTTGAATATAATTCTAAAAATATGTACAAAATTTGTATGCAAACCATTGGCAGCCAAGAATTTTAGGGGAAAGTAGTAACTCAAGGAGGCAACATGATGAAATTTTTTTGAAGTAATGAGACAATTTTGTATCCTTATTTTGGTAGTAGTTGCACAAAGCTATACATGTGTTAATACTCATAGAATTTTATCTCAAAGGAAATTTTTGACTTTGACTTTTAACTATAAATGATAGTTTTAGGAATGATTTCAACTATATGATAGTCTAGAAAAAGCAAAACTATGGAGACAATCAAAATATCAGTGGTCACCAGGGGTTGCAGGGAAAGAGGAATGAATAAGGATAAATGAATTAGCAGAGCATAGTGAATATTTAGGGCAGTGAAAATACTCGTAAGTGATACTATCACATTGGATACCTGTCATCATAAGTTTGTCCAAATCCATAGACTGTAAAACACCAAGCATTTTGATGTATAATTTCCAAAAATTTAGAGCCTCATTGTGGTACAAATATAAAGTAAGCATATGACAAAGATTTACTTAATTCGTTAATGAGGGAAGCAGCAACTTGGTAAGATAGGTCCAAAGTGAATTGGAGAGAACATAAGTAATTATGGCAGAAAAACAAGATGCTACAATTAGATTGCTAATATAGAAACAAAGCTGGTTAACATCCTATAGGACTTTAAAACTGTAATTTTGCTGATATCATTTGAATCTTCACGAAATAAAATTCATTTGCAAAGCTATGAGAGGAGGAGGCATCATTCCTATAGGACAAGTATTATTTGCATACTTTTTGCCTATCTGCAAATTAACATCTTTACTTTAGAGCTGTAAAATATAATAAAAGATAGTAAATACAATTTAAACAAAGGCATATTTACCTAGAGGTGTGAAGTGCCACTGCATGACCCTGATAGAATAAACAATAATCCCTTTTGCCTATTTCTAAGTTTTAGATGTATTTTCCTAATAACTTTATTTTTACAAGTTAAGAAATTAAGAGGTTCATGTGATTATAGATCTATTTTTAAATGACTGGTAATTATGAATATGTGAAATATTTGTAACAAGTATGAATCTGCTAAATAGATTTCAAGGTTAAAAAAATAAAAGTCATTTTCCTTGATTTTCCTTAAGCAAATTAACTCTGGAATAGCCTCTGTTCACCAGCTGGTTGCAAAATTCAATTGTTATCATTTTTGGCATCATGTATTTCCTGTTGCCCCTTGGGCATGACCACATGGTCCATTCAAAAACCCTTTCTTCAGTCTTTCCGTACCATGTCCATATTTTTTATCCAAAGTTTCTAATGTATAGCATCTAACATCTGGTTCAAATTTAGTCATCACTATCTGAGCAATACTACATTTGACTGGGGCTTAAATTCCCATCATTGGTGTTACTGGCAGCAGTATATATTCTTTGAGCCTCTGGAGAACTTCACTGTAGAACCGTTCCTCATAGGACCACCATCTTCGATTCATTTTCCTCCTGCTTATCTGGGGCAATTCCAGTGCCTTTCTTGATAAGACACAACAAAACCCAAACCAAAAAAACAAACATTCCAAAATAAGACTTTTAGGATATTATCTTTATACCACATTGGTTAATCTCAGTGTATATGTGTGTTTATGTGTGTGTTTGGAGGATGTAGGAAGATTCATAATAACACCAGGATCAGGAGTACTGAGAAGGGAAAGAAGGTTAAGTTTCAAAACTTCATTTTTCTAGGAGTCCCTTCCAAATCCCTGGAAATACCTTAGCAGTTTGTTCACGTGGAAGTCATTTGTTTCTGCAAAACTTACAAAAGTAATTGAATCACATTTGGTTAAACTATTATCCTTTCCTCTCTGATCTTCTAGGTAGATCTTATTTTTTTAAAAATGTATTAATTATATATTTATATATATGTATATATATTTTATTGTACTTTAGTTTCTGGGGTATATGTGCAGATCATGCAGGATTGTTGCATAGGTACATACATGGCAATGTGGTTTCCTGCTTCCATCCCCCCATCACCTATATCTGGCATTTCTGCCCATGTTATTCCTCCCCAATTTCCCCACACCCTCACTGTCCCTCCTCTAATCCCCCACAACAGACCCCAGTGTATGATGCTCCCCTTCCTGTGTTCATGTGTTCTCATTGTTCAACACCCGCCTGTGAGTGAGAACATGTGATGTTTGATTTCTGTTTTTATGTCAGTTTACTGAAAATGATGGTTTCCAGTTTCATCCATCTCCCTACAAAGGACACAAACTCATCGTTTTTTATGACTGCATAGTATTTCATGGTGTATATGTGCCACATTTTCCCTATCCAGTCTATCATTGGTGGGCATTTGGGTTTCTTCTACGTCTTTGCTATTGTGAACAGTGCCACAATGAACATATGTGTGCATGTGTCTTTATGATAGAAAAATGTATAATCTTTTGGGTACATACCCAGTAGTGGGATTGCTGGGTCAAATGGAATTTCTATTTCTAGGTCCTTGAGGAATTACCACACTGTCTTCCACAATGGTTTAACTAATTTACACTCCCACCAACAGTGTAAGAGTGTTCCTATTTCTCCACATCCTCTCCAGCATCTGTTGTCTCCTGATTTTTTAATGATCGCCATTCTAACTGGTGTGAGATGGTATCTCAATGTGGTTTTGATCTACATTTCTCTAATGACCCGTGATCATGAGCATTTTTTCATATGTTTGTTGGCCTCATATGTGTCTTCTTTTGAAAAGTGTCTGTTCATATCCTTGGTCCACTTTTGAATGGGATTGTTTGTTTGTTTGTTTTTGTAAATCTGTTTTAGTTCTTTGTAGATTCTGGAAATTAGCCCTTTGTCAGATGGGTAGATTGCAAAAATCTTTTCCCATTCTGTTAGTTGCTGGTTCACTCTAATGATTGTTTCTTTCGCTATACAGAAGCTCTGGAGTTTAATTAGGTCCCATTTGTCTATTTTGGCTTTTGTTGCCAATGCTTTTGATGTTTTAGTCATGAAGTTCTTGCCTATGCCTATGTCCTGAATGGTTTTGCCTAGGTTTTCTTCTAGGGTTTTTATGGTGTTAGGTCTTATGTTTAAGTCTTTAATCCATCTGGAGTTAATTTTAGTGTAAGGTGTCAGGAAGGGGTCCAGTTTCTGCTTTCTGCACATGGCTAGCCAGTATTCCCAACACCATTTATTAAACAGGGAATCCTTTCCCCATTGCTTACCATTGCTTGCTTTTGTCAGGTTTGTCAAAGATGTAGGTAGATTTTCTTCACACTTGTGGGGGTGTGGAGGTTGTGGGAGTTGACAGAGACACATTAGAGTAGATGATAGTATTTTAGAAATTTTGTAAAGGAGTTAAGTTTGGTAGATTGAGATATATTTACTGGCTTGCAATACTTCCACATATATTACTAGCATGGTTTCACAGGCTAGGGAGTGAAATAATTGCAAAGCTGGAAGTTTTCTAAATTACTAATACTAAGAGTAAATTGTGACCAACTTTGCTAGATGATGACTGAATTACCTTTTTCTTTCTATAAATGATCATATTATACAGTCATTTTTATATAAAACAGATGATCAAACAGTATACAAGCAAAGTATAAAGGAATAAATAGTATTATGGAGATAGATTAGGTAGTAAATTGTGCATTGTTTCCAGGATTTTGTTTATCAGTTTTTGTTTTTGCTTTTATTATACTTTAAGTTCTGGAATACATGTTCAGAATGTGCAGGTTTGTTACATAGGTATACACGTGCCATGGTGGTTTGCTGCACCCATCAACCTGTCAGCTACATTAGGTATTTCTCTTAATGCTATTTCTCCCCTAGCCCTCCGCCCCCTGACAGGCCCCAGTATGTAATGTCCCCCTCCCTGTGTCCATCTGTTCCCATTGTTTAAGTCCCACTTACGAGTGAGAACATGTGGTGTTTGGTTTTCTGTTCCTGTGTTGGTTTGCTGAGAATAATGTCCAGCTTCATCCATGTTCCTGCAAAGGACATGAACCCATCCTTTTTATGGCTGCATATTATTCCATGGTGTATATGTGCCACATTTCTTCTATCCAGTCTATCACTGATAGGCATTTGGATTGGTTCCAACTCTTTGCTATTGTGAACAGTGCTGCAATAAACATATGTGTGCATGTATGTCTTTATAGTAGAATGATTTATAATTCTTTGGGTATATACCCAGTAATGGGATTACTGGGTCAAATGGTATTTCTGGTTCTAGATCCTTGAGAAATCGTCACACTGTCTTCCACAATGGTTGAACTAATTTACACTCCCACCAACAGTGTAAAAGCATTCCTATTTCTCCACATCCTCTCCAGAATCTGTTTTCTGACTTTTTAAAAATCATAATTTATTATGATTTTTCTTATTCTATGTAAATGTTCATTTTCATACTTTATTTTGAATTTATAATACTTTTGTATTATTTTTCTTAAAAAGAGCCCTCAAAATTAATATTTAGGACTCACAAAAGGAGACAAGCCCTTAATTCCCTGAATCTTCAAAGTTTTGGCTGTCTTTAGTGTGGAGTCTGGTGGGTGTTTTCGTATGCAGAAATTGCCTTTTATTATTTTGAGTTTCTTATAACACTGGGAAAAAATATATACATTACCATTTAAATAGATTATCCTGCTCCACGTTATGTTTTATGTTGTCATTAACCTGCTGTTGATAAGATATATTCAAGCTATTTTTTTTAAAAAAGTACAGATTATAGATATTAACAGCCAAACCAAGGATTTTTAGATTTTCTTTTATTTCCACAGAATAAAGAGTCTACCTGTACTTTGTGTATATAAACTCAAATGAATATGTGTACATATTCTGTTGCCTCAATCTGTCTTGATAAAAACAAAATCCACAGGCAACTGAGAAAAAAAAACATTTCAAATATACCCAGGTTGAGAAGTAAAATGGTATTAAGCAAGTCTACAGAATTTCGTTCTCCATGTCTACTGCTCCCCAAATGCAAAATATGTGTGACAAAAATATATGTTGGTCCATGACAGGAGCAATAGAAACTAACAATATGTAATGCATAGCTGATTTTAATTTATACATTATAGCTGATTAAATAGCTAGCTAATTTCAATAAAGTGCTTAAAGTATAACTGTTAATGATGTAACTCCCAAACTTTATTTTTAAAGTTTTCTTTCAATTGTTAATGCTTTCTACCCAAATAACTAAAAATTATGTTGATACTAGATATGGGAATAGCCATCCTTCCTATTTAAGCTGGCTAATTATCTCCAAAATTCCATTCAGGAAATGTATAAAAACTTGACAAAAGTATGACAACCCACAATTATAACAACATATGAAAGTAAGAGTGACAACAATCTAATTTCAGACACTTTGCACTAATTATAAGGTCTACAAAGTGAAAAACAGGGCTCATTTTGTGAGTTATAACTGAAAAAAATTACCATCGGAAAGTAAAAAGACTCATTTGTCTGAAAGTTGGCCAGGAGATGTTTTCTTACTCGTTTCCTACCTGATTCGCAGGTCCACAGCTTGTGTAATCAAGAAAATTGAGCAGGTTTCTCTATATCATATTGATTTCAATTTATGAGGCAACAAGAAAGCATCCCCTACTCTTCCACACCACCACCCCAAAAAATACACCTGATCACACTGTATTTTGTATTCCTATATTCTAAAATCTTAATGCAAATAATGAATACCTCAGGACTAGGAGAAATAACAGCTTCACATTACATCTTAGTAGATGGTACACAAGTGCAACCAACTAAATGTTTGCATCTCCCACATTTCAAATGTTGGCATTCTAACCCCCAATGTGATGGTATTAGGCATTGAGACCTTTGGTAGTTAATTAGGTCATGAAGGTGGAGTCCTCATTAATGGAGTTAGTGCTCTTATAGAAAGAACCTCAGAGAGTTATCTCTCCCCATTTACACCGTAGGAGAATACAACAAGAAGTTATCAATCTGCAGCTGTGAAGTGGGCCCTAGCCATGCTGGCACCCTGGTCTTGGACTTCTAGTCTCTAGAACTGTGAGAAATAAATTTCTTTTGTTTATATAACCCATCCAGTCAATGGTACATTGTTATAGAAATCCCAGTTGACAAAGATAGCAAATAAGCAACATATATAAAGAGAGGGAAAGAATGAAAAGTTCTGCATCTTGTAAAATATATTCTCCCTTGTACTTCATCTTTTCAAAGTTTTATAAAGAAATAAGTAGGCTGGGCGTGGTGGCTCACACCTGTAATCCCAGGACTTTGGGAGGCTGAGGCGGGTGGATCACGACGTTAAGAGATCGAGACCATCCTGGCCAACGTGGTGAAATCCCGTCTCTACTAAAAACACAAAAATTAGCTGGGCATGGTGGCACATGCCTGTAGTCCCAGCTACTCAGGAGGCTGAGGCAGGAGAATTGTTCGAACCCAGGAAGTGGTGGTTGCAGTGAGCCGAGGTCGCACCACTGCACTCCAGCCTGGCGCCTGGTGACACAGTGAGACACTATGTCTCAAAAAAAAAAAAAAAAAAGAAATAAGTAAAGTGAGTATAGTATTGCAACCCAATAGAGCTACAGGAAGCGAATGGCTATGAAACACTAAACATGGGGATAAGGGCTGGGACCTTTCTTCAGTTCTACAGGGATCAACAGAAGACGCAGGTTTTATTAATTCCAATTGTGGTATTTCTAGGGATTTGTTTTTAAATCGAACATTCTGCCATTTGAGCTGTTTATATAGAAAGTAAGTCTATGCAATAATGTTTTTTGTATGCACTGGCCCATGCCCAATTTCTAGAATTGTTCTAGCTTTTATTTTGCTCCCTGTCTGCTTCCTTCTCAGCCTTTCCTCTGATACTATATGAGAGAACTAGTCCAGGGATCAGGGCCAAGCACAAGCTACATACTCTAAATTTTGGGCAACAGTGAGTCTGGGAGAACTCTTTGTTTCATCAAGCCTGAGTCTCAAAGAAAAGAAAGAGTTATGTAAGTCCTCTAAAAAGCATTTTCTCTTAAAAGAAAAATATAAAATAAAACAATCCTGAAAATGTAGAGGTCTACCTCCAAAAATTATTTCATTCGTAAACAGAATAAATTATTTAAGAAGTAAATTGGCAACAGTATTGATTTAAGTAAAGCCTCAGCTGCTGTTATCTATAAAGTTCTGATGCACAATAATTAAAACAAGGATTTCTTTCTGATGTAACAGTACAGCCAATCTAGAGGAGCAGTCAGCAATCTCCCATGGGGTTATTTAGGAACCCAGTTGTCTGTCATCTTGTTGTTCTGCCATTGTTGTATACTCAGTTCCATGGTTGAAGGCCATTGCCATGTTCATGCTGCAGGCTGCAGGAAGGTAGAAAAGATACAGCCCAAGGAAAGTGAGTTATTTATAGTTTAGAAATTACATGGAAATGGAAACTACTACTTACTCTAATCTCTTTTGCTGGAATAAAATAATATGGTCACATCAAGTTACATTTTTGGGAAATATAGTCTTTATCTGTGCAGCCATGAGCTAAGAAAGAAAAGAATATATTTTTGTTTGTTTGTTTTGAAACAACCCAAGCATTTTCCTTTAAGAATAGAAGACAACACAGATTCTGGGAGATATAGATACAAACTACAGGGACCAAACAGGATGAGACAATGTTCAAAATAAAGTTTGATTTGGTTAAAGTGAGAAGTAGGCACAAGTAAATCCAAAGAACAAGATTAACACTGGAAAATTCAATCACTAAAACAAAAGATGCAATTTAGACAGGAGTAGAAGACAAACATTATGATAGATTAGATGATAGATACTGAAGGAGAATGGAGGCAAAATAATCCAGGATCAACATAAAAAGTAGGTATGTTCTCAAATGAAAAAAAATGAAATAATAAAAATATGCATTCTTAAAAATACTTTTCTAAGCTTGAAAATAGAATGAAAATACAGCTTATAACATGTGAGTAAAATTAACAAGAAGAGAGACGAAGTCAAAACAATAATAAGGAAATACGTAAGCATTATGAAAAATGCTAAATTACAAAAGTGATCACTGACAATGGAAAATATCTGGTTGATATCTGCAACACTGAATTCCAAAGATGTAAAAGGAATTTAGAGAGTTAATGTTTACTATCTAGCATTTTCTCTTCTAAGACAAGTCATGATTCACAGAGATAAAGGTTTATAAAATATATATATAAACTTCCTGAAAATAATCCTTGAAATGAACCTAGAGTGATACAAAATAAAGAACACATGCATGTGTAAGACTTTATTCAGCTGTCTTTTTAAAATTCCCTAATCATCAACTATTTTTTATTTGCTTAGTTTCTATATATTATTAAATTTTCCATACACAATTGACTTTATGAATCTATTACTATTAGTTTTTGCTGCGGAATTATGATATTACTACAAACTTAGCAGCTTAACACATACACATTTCTTATTTTAGTGCATTTGTGGGTCAAGTATCCTAGCATAGCTTTGCCTGATCTTCTGCTGGAAGTTTTCATAAAGCTACAATGAAAGAGGCAACTGGGACTCTTGTCTAATCTGAAGCTTGACTGGGGAAGGGTTTGCTTCCAATGGCAGGTGGTTCCTGGCAGCACTGTTTCTTGTGGGCTGTTAAATGATGTGGTTCCTTGACTGGAGGCTACCTTTGGTTCCCTGCTACAGGGACCTTCCCAGTATGCTCATATGCTTTCTTACAGCCAGCAAGGGAGAGTGTCTCCTCACAAAATGAGTTGTAATTGTATGTGATGTCATCACAGAAGTGACATTCCATCACATTTGCCTAAATTTGTCAGTTAGCAGCAAGTTACAGACTGCTGACACTCAAAATATGGAAGTTACAAAAGATGTAAATATTGGAAAGTGGGAATCCTTGGGGTCGACTTTAGATTCAGTCTGTTGCCAACATAGAATAGAATTAATCATATAGACAAATGTATTATGTAATCCTTTAGATCATTTTTTTTTTTTTCCAGGAGATCTTTCTCCTGGGACTTCTTTTCCCTTAACCCCTATGTTGGTTTCTTTCTTTCCTATATTCTGTGTTCTTTTTTTTTTCTCTCATTTTTATTTTCCCCCTTTTTGTTAAGTGCATTCTCTAATGGCTGAGAAATTCACTTTTGTGATTTTTCAGAAATAATCATGTTCTTATTTCTTTCTTACATTCGACTGATTATTTAGATATACATAGAATATAAGTTAAAAATACTTCCCCTCCCATGATTGATAGTATTGTTTCACTATGTTTTGATTTGCAGTGTTATTTTCCAGTGTTAGAGAATATACATGTAAAACATATTTTACATGTATCAGACACAAGACAAATTTCCCCTTGACAGAGTAAGCATCTAGATTATTGGACAGTTTAGGAAAGAGGAAAGCCTCAAATGGAGAATACATTATAGTAATGTTCATTTTTCTGGACAATGTTCTATCAATTTATATTAAAGTTTTTAATAATTTTATATTTTTTGTCCTTTTCAGAATTTCTTCCTAAGGAAATAATTAAAAATTTAGTTTCACAAAAATATTCATCTTTGTCTTCTAATAGTAAAAATTTAGAAATAGTTGTAATTCTGAGTTAGAGAAGATTTGTTGAACAGCTAATCAAATGATTAAGCGTATTAACACATACATAAGCATTCACTAGTTCTTATATTTTTAAAAGCATATTGTTCATTGCAAAAATAGGAATCAATAATTTATATATACAAATCTATATTATGTGTAAATATTCATAGAAAAAAATAAGAGGAAAATCTTGAAGGGGCCAACAGTAATTGGTTATTACTGGTTAGCCACTTATGCATAGAATTTACTTACTTTTTTTTTTTATTTAATAAAATTTTCCATTCTTACTGAAGGAGAACAATCATAGGCAAAATCTAAAAGTCTCCAGTGAGAGACAATTAAATTAAATGCTATACTTTCCTAAGCCTAGGTTAGTATTTTTCAACAAAGGACGAATTCTGCCTTCACACCACCACCTCAAGAGGACACTTGGCACCGTCTGGAGGCATTTTTTACTATTTTAACTGAAGGGTTGCTAGTAGTATCTAGGAAAGCCAAGGATGTTGCCAAACCTTCTGAAATGCACAGAACACCGCTACTCTCCCCAGGAAAAAAAAAATTATCTGGTTCAAGATGTCAGTAGTGCCTAGGTCAAAAGTCTGCTCTAGGGGCACGTAGGGATACATATGAAAGAAGGTCTGATCCAGTTGATCTCTGTGATTTGTATTCCTGAACATAAGAGAAGCTTACGCTTTAATTATCCCTTCAATGGGGACATAGTTCCATCTTTGCACTGACATCTCCTTCATTTAGATAGCCACAGTGTGACAGAAGGAGTCACAGCAGATTCTGGTACATTGTGTCTTCATTCTCATTGGTTTCAAAGAACATCTTTATGTCTGTCTTCATTTCATTATTTATCCACTAGTCATTCAGAAGCAGGTTGTTCAATTTCCAAGTAGTTGTGTGGTTTTGAGTGAATTTCTTAATAATTTGATTGCACTATGGTCTGAGAGACTGTTTGTTATGATTTTTGTTCTTTTGCATTTGCTGAGGAGTGATTTACTTCCAATTATGTGGGCAGACCCCATTCTTCTGCCTCAGCCTGTCCTCCGGTGATCTGCCTGCCTCAGCCTCCCAAAGAGCTGGAGTTACAGGTGTGAGCCACCACACCCAGCCAGATCTAATGATTATTTTTAATTTCGGTCCAATGAACATTTCTTTCTCCCTTCAGTTATATTCTATGTTTATACTCCAAGAAAACATAACATTATAGAATGATTTGACATTTGTCTATATTCCAGACACCTCTAAATTACATTTACATTTACTAGATGTTATCTGGACTCTAATATAAAATAATATTCTTTTTATCAAGAATCCTATTCATCTCATAAGATAGCTTTTTTATTCTCCTGTAAATTAGTATACCATATTGGATTTTGATTAGTTTAATGACATGCAGTAGTTTTATTTTAAAATCTTTTTAAATTTACTGTAGAAATTACATATATCTATAAGATACAAAATGTTGTCTGGCTGTTTGAAAGACCATACAATAGTCTGTTACCTAAAATATATCATTTTCTCTTCCTCACAAGGAATTACATTACCAACTCACCAAAGTATAATGAGCTTACATTAACATGGATGCAGCTGCTTTCTGAGAACATTGTTAATCATGGAGGCGAATTATACCTTTAGAAACAAATGTTCCAGTATGACTAAAGCATGAAATAGTCATATAAGACATGCAGATATGTCCAGTTCTAAAAGTCTTTCATTTTATGATATATATTTTACAATGTTAATGTCACAACATGTGGATTCTAGCTGTATTGCTGTTAGAGTTCTATATTACTCACTTTCTTGAATGTTTAAGTAGAGTGAATAATACCTGATCATTTGAATTTATCATCCTATAATGTTGAACAGTAATGCCCTCAGTAGTTCCTGATCTGTGAAAGGTTATTTTCTCCTCTATCTAATGATTCCAGGCTGTTTGCCAGCTCATCATGACTTTGACTATTCTTCTCTTTCCTTCTTTCACTTCTAAGAATAACTATGTTGATGAGTATTAATTCTTTCTATCATTGCTTCTAATATTCTGTGTTTTGCAATTCTACTAAGGACTGAAGGTACAGAAGAAAACAGAAACAAATGTTTTATGAACCCAAAATATCTGACAGTTTAGTTATCAATTGCTGTATTATTCACTCACAAAACAAAATGCATGAGCTTTTGTAACAAATATGCCATTCTAGATGTTGGATAAATACATTTTACTACTGTTGTTCACTTCCTATTTTGCATTTGTGTTCTAGATGCTTGAAGCCATCAGAATTTTGTTCACTAAAACATTACTCGCTATTTGGTTTAATCAATCTATACATTGGTTCAGATGGTAAAATGATAGGAAACTGAATTGCATCACATGAATTTAAATTGTTATTTGAAAATATTTCTCTTTTGTATTTAACATCTACTATACTTAGTGTCACAGTGTGTTGATTTTAACCAAACACAGTAGCATTCAAAGTGGATTTTCAAGTTGAGACTTGAAAGACTCTGCATGATCAGAGCTAATACAAGGTGGGTAGATAAAATGGTAAAAGCAAAGAGCATCAGAATGAAAATAACATTAGTTTCACATTTTTCAACCCTGTAGCCTTTTTTAAAAAGTTAAATAATCTAAATATATATATATATATAATCCCTTCCGGGAGTATAAATAACTACACAGCGAATATCAAATGTGTAAGACAAAGCAAAGCAGAATAAAAAACTGAAAACCTTTACTTCCCTTCCTTTAAGATTTTAGAGTGTAGATTGAGAAGGGAGCAATAGCTTTACTCTATTTTATTAATTTTGGAAAGAATATGCTCCTTAAGACCCTACCCCTACTTATATATATGAGGTTTTGGGATTTGAAATAAGTTCATAGTTCTAACATCAGTGCCTAGAAAATGGCTTGCATATTGTAGATCCTTAATAAGTATACTTTTTATTAAGTGAATGAGTGAATAAGCTATCAGAGGATAAAGTAATTATCTTTCATGGTAGCCCAAATATAATTTTAATGGGCTGTATCTCTCAAACAAGTTTTGTAGTCATCTAAAGTTGAATCAAGGTTGACTTCTTCAATTGCTATGCTCATAGAATTCTTCTTTTAATAGGCATGTGCTCTTGGGCAAGTTTAGTGCCTCATTTCCCTCTTCTGTATATGTGCAAAACCATGTCCATAGGAGTACCTATCTTATTCTGAGGTAAAAGAAATCATTTAAAATATCTTGAAGAGTGCTTGACTCATAATAAGTCTACATAGGTTATATAAATATGAATTGTCATGCTGTATTATTTCACCATATATATAAATTAAACTTATTGAACTTAAGTAAGTAATGTATAAACTAGTTTTATGTGAGGTTATTATGGCCCTAAGCCTTAAAAACAACTATTTTTATCTATACCTTTCTAATTATTCACTAGTAAGGAAGTAAGTTGTGTTATCTAGAAATAGTGATCAGCATTGATGACTTTGGGTTTAAACTGTAGTAATCCAGAATTACTTTGAAAATTGTCAATATTTGCTCAAGGCTAGAGAATAATTACTCATCAGCAAAATGTTTTTGAACATTCAGAGACATGCTTAAATGTGTACAGGTTTTATCTCACGCCATAGCATATTCCCAAGAGGAAGACTGGGGCAGGTATACACTACTTACTAAGCCATATGACTTGATATGCATTGTATCTGCCTGCAGGAAGAGAAGCCTATTTGTAATTCACACCAAAGTGCCAAGTTGACCAGCAGCAGCCTTGTGAACTCACAACCTTATTTTCCTCCAATGCCTGAATGACTTGCTTTGAGCAAATCATTTAGAAACTATTTATTTAAAGTTAAATTCATTAAAAACCATTTGTTAATGCTTTTGAAGGCTTCATACAACCATGTTCTAGTCATTGTGCTATTTGTCAAAGATACACACATAAATAGAATGAAGTTCCTGTGCCTCCCCCATACATATTCTTACAGCCTAATGGCGTGAGGGGAGACCCAAGCGTACAATCACAATATTAACTATATATATAATCAACATTCATTAGAATTCAGAATCATAGTGGCTGACCCAGGATAGAAATATCTATCTAAGCCTAGGATAGATGAGGAATTCAGAAGCTTGTACATAAATAAAACAGTCAAACTTAGGTCATAATCTGACTCCCAAATTTGCAAGTGTTAACCTCTATGTCTTCAGACACTACAGTGAACATGTGAGAACTGCAGTAGTCTACAAATGGAATCCTAGGGAACTTCAATTTCAGCAACAAAAAGAGATAGCAAAATCTTGGAAGAAATAAATAGAAGAACCAGCCAGAAAGTTGCGACGAAAACCATGAGAGAGTCGCATTGAAAATCCAAGGGAGTAGAAAATATCAACAGAGACTAAGTGCCAAGAAGTACAATAAATCAAAGGCAAAAATAAATAAATAAATAATAAATATTGGGTTTCATAAGTGGGAGGTCATTAGAAAGAGTTTTAATTAGTTGTAATTTTGGTTTTTGCATGTTTGTCTTAGTTCATGCTAATAAATATCAGACTAAAAAATACTAATTTTTTAAGTTCAGACTAAAAAATATGAGCTTTTTTAGTCTGAATGGCAAGAGGTAATAGGCAGAATAAAGAGACTGAAGAGAGAATGGAGGGAAAATTGATAAAGCAAAAGGAATCAAGATAAGTTGCAAAGATTGAAGAAGAATGAAGTTCAAAATACAAGTGGATGGGTTGGCTTTGGACAAAAGGACTGCTACTTCATTTGAAGTTGGACAGAGACAGTTAAAACAAAACAAAATATAGATTTGCTTAGGGCAAACCTGCCTCCCATTTTATTCAAAGTCACCCCTCTGCTCACTGAGATAAATGCATATCTGATTGCTTCATTTGGAGAGGCTAATCCGAAACTCAGAAGAGTGCAACCATTTGTTCCTTATCTACCTATGACCTGGAAGCATCATCCCTGCTTCCAGTTGTCCCATCTTTGCTTCGCGTTGTCCCACCTTTCTGGACTGAACCAATGTATATCTTACACATATTGACTGGTGTCTCATGTCTCCCTAAGATGTGTAAAGCCAAGCTGTGAGCCTACCACCTTGGGCACATATCCTTGGAACCTCCTGAGGCTGTGTTCCAGGGGTGCATCCTCAACTTTCTAAATTAACTGAGACCTGTCTCAGATTTTCAGGGTTCACACGTTTATAACAAAAGCTTTAATGCAAACGGGTTATTTCAGCTTGATCTGTCTTGTGCTTCTGTCCTCTGCTATGGGAATAGAATATTCCAGATAGAAGCTGTTCCTTCAACCTGGATCACAGAATGGAATTTCAAATGAAGCAGAACTTTAGTCAATCCACAGACCTACAGCAGAGCCACAGACAAATTTCAAGCATCATAAACATGAGAAATAAATTGACATTTATTTTTGTGAGCCATTTTGATTTAGTGGGCTGTTCGTTACCTCAGAAAAATTTCTAATATAATTTCTTATGATGATCATGTGTTATAATGGATATGTTGTTATTATAAAAATAAATTATTAAGTTATTTTTCCTTTCCCAAACCATTAGAAAGTTTGATTTTTAATAAGTGACAAAATATTGTCCCTTGTTAGCATAGTTGAGAAGAAATAATTTTCTTAAGTCAATATTTATTCCTAAACTTTTAACATCCTCAGTGTCCATTTATATTACAGCAAATAGTATATCTTCAGAGAATTTCCAAACATTTTCAAATAAAATTACTCCTGTATTTGAAAGGATTTATTATATCCTGAAATGGAAACTATATAATGATGCAATTTTAATATAATATTTTCTAGTCATTTCTCTATGTAACAAATTAAGACATTTGTGATTTGAAAGTATACTCACAGGCTAATTCTAATTTTAAAAGCACTAGACCACTTTTCTGTACAGATCATAACTGTAATGTGAAAAATTCAGAAAGTCTTTTTTCCAGGAATTCCAGAGAATCTCAAAGCAAATGCCAATGATATTTGTGTTAGCTTTACAAATGTTAGATAATTTAAGGATAAAACAAACCTAAGAAAAGAACAAACATACTAAAGCATTTGAAATCAGAGTATTCAATTGGAAAGAGCAAAAACCTGTTAATATAATCTTTTCAAAAGGAAATATCACCTAATTTTTCTTATATTACATCCGAATTATATATAACACCCTGAATACATGCCTAAATACATTAATGTCACCATTTCACTAAATATACCAAAGCCTTCTAAAGAAATATATGAGACTTTCTAAAGTTAAACTGTTAGATTAAATTCTGAGAAAAATGTTTCATTCTTCTATGAGGATATCAAGTTTTTAAGAAGCACCCATCAACTACTTAGCATTTATTGAGGGCTTCCTTTTGTTCACCACTTCCTTTTGTTCACTACTAATTTTGGCATCTCACCTAAGTAAGATGCCAAAATTATAGTAGACAGCCTTAAGATGATTTCTGATTCCTGCCATTCATGTTCTTGTGAAATTACTTTCTGTTGAATGTGAGTTTGACCTAGTCACTTGCTTCTAACAAATAAGTCAGTACAAAAGCCTCAGGAGTCACTTCTAAGATTAAATTTAAAAAGGACTCTGTCTTCCATCTTGGGCACTCTCTCTTGCACATATTCTCTGAGAGCCCCCTCTCTGAGTTAAGCCAGCTGCTATGTTGTGAATTGCGGGATGGAAAGAATCCCTTGGCAAGGAACTGATGTCTCTGATCAATCTTTGAAGATCTACCTTGAGGCCTTCCAACAGCTTCATGCATTTGGCTTCAAAGCCTGCCACAATTGAACCTGGAGATAACCAATAATTCAGCTTCAGTCAATACTCTGAGCTGTGAGAGAACTTATTCTGAGCCAGAGGAATCTAGCTAAGCCAAACCCAGATCCTAATAGACATAGACTCTGAGATACATATTTGATATTTTAAGCCACTAAGCTTGCTGGTAATTTTTTATTCAACAATGGAAAGCTAATACACACAGCAGGATTCATCTTCACAGGATCTTAATAATAAATTATGGTTTTAATTAATATTATACAAAAGTCCAACAATTAATGATCCAAAATGAGCAGCTGAATAGCCAATTCTTAGTAACCAAAATCTTTAATAGATTACTTATTTATTTCTAAAATTGGAGAAAATGATTTTATGTGTATTTTAGACTTTGATCTTTGTGCACATTATGCCATTAACAGTAATACTTGCTTTCTATTAACTACTAAGATGTGCTGACATATAAACAGAGTTCGTTTTAGAACTAGTTTGGAAGATGTTCAAATTCTCTGCGATTTTGTGGAATCCAACTCTGCAAAAAAATAAAATTGAGATCCACAGATTTAAAGTTAATTTAAATTTCTCTTCTTAGCTAAAATCTGCTATTTTACTACTCTGGATCTGGTTCTTCTTGTTATAAAATATGAATTAATTTTCTTGAGAAACTAGAACTAGAAGTGGGACTTGATCAGTCAATTAGTCAATCTTCATAATCCTTTTTCCCAGCTACAGTGATTAATTAGTTCACTCAGTTTAGGCCAGTGTTGACCATGTCAAAGACTCACTTCAAAGATAAGGGAGAGAATAAACTTTTTATTCATTTTCTTCTCTGTCTCTCCATAATTTTTTTTTCTGTAGTCTTGAGTCTAAAAGTATGTAGGCTGGAGCTATGGACTTTAGTTAATAGTACTGTACCAATATTGTCTAATCGACTGTAACAAAGGTACCATACTAAAAAAGATATTAAAAATAGGGAAAACAGGGGTTTGGGAAGGGCATGTAGAACTTTTTGCTCCATTTTTGCCCACAAAACAAAAACTGATCTTAAAAAATAATGTCTATTAGTTTATTACTTTCACTACATAAAAACTGGGAATTGAGCCAACACAGGCAAGAGAGTAAAACTGAGAGCATGTAGGAGAAGAATCAGGCTCTGGTGCTCTTTTAGTTTTGGAAGCCAACCCCAGAGCCTAGACTTCTCCATGAAGCAAGCCAACAGACCAACAGACTCCTACTCTGTTTAAGATAATTTATTTGCTAGTTTATTTAATTATTTATTATACATTTCATTTGCTCACTTCATCCAATCAGACATTCACTTATTCAAGAAGTTTACACTCAATGCTTATTCTGTGGAAGCAGCTCTCCCAATTGCCAGAGGAATTAAACATGTGTAGGAATAAGTACTCATACTCAAAGGACTTAAGATCTAGTAAGAGAAGATATGCCCAAATATTTCTGGTGTCTGGAAGTATGCAATAATAGTATTTAATTTCTTTCTTCTTTGATCTAATGTTTTTAGTTTGTGCTTTAATCCTCATCTGTTGGTAAACTCTGCTGCAAACTACCATCCCCCTTAATTAACCCTCCTGTTCCACTGCCTCTCTTATTTTATGACCTACCAGTCTGCCCCTGGCTTGCTACACTCCAGCTCTTCCTGGGATGTGCCCATCATACAACAGCCTCAAGGTCTTTGTACCTGATCCTTCCTCAGTCTGGAATAATCTCACCTCAAAGATCCACAGTGATTACTCCTTCATGTTCTTCAGTTTATTTTCCATGAAATGTCACATTTTAATGTGGCATCACATGTCCTCTTTCAAAACTGAATATCGTTTCATGCACACTATCTCTTTTCCCTGGTGTTTATACCATTGCACATGGTGCCATTTGACTATATTAAGTAGCTTGTATTTCCTCTCCATCATGATCTTCTTTTATTTCAGTCTTCCCCCACCAAAAAATAAGCTCCAGGAAAGCAGGGATTTGAAAGAGACTGGCACAGATGCTTCCACTTTTGAGTGTGCAAATGGATATGATAGAGAAGCAACTAACATAAACAGAGTTGGGGGAAACTTTCTGCAAAAGCCTGAGCTGGATGTAAAAGAATGAACCTCAGAGTGTCAAACAAACCAACAGAATATAACAACAACAGCACTGGTCTGTTGCTAGGGCCAACGTTTGTAACGGGCATTCCATTGACCACCACTGTCTCCTCTTCCCAAATATATTACGTCAGAAATAAAAATGTATCAAATCTTATTATCTCTTAAGAGCCGGTCAGAAAAGAGGTCAGTCTCATTCTCTTTAGCTTAACTGCTTTACTTCTTCTAAAAATACAAATTCATTTAAACCTGAAGTACAATTAACCTTTGAGCAACAGGAGTTTGCACTTCATAGGTCCACTTAGACTCTGGTTTTCTTCCACTCCTGCCACACTTGAAACAGCAAGACCAACCTCTCCTCTTCCCCGTCCTCTTCAAGCTACTCAATGAAGAACTTCATGATAATCCACTTCTGCTTATTGAAGAGTAAATATATTTTTTTCTTTTTCTTATAATTTTCTCAATAACAGCCTCTATTCTCTAGCTTACTTTAAGAATACAGTATGTGATGTATGTAAGAGACAAAATTTGTGTTGACAGTTTATGCCATCGGTAAGGCTTCTGATCAAAGTAGGCTATTAGTGGTTAAATTTTTGGAGAATCAAAAGTATGATGTGAATTTTCAACTATGCAGGTGTCTGCAGTCCTAACCTCTGTGTTGTTCAAGAGTAAACTATTTTAACCAGACTTTAGTTCTTGGCTTTTCAATATGAAATAAAAGTTGTGTATTAATGCAGAGAAAAATGTTAAGAAAACAGTATATTTGATCTTAAAATAAGAGTCACATTTATTTGTCATAAACTAGGAGAGTTGCTAGTTTTCCATTTCAATTATTTTTGCAATTTACAGTCTTAAAATGACATTAACAAAAATATACAAGTCATTATTAACTTTTGCTTACCACAGAATATTTTTGAATCACAAGAGGTTTATTTTTGAAGAAAATATAATCAAAATATGTATTATAAGCATGCTACATTAAACTATTTTTGTTTGCAAGTTTTATAATTTCTGTATGACTGTAGGAAATGTCATATTTTCTAGTAAAATAAGTAAATTTTTAATTAACGACATTTAGTGATATAAATTGTCATAGCATCACTGATAGCCTGAAATATCAATGTTTTTCTTTTTAAGTAGATTTAATTTCTAGTAGACCATATTTATTAGACTTTATTTTTTTAAGAAGTTTTAGGTTTATAGAAAAATTGGGCCAGGCACAGTGGCCCACACCTGTAATCCCAGCACTTTGGGAGGCAGAAGAGGGCAGATCACTTGAGGTCAGGAGTGGAAGACCAGCCTGGCCAACATGATGAAACCCTGCCTCTACTAAAAATGCAAATATTAGCCAGGTGTGGTGGCACCTACCTGTAATCCCAGCTACTTGGGAGGCTGAGGTGAGAGAATTGTTTGAACCCAGGAGGTTAAGGTTGCAGTAAGCCGAGATCATGACATTGTGCTCCAGCCTGGGCAACAGAGTGAGACTCCATCTCAAAAAAAAAAAAAAAAAGAGCAGAAGAAAAAATGGAAAAGAAAAATGAAAAAGAGAGTTTTCATGCATTTACCCTCTTTCCACACAGTTTTTCCTATGATTATCATGTTATAATTGATAAGAAAATATTGATATTTTTTATTAACTGAAGTCCATAGTGTATATTAGGGTTCACTCTTTGTGTAGTTGTCTTTGAGTTTGGACAAATGTGTAGTGACATGTACCCACTATTACAGTATTTTATGTTCCCTGCTTATAGTTTTACTAAACAAAACAAAACAAAAAAAACAAGTAACTCTATGTCCTGTTAAAATTTTATTGTGCAGTTAACACATATTTACTTTTACTAACACTTTTTTCCCTACTGTCTTTAGAAAAGCCAGTCAGATATTATATATATAGAAAAATATATATATGTGGGGAGAGATTGCTCCTTTAACAACTGGACAATTAAAGAACTAAATTAAATATAAGCAGCATTTGTTAATTGCGCATAAAGATCATTGAAATATTAATTACCAATTAAAATATTATGCAGGTCAGCTAAATCAGTTAGGAACTAGGGAACCTTTATATGGAAAATACAATTTAAGTTTAAAACATATACTGGCAAATTGATTAGGTCACTTGTTTAAAACAATGGTTAGCAATATTGTGTATCAAAATCACTTTGAGTATTTATCAAATTTAAATCTTGTGTTTGACACTCTGGGAATCTGATTGAGTAGCACTGATGTGGCAACATCCAGATATCTTCTATTTTTAAAGGAAGAAGAAACCAGAGTGATTTGGATAGAACTAGTGCATAGACCAGACTGGGAGAAGCAACCTTGAAAATGGAGCCAAGTTTGAACTCTCAGACAACGCTGTGTAGTTACCTTTAGCACATAAGCATTTATATTTGTGCTCATGGTCAAAGCAGATAGGTAGATGCTCCCTCAGCAAATGACTTGGCCCACCCATTCACATATGAATTCTAAATCATTTTAACAAGCTTTTTAACCTACCTCCAGTAAAGTAAAGCTTCCTTTTGAAGGGTGTTCCAGGATGTAATTGCCATTAAGTTCAAGAAGTTGTTATGTTCTATTGTGTTTGCTACAATTGGTCAAGGTGTGCCTATTCCATTTTGTTTATGACTCTTTGATGACTAACAGCTGACTTCCATTCTCCATATGAAAACAGTAATGGAGCCAATTCCAATCATTTCTTTTTCCTTTAGATTAACTCCCTCCCACCACTTTAACCTTCCTTCATAGTGTCTCCTCCACATCCTGACTCATTTTTATTATTCACCAATCCTTTTTTTCATCCTAAAACTATAGAAAACTAACACAATACTCTGTTGATGACTAATGTGGAACACAGTAGAACAATTTCAAGACTCCATAAGGGTGGCTTTCACACTACTACTAATAATGTTATTTGAGTATAATTGTGTGGCTTACAAAATGCTTCCACATGCATCTTTCTACTTATTGGACAACCCTGTGAGGTAGATTCAAATACTCTCATTTTATAGATAAGAACAATTTAGATTTAGAAATAGTAAGGAACTCAAATCCAATTTATACAACAAATATGTTTTCTTGTTTCCCTGTTCTTGTTACTACCCTTCTATATTTTGTCTTAATATAGATAAGTGAAGCTGTAACTAACTGGGTGATTTCAGAAATAGGAGCTATGGAGTCCCATAGTAACTCATGAATTGTTCTGCAGTACAGTCCTACAGTTCTGTTATGATAGTTCTCCAGATGACGCTGTATTCAAGACTGGACTAGATTTTGTGCTACAAAGCCACACTGGAACCATCTCCAGTTCCCAGCCTTGCTGCAGCTTTATATTCTTGCTAATCGCCTCTTTGAATCCATTAGGTAAGGGCAGAGACATTTCAGATTGTGTCTGAGTCTAATTCCATTCTAGATTTACATTTTTTCCTCGGAGTCACTATTTTTGTTATGTATATATATATATATATAAAATCATCTAACCATCACAGCAATCAAGACATAGAGTATTTCCATCTTCCCCTCAAAAATTAGTTTATGCTCCTTTGTCATCAATCCTCTGCTGCCATCCCCAGACCCTGAAAAGTACTGGTAGGATTTCAGTCACCATAGTTTTACCTATCCCAGATGATACATTTACCTATCCCATATAAAGAATGAAGTCTGTTGAGTCTGACTTCATTTACTTAGCATAATTTTATGTAGATTCATGGGTGTTCTTGTGTATAGTAGTAGTTTATTCTTTTTTATAACTAAGAAGTATATATATATATATATATATATATATCACAATTTGTTTAAATATTTCTTATTTGATGAACAATGGTTTATTTTCAGTTTTAGGATATTATAAAGAAATATCTAAAAACACCCATATACAGATATTTTCATGGCTATACATATTCCTTATATTTAAAAAAATAGCTGGGACTTGAAAAGCAGGGCTATTTGATATGGGTAGGTTTAACTTTATAAAAAACTGCCAAACTGTTTTCCAAAGTATCTGTACCTCTTTGTATTTCTACCAGCAATGTATGAGAGTTCCAGTTACTTCTTATCTTCAACAGCAGTTGTATTGGTTTTAGTTTTAGCCATTATAGTACATATGTAGTTGTATCTCACTTTGATATTTAGATGCATTTGTGTAATGATTAGTTATGTTGAGCATATTCTCATGAGCTTACATGACATTACTATCTCATCTGTGGTGAAGTGGATTTTCAAATCTTTTGTCCACTTTTTAAGTTGGAATTTTTTCTGGCTATAGAGAGTTTAAGAGTTTTAATGTATACTAAATACAAGTCTTCTACCAAATATATTTTGTAAAGATTTATTTCAGTGTTTGGTTTAACTTTTTATTTTCTTAACAGTATCTTTCAAGGCAAGGTATTTTTTTTGTAATTTTGTGAAGTTAAGTATATAAATTTTCTTGTGGTTCATAACTTTTGTGTTCTAAGAAATCGTCGCTTAACCAGTGTCACTAGAAATTTCTTTTATATTATCTCCTAGAAGTTTTATTGCATTACGTTTTAGGTATGTTTCATTTTTAGTTATCTTTTTTGTGTGTGTGCTTGTTTGGTGTATAATAACCAATTGCTCCAGCATCATTTTTAAAAAGACTTTTCTTTTTTCATTGAATCACCTTGGCATCTTTTTGAAGATTCAATTGATCACTTTGTGTGTCAGTTCATTTCTGGGTGCTCTATTCAGTTGCATTGATCTGCACGTCTGTTCTCATACCAGTACCACACTGTTTTGATTGTGATCGCATCACAGTATATAATAAAATCCTATAGTGTGAGTCTTCTCATATTCTTCTTCTTCTTAAAAATTATTTGACTATTGTAGTTCATTTGCTTTTCTAGATTCAGCATATCAATTTTTATAAAAATCTAGGACATTATTTGTATTTGGAGATCAACTTGAATGAAATTGACGCCTTAGCAATATTAATTTTCTAATGCAGGAACATATTACATAATTCAATTTATTTAGTTGCTATTTACTTTCTCTTATCAATATTTTATAGTTTTGAGCATAAAAATATTATAAATATTTTGTTAATTTATCACTAAATAATTCATTTTAAAATGCCATTATAAAACAGATTCACTTTACTTTTAGAAGCCACCATGCCTCTAGCCAATAAGATTTTATCCAAGTATAATGGTGGTTTCTTAAGCCCTAGCTTGAGCAAAGCAAAGCATCTGGAAATCATAGTTAGTTCAGAATATTAGGAGGAAGATTTTTACCACCAATAAGCTTAATTGTCTAATCTGCATTGTCCACTGACTTCATAATTGAGTTAAGCAAAGATGGTGACATTCTGACAACTTGGAATCAGTATTACTGATGATAAAAAGGGAGCCTTGTATATCTTCATTAAGATTTTGTTGGCTGTCTTACCCATACTGGGAAGAAATGGCTGGAAAAGAGAAGACATATCACTATTGTCCTGTAGATCTTCTTTACTGGGTACAAGGTGGAGTCCTACTTTTTAAAGGCCTTGAAGATGATTCTGACCATCAACCATATTTGAGAGCTATAGACCCTCTACTAAAGCCCCATTACTGTCTTCATCTTGCCAATCTTGTAATGTATTCACTTATTTATTTTTATTCAAAGAAAAACAAAATTATATAAACAAACATATGTTAATGTAACATTATGTGAAAATATGCTCATGGTTCTTTGGATTCTAAATACAGTCAATCCAGCATGAATATTCATAGTACAGTTAACTGAGCTGCATATTCTTGTTTGCACTGAAAATTGATGGGGATAAATGAAACTGCCTTGCATACAAATTCTTTTGACTACTTGCTATCAACATCTTATTGCTTTACAGCCCTATTTAGCTCCATTTATATTGCCTTTTGCATAGGAGTGAAAAACAACCAAAATGATGTAAATATATGTGAGGGATATGATCCATTAGTCCATGCTACAAGTGAGGATGAAAAAAAAGATCACAAATCAAAGGATAAAAAAAAAGCATAAGTGGACATGAATGCATTGCCTTGGAGCTGGGGGTGCTCCTACTTAGAAAATAAATGTCATTTTGCCAAAACTAAGGCAGTCAAAATGATTTCATTCGGATACACAATAAAGATGAAGACCAGGTTGACCAACAACTCTCCAAAAGACCATCTTTGCCACTAACTTGATCTTAAAATCAGCCAGAATTATTTAAGTCTTGATCTTTTAAATTAAATATCTATCCAAATGTTTACTTAATGGTCTATAATTCAAAGACTTCAGCTCTAGGTTTATTTTCATGAGTCAGAGAAATAAAAAATTGAGTTAAAATTCATCATTCAGTAATATTCTTCTAAATGATTTCCTTTCTGTAATTTGTTATATTGATTTGTTGAGATTAATTTAAATTATTTTTTATAAGAGGAGATTTCAAAAATTAGTTACAGTTCACTTGGCATTTCACTTTTGTATCTTGAGTTTCTAATTATTGCATGTCTTTGATGACCTTCTGGCAATCATGTTACATCCTACCCCAGCTGAATTAATATGCATTATAACTATGGAAACATAGTCCAGGTTACCAAAAACTGCTGCCGCCTAATGAAATGAACATATGTTTCAAAATATCTTCAAAATCACACAATTAGTACTTAACCGAACAGAGTAATATAAATGACAGTCTGTACAGCCATTGAGAGTCAGAATTACATTGCATGGTTTCATACCATACCCACACACACCGAATTCCAGTATATCGCATTTCCCTTTCTAAATGATTGTTAGGTATCTTTCTAAATGGGTTGAAGGGTGATTCCACTTTAAAATTTTCTAAAATAAATTAGAACTTTAGGTAAATTTATTAGACTTCAGAATTTATCATAATGGGTAGACTCAAGTTTAAGACTAAAATAAGAGTCTGGCCTTTCAGCTATAATCTTTGAATTTCTATTTTATTTTGATGTGATCAAATTCACTCAAAAAGAAAATTTTTTAAAGAGAGGTTTGATTTTTCTAATATCTCCCATTTTAAAAACTACGAACATTTCTTGTTTAAGGGAAACACATTTCAGATTCCTTTTTAAATAGAATATCTTAAAATGAAAAGGCAACACTAAAACAACAACCAAAACAAAAACTTACTACAGATGTTCTTCAATTTATGACAGGTTTATGTACCAATAAACCTATTGTAATTTGAAAATATTGTAAATTAAAAATGTGTTTTGCTTAGAATATTTTGTGTTTATGATGGGTGTATCCAGATGCAAACCCACCATAGAGTGAGGAGTTTACTGAACGCCTGACAATTTGGCACCATTGTAAAGGCCCCAAATCATTAAGTCTAATCATTGTAAGTTGGGGATTTTTTTGTATTAAATATGTGATATCGTAATTTAGATAAGGTTTAACTCACATGTGAAATCCTAAAGATGATTTCCAGACAATTTTTTTTAGAGACTTCATAATCTGGAGCTATGCTAAGGCCTAATTTTAACACCATTGACACAAATATATTAATCATTAAAAAAGAAAGAAAATCAGCTACAGAAAGAAAAAAAAAAGTCAGTGTAAGAGCAAGAAAAAAATATTCCCCCTTTGGTAAAAATGTTGTAGCTGAACCCCTCCAAGTTCCCAGTTGAAAAAATTACAGGACAAACTTCAACACATCTACAGGACTGGTGTCAGTAGTGAACAACCTGTAGTTGTCAGCGTCACTGGCACTTGGATCCAGACCTTCTGTGTCCTGGATAAAACTTCCTTTTACCTTCTCAACATCCTGGAGCATTCTTTCTTTCATAAGATCTCATTCATACTTGCACTCAGTGCTCTCGGCTGCCCTCTGGCCCTTTTAAAATACAATCTCAAGGGCAAAAGGTTACCTAGCACTTCCCTGCATTACGTGTGTCCATTTCAAATTTATCCCTCCCTCTCTCTAATTCTCCTTAAAATCAAAATGCCATCTTTGAAGTAATTCATGCCTTGCTTTGCGATATTACTGTACCTGCTCCATACATTTATCCATCATTCTATTTTAATAGAATGTCCATTTAAAAAAATTAGTAGTATCTGAATTTAATCTTACATTTAATGTGTTTAATTGATGTTACTGTGTCAATTGTGTAAAAACACTGGTGTTACAGAATTAAGAAAACGTAGTACTTGTTTATTGGCTTTTGCCTCTAAAAGCATGTTTTCCTAAACAAGGTGTGTCTAACATTAGTGGTATATGAGTGACCTTAGATGAGGCATCAATAAATGTGCTATGTTGTGTTAATAGTTGTATGTGTATTTTGATGTATGCCAGGAAAAATATATCGTGCACTTGAAACTCATGATTTTTCAGGCATAAAATTGCTTAGAATTAAACTAAGTTTAAAAAAATAATAATTTAAATTGGAGTGAGAAAAAATCCAAAGTAAATAATAGTGCAGATGGGACAGGAAAATCATGAGTTCCATAAGGACAAGGGATGTACCTACCTTCTTCATTTTTGAATCTCCAAAGCTTCATAATTAGCACATTATGTATATTGCATTTTTTTGAATATTGAATGCTTTGTCTCATTTATGGTAGATTATATGATCTAAAAAATTTACCCCAAAGAGTGAAATGCTTGATCTATAAAAATACTTCTTCAGGGACAGAAGTATTTTAAAAGAAGAACTTGTGATTCTCAATGATTTTTTTTTTTAAATGGCAAAGAAGACTTTAAAGCTATCACAATAGAATAGGGAAAGACCAAAATGTAGTCTGAACTTGACTATGCCGAAACAGAGCGTGGGAGGACTTTTAAGTGCTGGGGTGAGCTGGAGACCAGAGGCCATCGGTGTTTGCTAATTGGCTTCACCCAAATGAAAAACACATTTTCTCTTACTGTTGTGACAGGAGGTAGTTTCAAATTCATAAAAGGCTTGGGCAGAAGTTAGGCTCCTACCATCCCACAGAATTGGGAAACAGCAGCACTATCTCCCTTAATGTTTACATTTGAAAGAGATGACTTCTAAGTCCTTGAGAAAGCCATTCCAGGGTATTTGCATAACATAGAAAAAATTTACTATTGCAAGTTTTCTAAAGAAAGAATGGCTCTAAGAAAAGGGAAATCAGGGCCTAGAGTCAGAAGGAAGCAGGTAAGAAGTTTTTCCAAGCTGAGGAGAACCCTAATGCCATGTTGATGAATGCTAATTTCTAATTATTTAAGAAGAGTTGTAAATGGCTAGGTGAATGTTTTAAAACTCATTGATTCCTATTGGGAAACTGCCTTCAGGATTTTTTTTTTTTTAAATTGTACTTTAGGTTCTGGGGTACATGTGCAGATCGTGCAGGATTGTTGCATAGGTACACACATGGCAATGTGGTTTGCTGCTCTGTAAGTGTGTGGAATGGCTTTAAGTGCTTCCACCACCACTAGTTTTGCTGATTCTTTCTTCGGCACAACTTAAGACTGAAGTGATACACATTGTATTTCTTTAGAATGCTTGATTATCCCTGTTAAACTACCTGAGAATAAGCCTAAATCAGAGAATTACCAATTGTTACTTTATGTAAATACATGTTCAGCTACATGGTACATGGAGCAGACTGTAGACCTGACGTTCAGGTTGTTTGTTAGGGTTATTGCTTCTACTTCCCTCTTTTTCTGGCATCTCTTATTCCTCACTTTGCTTATAGCATTGAATTCCAATGGGCTGAACAATGTGAGGATGATGTTTGGGGTCAATATCTTTTACTTTTTTTTTTTTTTTTTTTTTGAGACATGGTCTTACTTTGTTGCACAGGTGGGAGTGCAGTGGCACAATCCCAGTTCAATGCAGCCTCAACCTCCCAGACACAAGTGAACCTCCCACCTCAGTCTCCCACGTAGCTGAGACTACACACATGTGCCAGCATACACAGCTAATTTTGTTCTTTTTTTTTTTTTTGGTAGAGACGAGGTCTAGCTATTTTGCCCAGGCTGGCCTCAAACTCCTGTGCTCAAGTGATCCTCTCCCCTTGGCCTCCCCAAGTGCTGGGATTACAGGCGAAAGCCACAGCACCTGGCCAATGCCTTTTTCTATCCATTGAAAGGCCTAGTGGGGGACCATAGGAGAACCAATTCCAGAAATGCTTTGTGCTTCTGAGGTTTCAAGAACGTAAAGACCCAATTCTCATAGATGGGTGTAGAGAAAGGTTTTATCCCACTCCTATGTGGTGAGATATTATTGTTAAGCAATAAAATGACTGCTAGACTAGAAATCAAGTGTCTTGTTCTCATGTATGCCCTGCCTTATTCTAATTCCTTCATCATTTCTCTGTACCTCAGTCTTCTTTGCAGTAAAATAAAAGCTTCATTTAGATGGTTTCTAAGGCTGACGTCCATCCTGAAGTTTCCTGAGCCTTTCATAGTTTAGCATGGTTAGACTATAGATGGTGTAAGGAGAGAATGTAAAATAAATGAGTTTAGCATTATTGCCCACCCACCTGTGTGTCTATTAGGAAAAAAACAAAATATCCCCAGCTGTCATCATAACAATTGATTCACTGCTAATTCCTTTGTTACCCTCTCTCACTTCTTTCCAAAATGATTTATTCCTGTCGTAAACAGACCTAGAGTAAGAATAAAAATAACCAGAATGATGGCCTCCATAAGCGCTCCCTGAGAGGCCTGGCAGTTTATATGAAATTGAATAGAATCCTTACAACAAGAAAGATATTAACCACAAAGAACATAGGTTGTGCAGGACATGCATGTGTGTGAACATATGAGTGTATGAGTGTGTGTGTCTGTATGTGTGTATGTTCAAAGCAGAGTTGTTACAAGTTACAGAAAATAAGAATAGGTGAAACATATTCTCCCTCAGACAAATCCTTTAAAGTAAACTTTCAAGTAAAATTCCCAAATGAATCTAGATTACAGCCAACTGCCTACACCCTATCCCCAGAGACAAATACAAGACAGCTGCTAAATTTAACATGCCTTTACTGGAACACCAGTACCTCCTGCACAATAGCAGGCTATGTGCTGCCAGTCCGCAGGATGTACTCAATTTCTGAATTGCTGCACAGCAGCCCTGCTGATCCTTAATCCTTGTGAATATAGCACTGACATGTGGCCAAGACCTTCAGAGGATTGATTTTTAAAGGAAAAAATAGGAACAAAAGAAAAGAAAAAGCTCAGCACAACATGTTAAGACACATCCTGTGAGGCAAAAATTTTGAGATGGGGAAAAAATGACTCAATAAATAAATTTAAAGACACGCAGTCTCCAATATGCAGATGGTTCCTGTTCTAAAAGTTCATTTGCAAATGAGTTGTTTCAAAATGAGAATGCATTCCTCCATAGAAACAATGTTTTACTTTTCTATTGGGCACCCAGGTTAGGCCATAACATCCTATTTAAACCAGAATGTGCCTTTTGTAAGTAATATACAAATGATATCAAATCCATCACTTATAATGCTATCTTGGTTGAAAAAATAATCATAAATGCAACATACGTGCTGTTAGCCTGATTCATTAATTCACTGAACACCTAATAAGTTGTAGGTGAGACTATATGGCCAATGATACAGGCCTAATTCCTATCATCAGACTTATTAAGATCATGATTGATATGCTTAGGTACTAGCAACATGTTCAACTGATGGTGACTGCAAAGAAGGCAACTGGATACTCCAATATACATTGTTCATATGACTCAGTCAGTGGCGCCATTCTTATGTGTGGTACACATGGGAAAACAGAGAGTAGATTCAGTGAGTGACATAAAATTTTGCCTTATGGGTGTTAGCAACATATATCTGCATGGTCAGGATCCCAGTTAATGTCTATGGGCTTCAGGAAAACTGTCAAGAGATAGGTAGGTTAAGAATATCATGAGTGGAAAAGACATTGACATATATGGTGGGCATTGATTCCTAAATGAGAAAGAGAACCATTTAGCTCTAATATATAAATTACTTCTTATGCCTGTCTTGGAGGGTTAAAGAACTCAGTCCCTAAAACTCATATTTGTCTAAGTGTTTTGGATCTATTGAATTTGTTTGAGGCATGGTAACTAGCCAGAGTTAAAGTTGATTCTTCTTTTAGAATAAGCTTTATTTCTTTCCTTATTTTCTTCAGCCTCTGGGTCTAGTCTCACTTGTGATCTTGTGGCAGGCACCATTATGGCTAGAACCTATTTGCTTTCTACTGGCAGTTTCCAACATCCTGCAGCAGACTCATTTCTCTTACATCTTAATCATATTAGAGCCCCCTTTAAGTTCCTGTCGACAGTCTCTCTGAACTCAGAAAACAATCAGGCCATCTATGCGTGGCCCCCTTTTCCTGCATATTGTCTAGGTTTCCAGCAATGACTGAGAGCCCATCCAAGGTGACCCTTTAAAGTACCCTAGCAACTTTTCATAATAGAAAACTGTTCTGCACACACAAAAACAATTCAATATAGATAGGCATCTTCTCAAGAAGAGGGCTTTTTGCTCAAAGAGCACAAAAGGATTTAGAACTGTGGCTACTATATGGAAGACCTGGACTTCTTGCTAATATAGCTGTCTAAAGTGACTCCCAATTAAGTCTTGGCTCCATACCATCTGTTCATTCCTCATGAAGAACTCAGGAAGTAGCCTCTGCACTATTTATCTTTTCAATTTCACTGTGTCTTTCCTTCTCTGGTTTGATGCTGATGCCAAGAATAGTCCTGGAGCTTTCCTATTACTTTATAATCCCAGAATTGGCCACTTTTGAAAATTCAAGGGGCTTTTCTGTTGCAAGAAAAGAAAAATAGCTATGAGCTCAAAGATTCCTGCCTGTCCTCTTTTTTTTTTATTGTTATTTTTTCTCCTTAAACTCTGTAAAGGAAGACAAAGGGACACACAGGTGGTGGTAACAGTGGGACTCAGGATTTACAAAGGGCAAAGTTAAAAGTTGGTTTCTTTATTTCAGAGGGAATTCAGACTTTAGGGACTCAGGGAATGAGTATGTCAGGAAGATATCTATCCTTCATTGTGGATAAGCCCTGCTGAGTTGAAAATGAGGATATTTATTTCAGAATAATTGTGACCTCAGGGAGCAAGAGGGTAGGGTCTTCTAATTCTCTTGCCCAAGTTTTGCAAGTGAAGATACAGGGAAAGGGCAGTTAAGAAAAGAATGAGGCTAGTGCTGCAGAGAAATTATGAGGTGGTGATTAAGCTAAATAAATAAGAAAGGCTAAATACTATTTAGCAGCTGGACTAGTTTGAGTTAATATAGGTTTATTCTGCTAATCTCACCTCAGAATGCAAGAAAACAAATCCAGTGCCTGGTTAAGGCCCATTCAGGATTGTACTAGGACCTTTTCAACTCAGATGTTAAGGGATGGCCCCTTATTAGGTTAAAGAGGTAATAACTTGGCTCAAGGTCACTGCTTTATACATATAATTTATATTCTGTACAACAAACCTGAAAGAAAGGAACTCTTGTCTCCATTATAAAGAAGAGAGAACTGATGTTCAGAGAGGTTAAAAATAACTTGTTCCAGGTCACAGAATAAAAAAGGTAGAACAACTTGAACCCTGGTTAGTTGGCTATGCAAACCCATTTTATCCCTATTGCCCCATGCTGACTCTACACCTACTAGCTGCAAAGCAAAGCAACCACATTAGCCTTGACCTGAGTGGGAAGGAGACAGGTTCAAGCACTGTGATCCTAGCTTTTACACTCTTGTTTGAATGTGTTTCTGAGTCTAGGGAAACAATCAAAATGTGGGAAGATAATAAACAACATAGAGAACCCTGGCTCCCTAATGCCATTTTTCTATACAGTCAAGTCAACATGGCCCACTTCCAGACTTCAAGTTATAGAATAAATAACTTCCTATTTATGTAATTCATGATTCACAATATTCTTGCAGTTAAGCTTGATCTCAACTTGTATGATAATAGGGCTCCCTGTACAGCAGCAGAGTGCCGATTCTGGAGCAGAATATCTGGCTTCAAATCCCAGTCCTGCCACTGACTGGCTTTATGATGTTGAGTAAGTTCCCTAACCCTCTTTGCCATAGTTTCATCATATGTGAAACTGAAATGGATTTACTGGCTCAAATGGATTTAATGAGGTAGAAGTCAATATTTGTAAGAGACTAGAAATTGCACCTGACATGGTATATATAAAGGCTTTTTAAAATTTGTGTGTGTTTCATGTGTGTGTCTTTTAAATAGAATTGTTTCAATTTCCCCACATAGTAATTTTAAAAATTATAAATGTTTGTTTTTGTGGTTTTATAAAGTTTCTGTGTGTCAGACATACTCAGTTTCAAATATAAATAGCTGTCATATTATACTACTTGTTTAAAGTTACTGGTATTTTCTATCAACAAAATTAAAGTTTATATATGTGATGTACATATGTGTAATAAAGACCACTCTGTATGATACATAAGTATTTATGAGCGACTTCCACATCTACCATCTCATTTTAATTCCTTCAGCACTTCCGAGAAGTATTTAAAGTGGCTATATCAACGTCATTGAACAGATAAGAAAAGAAAGCTTACTGGCATGCTCAAAATTATGTATCTAGTGATAAAACTGAGATCAAATCCATACCTTTTGATACCAAATTAGTGTAGCTTGTATAACTCATGGTAATATGCCATGTGGCAAATTTATATAATTTTCCTTTATTAATATTGTAATACTGACCTCTCATCAGTAGCCCCTAGTTGGTGAAATGACATGTTATCTTTGATTAAGCATTTAACATACATTTAAGTAAATATTTAAAATGATATAAATTATGATTGATCTAAACCAACATGGAAATGATCTTACCCAAATTTCCAGGTTCCCTTGCAGCTGAGGTGGCCATAAAACTCAGTCTGGGACAATGAGATTGGAATTCTGAAGGAATTCTGAGAACACTTTTGCTAATTTTTCTCCATATACTTTGTTCAAAGTTCAGCCCTCACTTTTTGTGGTAGGAATCAATCAGTGAGTTTTATTAAAGATGGCAGAGGTGTCAATTGACAACAGAACAGCGCTTGTGAATTTGGCAGCTTGAAGGATTAGTTCTTAACAAAAGTTGAGGTGATGAGTTAATTGGTGATGTGAAGAGATGGGTAGTCTATCAAACTTTTTGTTGTTGTTTGTTTTTTTGTAGAGATGCGGTTTCACCACTTTGCCCAGTTTGGTCTTGAAGTTCTAGGCTCGAGTGATCCACCTACCTTGGCCTTCCAAAGTTCTGGAATTATAGGTATGAGCCTCAGCTCTTGGCTGTCTATTGAACTTTCATTCAGAATGTAAGTCATGGAAGTGTTTTTTGCAGCATCAACTAGTGATGTCTGTCAAAATGTAAAATGCACCTTTGAAAGCCAGAGATTTTACACCTAGGAATATATTCTTAGCAGCATTGAAATAGTGAAGATAAGAAATAATTTAAATTTCTCTCAGTAATGGAAGTGTGCATATCTGCTATAGGATAGACAATCAGTAAAAACATTGAAGTAGCCTTAAAGGTACTAACAGGGACAGTTGTCCAAGACATATTCTTAGTGAATTATTTTTTAAATGTCAAGATTTGAAAGAATAAATACGGTACTTTTCAGTTATATATAAAAGGCCCGGCTGGGCACAGTGGCTCACACCTGTAATCCCAGAACTTTGGGAGGCCAAGGCAGGCAGATGGCCTGAGGTCAGAAGTTTGAGACCGGCTTGGCCAAGATGATGAAACCCTGTCTCTACTAAAAATACAAAAATTAGCCAGATGTGGTGGTGCATGCCCATAATCCCAGCTACTCAGGAGGCTGAGGCAGGAGAATCACTTGAACTGAGGAGACAGAGATTGCAGAAAGCCAAGATTGCACCACTCTACTCCAGCCTAGGTGACAAATACAAGACTCCATCTCACAACAACAACAACAAAAAAGGCCATACACACACACACACACACACACACACACATATATATACTGTGAAGGGAAGCAGGCATTAGAAAATGTTTAAAACATGCATTCTTCTGTATTTTTGTGCCTTATACAATGGTAATTTGCTTATATATTTATATTATTTAAAAAGAAAAAAGAGTTTTTTAAAAACTGTGAATGGTGGTAAAGAAATCAGACATAATCTTGTAGAGATTACTTTTGAAAACCTATATCAGTAAAGACAACCACAGAAATTTGGTTATAGCTGAGAAAAATCGGGGTTCAGATTTATTATTTTTTTAAGATGAAGGACACTGTGTATATGTTAATTGGGAATGATTTGCTGGGCAGAAATACCATATTTCTTATAAAATACAGTTTTTTTCATATTTTAATGATTCTGCAATTGGAATATGTTTCATAATCCATTAAGTGAAGTATAGAGGATTGGCATTAGCTTCTACGAGTCATCTTGAGGCAATATTCACCAGAATCCTTTTTAGATTAAATTTTCCACTTGAGGTCTTTGAAGCTCACTTGTGTTCAATTCTTGGGCTGCTTCCCCCTCCTCTTTTCATTCTGTGTTAAGGTTAAAATTGGCACATTCCATTGCTTTCCCTTTCAGCCTGGTAGGCTTTGTCCTCACATATCCTTACATTGAAGATGAAGAAGGCCTTTGATGTTCAAGTATTTGGGGGATTTTTTATTAGCTTTCCTGTCTTGAAGCATATAATTTTTATCTTTGTGAAATGCACATAAAAGCTATTATAAAAGTGGAAACAAAAAACAAATTAAGAAATATCGATGAGGATGTAAAAAAAAACAAAACCCTTCTGCATTGCTGGAGGGTATGTAAAATGCTAATCTCTATGGAAAATGATATAGTAGGTCTTAAAAAATTACATATAGAATTACTATATGATACAGAAATTCTACTACTAGGTATATATTTAAAAGAATCTAAGGCATGCCATGTTTATAGCAGCATTACTCACAATAGTGAAAATATTGCCAAGTGTCAGTCAACAGGTGACTGGATAAACAAAATGTGGTACATACGTATGATGGACTATAATCAGCCCTAAAAAGGAAGGAAATTCTGACACATGCTATAGCACGGGTGGACCTTAATGAAATTATGCTAAGTGAAATCAGCCAGTGACAGAGAAAACATAGTGTATGATTCCACTTATCTGAGATACTCAAGATATATCTCATGAGGTCAAATTTATCAGAGAAAACAGAATGCTGGTGCTATGGCAAAGGAGGTGGGAGTAGAGGAGAATAAGGAGTAATTGTTTAATGGACACATCATTTCCATTTGAGAAGGTGAAAGAAGTTCTGGAGATGGATGTTGATCGCACAACAACGTGAATGTTCTTAGTGTCACTGAACTGTACACTTAAAAATGGTTTACATAGTAAGTTCTATGATTTGTATATTTTACCAAAATTGAAGAAAAAGGAATAAATGTACATGAAGTAGTGGCACAAACTATATTTTATGGCAGCTTAGATTCAAAGGAATATTAAAAGCTCTGAAGAGAAAGGTAGCACAATACTTGAGAAGCGAGATTCAGCTCAGAAGTGCAGGATCTGGCCTTCAACAGAAGGAACTAAAGGTCCATCAGCAGCAGGGAGGGACAAAAGGTTGCAGGGGCAGATATGTTCACAGATGATTTAGTATGAAAATAAGGGAGTTGCCCTCTAAATGGCATCTTATTCTAAACAACATTTGAAGTGAGGCCATCAGATGAGAGGGAAGTGTAGGGAGGGGGTGTGTGACATGCAAGAAGAGACCCTAGAAGAAGTAATTACCCCAAAGAATGGGAAGTTAGCCCCACAGAAAAACATAAATTGTCAGCAGTACCGAGTCCCCGCTTGAGAACATAAAGTACAATCAGTCTGAATAATTGTTATTTATTCCAGCAAAGTTCACCTGTTTGTGTGCAAATAAGGCGACATATGATTAGGTTACTTCAGGATCAATGTTGTACAAGTTTAGAACAATGGCAAGAAGGAGACAGGTGAGGAAATTGAGGATCATTTGCATATATATATATTTAAATGATTGTTGATTTTTTTTCATTTTGAAATGGTGATAATAATAGATCTTACCTCATACAGTTGGGTGAGTTGAATGTAAAGCATGTAAAACCCTTCAAATAGTGTATCTGGTACTCAGAAAGTATTTAATAAACATCTGATATTGTTACTGCCATATTACCATGAGTTATGAAATATATTCTAGACAATGAAGAAAGTGAAGACAAGTGAAAGCTGATGAATAATAAGAAAGTATTCGGCCAGCGGCTTAGAGGTGTTGGTGAGAACAACAAAATCATCATATTGAGGACTTTTGAGCAAACAAGCCAGAGTTAAAACTTTGAATGCCTGGAGAGCTTGAGAACAGATTAATGGGTAAACTAGGGAGGCAAAGAAGTGGGTAATATAACCTGATAGCACAAGCTTCAAATGAGCAAGAATTTGCAAAAGGAACAGGTTGTTACACTTGGAAACTGTCAATTTGAGCCAGGAGGAAGTTCACTTCCCCTCCTGGCCCTAAGAAGCATGGCATAAAAGAGAAAAGAAAAACAACTTTGATTCCATTGGAAGAGAAACAGTTTGTCAAGGGACAGCTCAATTTCAGTAAAAACATAGACATGAAGGGAACAATCAGAGAAAAAAAGTAATAATTTAAAAATGTTCACTGATTACAGACTTAGAGCTCAAAAGGATGGAGAGATAAAGTTTTAAGACAGGAACTTTTCTTTTTCTTTATGACAGATTGAGTCAGATCAGAAAAGGTGCATCAAGTATGGGAGGAGATGGACTCAAAGACAAACACCTCTTGTTTTAACGACTATAAATGGGAATGTGGCTGACGTGCTTATTTTGATCTTTTAACAGGGTTAAGGTCTCAGACCTGATTGAAATACTGAGGAGTCTGAGAGCTGCTGCTTAAAGTGAAGGTAACTAGCAATTTAAATGATGCACTATTCTGTATGGTGTGTGTTCGGCCTATTCCATCATTTTAACTCTACATATATTTATGCCTTGTATACTTGATAGTTTGCAGACTTCCTCAGAAAAATTATTTTCTTTTAAGTTTGTCATACTTCACTAAGTAATTTAGAGTACATACTCATATTTTTTCTTAAATTGAATTCCTCGTCATATAACGAGTACATACTCAATATTTTTTTCTTAAATTGAATTCCTTTATTACTTGGGTCATAGAAGAGACTATATTATCAGTTTTAAATTTATACTTGGCTGTGTGTTTATAAAGAATAATTTTAGAAAAAGAACCTTATATTCTCTGTTATTAATCTTGGTATGATAATATTTTATGTTCAAGAAGGAATATGGGATAGAAGAAGATCCCCATAACCAGACTATAGAATTAAATTGAAATGAAATATGAAGGATATTGTATTATCTGCCTTATATAGTTGTCTCTTTTTTTCTGGCCTTTTTTTGAATATTTTACACAGTTTGAGCAAGACCAAGGTTACTTGAAGATTGTTTTCTTTAAAAATGATTCTTTTAGCAACTAAAGTACTGAAAATAATTTTGTGCAAATGCATTTGCCACTAGATTGTCTACAAATCAGACACATTCTTGAAAATGAAAACAAATATTAGGGGGAAAAGGGTATGTAAATATGGGGAAAAGATCTGTTTCATCACAGGAATTGAATCTGATATCAGGCTCTGCAATAGCTTATTGCTGATATTTCCTGAATAACGTTTTGCCACAACTTTAGTCCCTGGGTTACTTCTGATTCAGACCTTTGGAACTCTACCATCTTAACCTCTCCTGCACAAGGAACACAAGCATTCAATGAGCATAGTACCACAAATTGAAAAAAAAGTTCATAAAATTATTAATACAAATATTCCTAGGATGTGTTAACTGTTATATATCAGAGTACTTTCTTTCCTTAGATGTATCATTAAACAATATAAATATAAATAAAGGCCTTTGTAAATGCATTTGATCACATTATAAACCTTATTTGAAAATTTGGAGTAATTTTGATATTTGTATTTTTTTCTTTTTTCTTTAATATTAAAAGAGGATATATCAAAGTGCTATGATTGACGTCTTACTTTTTCTTTCTCAACAAAACTTGAATAAAATATTCAACAATCATAGTGACTGCCTTCATTTTTAAAAACACTCCATTATTGACTGCTTGCAAAATGTTCATTAAATGCAACAAATATGTTAACGTGTATTAAATAGTATTATTTTGTGAAAGGAAAGTAAATCTTGGGGCCCCCAAATCATGAAGCTAAAGGGAAAAGTCAAGCTGGGAACTGCTTAGGGCAAACCTGCCTCTCATTCTATTCAGTCACTCCTCTGCTCAGATAAATGTATACCTGATTGCCTCATTTGAAGAGGCTAATCAGAAACAAAAAAATGCAACCATTTGTCCTTTACCTACCTATGACCTGGAAGCCCCTCCCCACTTTGAGTTGTTCCACCTTTCTGGATTGAACCAACGTACATCTTACACATGCTGATTGATGTCATTTGTCTCCCTAAAATGTATAAAACCAAGCTGTGACCGTACCACCTTGGGCATATGTCATTAGGATTTCCTGAGGCTGTGTCATGGGCATGCGTCCTCAACCTTGGCAAAATAAACTTTCTAAATCAATTGAGGAGACCTCTCTCAGATTTTAGAGGTTTATAATTTGACAGAACAGTTATATTTCTATTATTGAAATGCAATGAGAAAAGTATTAATATCAACTACCAGATATTTTATCTTTGCATTAATAAGAAAAATAATGTGAAAATAACTAATTTACAGCTTTCAAAAAAGTTATCTTAGCCCAGTCATAGATTAGCAAATTTGTTAGCAGAGTCATTAATATTTTAAGTCAAATTATAGTAAACTTTATCTTTATTGTATCTGTACCTTTCACAGATAAAATAGTTTAAGAAAATGAACTATATGACTTCAATCTTTTTAAGTCTTATAAAATTATCATACACGAGGACTTTAAGGTTCTAGTAAAATAAGTAGTTCATATTATGTGACTTATATAAATACCATAAAACTCTCAAATTTTCTGCTAGAAATAATAAAAATAAATGCTTTTTTATGCTCTCAATTTTGCTACTTCTTAAAACCCAAAATATATGTTAAAACTTAGTGAAAAATGGCTATAAACTTACCTTGATTTCATGATTTTGATTTGAAAGTACCTTAATGAAGTGGCATAAGCATTTGATTTTCCCTATTTTACTTAGTGAACATTTAAATGGATTTTTTAAACTGCTGAATAGCTCTGAAAGAACTAAGGTTCTTTATTTTCAAAAGCAAAATGCTCTTCCCTCACTTTAATAGACACTCATACAATTAAAAAGCAAGCACAGCCATCTAGATGAGCAATCAGCAGCAAAGGGAAAAGTTATTACAAAATTGCTAATTATCAAAGTAGGCAATTATAGTTTAGACTGACTTTCTGAAAGCACTGCTAACATATGTGTAAGACTAAATGGTAAAATGACTTGAGGATATTAAAAAAGAAAATGCTTGTTACTTTACTTTCAATAAAGCACTCACATGTCGACAAACCTATTCAAACCACGTCTTTATGACGCAGATAGTGTTGTTCCCATTTCACAGTTGAGAAAACTGTAGAGGAGAGTTGTAGTAACTTTTGTAAAGCCACAGGGTTGGTAAGTGGTAGAGCTGAGATCATCAGCCAAGTCATTCTGACTCCTGATGGCCTTGTTTCTTTGTGATCACACAAAGCCCTGTCTGTCTGTGTAGACACATGGAGCACTATGATAAACAAAACCAAAAATTTGAAAATTAGAATTTCATTGCAAAAGTGTTGGATGTGTGAGGCTCTTGGCACTCTGTGTTACACTGTGGTTCTTCTGAAGGCCTGTTGACAAGAATGTTATTTGCAGTCAACAGTTCTAGCACTGCACAGAGACAGGGAAAGAATATCTGCTTTATATCAACATGCTTGCTTGCTTCCTAGACTTTCTGTTTGACAGTATTTACTTGAAAGTGACCTCTGCCAGAAATATAACAGGCCTCATTCAATGATAGAAACTCAACATATAATATGATTCTTCCATTCATCCCAAGGAGAGTTACAGCGGTGGTCTTGTCACAGGAAGACTATTGCCTCAGCTCTTTCCAATTAAACAAACCTCTTACTCGTGTACATTTTCTTGTTGATCTATCAATTTGCTTTTCTTATCTACAAGTGTTTCTTATAATGTTAAAAATAAATTGGGCATAATTCTTTCTCTTAAGAGAAATCAACATTTCTCTTAGTACATATAGCTTCATAACACATCACTCCAAACCGTGGGGCTAAAATAATCACTGTTACCAATTTTTATTTTATTTAATTTATTTATTTTATTGCATTTTAGGTTTTGGGGTACATGTGAAGAACATGCAAGATTGTTGCATAGGTACACACATGGCAGTGTGATTTGCTGCCTTCCTCACCATCACTTATATCTGGCATTTCTCCCCGTGCTCTCTCTCCCCAACTTCCCACACCCCTCTGTCCCTACCCTATTTCCCCACAACAGACCCCAGTGTGTGATGCTTCCCTCCCTGTGTCCATGTGTTCCCATTGTTCAACAAGGGCTTATGAGTGAGAACATGCGGTGTTTGATTTTCTGTTCTTGTGTCAGTTTGCTGAGAATGGTGGTTTCCAGATTCATCCATGTCCCTACAAAGGACACGAACTCATCATTTTTTATGGCTGCATAGTATTCCATGGTATATATGTGCCACATTTTCCCTGTCCAGTCTATCATTTATGGGCATTTAGGTTGGTTCCAAGTCTTTGCTATTGTAAACAGTGCTGCAATGAACATTCATGTGCATGTGTCCTTATAGTAGAATGATTTATAATCCTTTGGATATATACGCAGTAATGGGATTGCTGGGTGAAATGGAATTTCCATTTCTAGGTCCTTGAGGAATCGTCACACTGTCTTCCACAGTGGTTAAACTAGTTTACACTCCCACCAACAGTGTAAAAGTGCTCATATTTCTCCACATCCTCTCAGCATCTGTTGTCTCCTGATTTTTTAATGATCGCCAGTCTAACTGGTGTGAGATGGTATCTCAATGTGGTTTTGATTTGCATTTCTCTAATGACCAGTGATGATGAGCATTTTTTCATATGTTTGTTGGCCTCATGTATGTCTTCTTTTGTAAAGTGTCTGTTCATATCCTTGGCCCACTTTTGAATGGGCTTGTTTGTTTTTTTCTTGTAAATCTGTTTTAGTTCTTTGTAGATTCTGGATATCAGCCCTTTGTCAGATGGGTGGATTGCAAAAATTTTTTCCCATTCTGTTGGTTGCTGATTCACTCTAACGATGATTTCTTTTGCTGTGCAGAAGCTGTGGAGTTTGATTAGGTTCCATTTGTCTATTTTGGCTTTTGTTGCCAGTGCTTTTGGTGTTTTGGTCATGAAGTCCTTGCCTATGCTATGTCCTGAATGGTATTGCCTAGATTTTCTTCTAGGGTTTTTATGGTGTTAGGTCTTATGTTTAAGTCTTTAATCTATCTGGAGTTAATTTTAGTGTAAGGAAGAGGTCCAGTTTCTGCTTTCTGCACATGGCTAGCCAGTTTTCCCAACACCATTTATTAAACAGGGAATCCTTTCCTCATTGCTTGTTTTTATCAGATTTGTCAAGGATCAGGCGGTTGTAGATGTGTGGTGTTGCCTCCAAGGCCTCTGTTCTGTTCCATTTATATCTCTGTTTTGATACCAGTACCATGCTGTTTTGATTACTGTAGCCTTGTAGTATAGTTGGAAGCCTGGTAGTGTGATGTCTCTAGCTTTCTTCTTTTTGCTTAGAATTGACTTGGCTTTGTGGGCTCTCTTTTGGTTCCATATGAAGTTTAAGGTGTTTTTTTTTTTTCAGTTCTATGAAGAAGGTCATTGGTAGCTTGATGAGGAGCTACTACCAATTTTTATTCTATCTTGCCATTTTGAACAGGAATTCATTTAGGCCTGGCTGAGTAATTTGGTGCCATGTGAAATTAAGTAGTTAATGTCTGTTCTATTCTGCCGGGTGCTTAATGCTTTACTCAAATGCCTGGCACCTTCTTGGAAACAGGTAGAAGACTGGGCCAGCTGGGCTCTTCTTTCTTTTTATGTGGTCTCACAGTCTCTATACCTGCACTCTCCAACCAGGGAGTCAAAAGAAATTAAGGGCTTCAAAAGAGAAAGTTCAAAAATCTCCAAGTCTGAACTGCAAGCCTTGTCTTACTACCTTTGCACTACATCTCACAATTATAATTAATAATTATCAATTCATTTTTTAATGTCTGTTGTGCTATATTGTAAGGTCCATAAAAACCAGGACAATGCTTGCAGTCATTCTGCTGTGTCCCATGTGTTTATCAGAGTGTCTTGGGCACAGCAATAAATATTTGATGAATGAATTAATAAATAAATAATTTCAGTCCAGGTGTGGTGGCTTATGCCTGAAATACCAGCACTCTGGGATGTTGAGGCAGGTGGATCACTTGAGATCAGGAGTTCAAGACCAGCCTAGCCAACATGGTGAAACACCATCTCTGTTAATACAAAACCGGGTGTAGTGGCACACACCGGTAATCCAAGCTACTCAGGAGACTGAGGCAGGAGAATCACATAAAGCTGGGAGGCGGAGGTTGCAGTGAGCCACGAATGCTGCCACTGTACTCCATTCTGGGTGACAGAGCGAGACTGTCAAAAAAAAAAAAAATGAGAGAGCAAATGAATTAAATCTAGGAGTTTTAACAAAAGAAGTAGAAAAGCATAGCACCTAAAAGTATGGTAATTATTGATAGTCCCTTGAACAGGATCATTTCTGAGGTAGCATGAATTACTTGTTGAATTATTTTATAATAAAAATATAACCATTTTTAAAGTACATGCTATGTGCCAGTTTTTGTTTTTTTTATATAAAAGTCATCTTATTTTTTTCTAATAATAACTCTAAAAGGTAGATATTATTATCTTCATTTTATAAACAAGTAAAGTATGACTTAGGGTAAACTGACTTGTCTAAAATCACAGAGCTATTCAAAATATCATATCTTGGTCTTCTACCTGGTTATGAGGTGATAGAGGTTGACTAGAGGTGGGTTTTAATGTTACACTGTCCAAGTCAAGTGCAGACCCCAGATACTTTACTTTGCATATTCTGAAAAGCACTCTGAATCAAATACCCAACCTATTGATTCTGGTAGCTTTTGATTAACCTTAACCATTGAAAATGTAGTAGTTAGCCCCTACAGGACAATAAAAGTGGTTTGGCAAAGTTTCAAGGTGCAGAAATGTGTCAATTGATATTCCCTGAGGTAGCTTTCAGTAGAAGACCCATATCCATAGAGAAGACATGAAAGGCCAACTGCTCAAATGGCTTATTCTGATTCGTAATGAGTAACAGGATACTATGTGGTCCTGTATATACTTCCCTGCCATGATCTAGCAAATGTAGGCCCTTAATGTTATTTTATAACCCCTGATTAACACCTGTTTTAGCAACATTTTATTAGACTACCTACCAAAGTTCTATTTACAAAATCTACCAAAAGCTCTGGCTGACTCTCAATAAATATAAAGACAAACTCTAGCATAACATAAAAGAACTGATGAAAATTTGAGCTGCCTTCCTAAAATAGAGTTTACCATTTGCATCCAACCAAGTTTAAATTGCCTACTATAACAAACAAAAAAATCAGTTCTCTTTAGAAAAATATAACAGAATCTACAACATAATATCCAGACTGCAATCTTAAATTAGCCAACATGCAAAGAACCAGGAAAATCTGACTCATTCTTAAGAGAAAAGACAATCACCGGATATCTACCCTGAAATAATCCAGATGTTTTCTTGAGTATACAAGGGTTTTCAAAGAAGATGTTATAACTATGCTTGATCACGTAAAGTTAAATTTTCTCCAAATAAGTGAAAAGCTAAGAAATATCAGCAGAAAAATAGAAACTATAAAAAATAGTTAAAAATTCTAGAACTGAAAAATACTAAAAGCAAAAACCAATAAAAATTTATTGGATGGACATATTCAAGTGTCAAGGGAAAAAGTTCATGAGAATAAAAATTGATGAATAAAAATAATCCAATACAAAGAACAGAGAAAGATATTGAAAAAAAAAATCAAAGAACACCCAAGGGATGTGAGAAATAATGTTGAAAGATCTAACATACATTTTTTTGGAATACTGAGAGAACAGAAAATGAGACACATAAAAATTTGAGAAAATAATGGCCTAAAACTTTTCAAAATTGATGTAACATGTTAATTTATAAATGCAAGAAGCTAGTGAACTCTAAACAGTATAAATACAAAGAAAATCATACCTTCTTATCTCATGGTAAAAGTGCTGATTTACAAAGATATAGACAAATTTTTGAAAGCACCCAGAAAAACTTACCACATTACATATAGGAGTGCAACAATTTGAATAACCATCAATTTCTCATCAGAAATGATAGAACTATATTGGCAAAGAAATAGTAAAATATGTTTAAAGTGCTGAAAGAAAAAAACAAAATAAAACTTTGATTCAGAAATCTATATCCAGCAAAATATCTTTTAAAAACTGTAATTGTCTGCTCAGGCTGCCATAACAAATTAATACACACTGTGGCCCTTAAGTTACATAAGTTTATTTTTCACAGTTCTGAAGACTGAAAAGTCCAAGGTCAAAATGTAATTAGAGTTGGTGTCTGGTAAGAGTGCTCCCCTTAGGTTGTAGATGGATGACTTCTTGCTGTGTGCTGGTCTGGCCTTTCCCTGATGCATGCAGTTGAAGAGAAAGCAAGAGAAAGAGAGAGAGAGAGAATCTGTGTTGTTTTTTCTTGTAAGGACACTAGCTATATCGGATCAGGCATAACTCTTCTGACTTCATTAACATTAGTTACTTCCTTATTCCAAATACAGCCTCACTAGGCGTCAGGGCATCAATATTTGAATTTGAGTGTGTGTTGGGGCTGAGAGGGGCAGGGGAATATATGTATTCAGTCCACAAGAATGAAGACAACATTAAGACATTTTTAGATATAAGCAAACTTGGAGAATTTATTACCAGTAGATTTACACTATAAGAAATCCCTAAAGGAAGTTGTTTAGGTGGAAGGAACATGAGACTAAAGAGAAATTTGGATCTTCATGGAAGACAAAAGAACTTCAGAAATAATAAATATCTGAGTATATATGATTTTTTCCTCCCAATTTCTTTAAAATATGCAGGACTTTTGAATGCAAAATTTATATATATATATATATATATATATATATATATATATATATATATAAAACTTTGTTTTGTGGGATTTATAATTGTGTGTATTTCCTGTGTACAGGAAATACAGGAAATACATAAGACAACTACAACATAAAGTATGGAAGGCAATATAAATGAAGCTATGTGATTGCAAAGGTCTTATATTTTAATGCGAATATTATACTAACTCTATGTAGGCTACGAATATTAAAGATATATTTGTAATCAACATAGCAATCACTAACAATATAAAATACAGGCCTGTAACTGAAAAGGTACCAAAGCCATCTTGAAAGAGTTCCCACTGAATGAATTACGGCCACTTTGTCATAAAAGTCAGAAGATTTAGTGACGTACTTATTGCATAAGCCCCCAGTGTCATCAATAACAGAAAGTGGATCTAAACTTTGCCACATCTATCACCCAAGTTTCTGAATGAATTACTATTCTGTTCATTCTGCAATATTCTATAATCTGTTTTTTCCCCAGGAAAAAGCTGTCTACTGTTTGAACCTAAGAGTCTATTGCCTGACTAATTTATTAGCTCCTATAATCCCTTCAAGATGTTAGTTGCTTCAATCATTCTGCAAATATTTATTGAGCTACCACTATGTACCTGGCACTGCTCTTGCCCTATTGCCATGTTACAATGCAGAAAAAAAGCCCATTCAGCAAGCAGTGCTGAAAATCAATTTTATGGTCAAAAAAGTATTATCCCTGGCCTTGTGGAATATACATAAGAATTAAAACCTTAACCTTCCTAAAGCTTTCAGGTCTCAGAGACAAACCATCATAATGGTAGACTAGGGATTGGGGGACACTGCGATGAGAAATTGTGAGCCAGGGTGGTCTTCACAATAACATCATTACATTCTTCACAGCCTAAAAAAATCTCTCCCATTTAATTCCATTCCTAATACACAGTTTTAGAGCCAAGAAAAATAAATAACATGCGCACTCACCTTGTCTAAAGAGGATTCCTAATTTTAAAACAAACTGAAACAATTAAACTTTTATTAAAGTAGTGTTATTTTTTACAAAAAAAATTGCTGTGGCATATTTTTTTTTATTAAATATCCACAAGATAGCCAGCACTAATCTAGGCCCTGGAAATCCAGTTGAAAGCAAAACACACAGTTTTTGCCCACAGAGCTTATTTGCTAGTAAGGGGAGATAAATTATAAGCAAGCAAATAAATAAAAACATATGTCCTGTATTACAGTGTGTTAAGAGATAACACCAAGTAATGCCTTCATGAAAATAAAACACAGTGGAGGGATTATGTGAGATTAGATGGTCATCTCAAGCAAATACTTCTATGAGGCATAATAAGCCTCAGCGGTGGCAGGTGGTTCATGAGCACTTTACATGCATACTTGACCTACAACATGAACTATGTAGGGAGCAAGTCAAGGCAAGATTATGGAGAAACGATTTCAAGCTCATGGAGGATCAAGGGCCAAGGCAGGAAGGAACTTGGCGCATTTACAGAACTGAAAGAGAGGTAGCAGGGTCTGAAGCATGTGGAATCTTGTGGGTTTATTAAAGACTTTGGAGTGCACTCTAAGTGCAATAGTGCAATCGGAAACAACTAGAGGATTTTAAGCAAAGGAATGATATGATTGGATTTCCATTTTGTAAAAAGTCAGTCTTGGCACTTGGAGAGAATGGATTGAAGGGAAATAGGAGTGAAATCAAACTGACATATCAGAAGGCTATTGCTTTGATTCAAACAGCAGATGATGGCTGCTTGAAACAGGATAGTTGTGGTGGAATTTCAGGATGTCTGGGATCCCTTCCTCCTCTGAATTCCTGTAACATTTTGTTTATACCCCTTGTTTTTTGTACTATAACAATCCTGTACTCCCATTTTAGACTCTTCTGATAGCAGGAACTAAATCTTGCTCACCTCTATTTTCTCCTGGTTTCTGAATACATTTATGTAGCAAGTAGCCAATGATGGTTTATGCAAAATAAACAAAATTATAATAGTCTCCTTTGACACTTGCATTGTTACATGAAAATGTACATACTGTATTTGGATACGAAAAATTAAGAATACAGTATTTGTTATGTTTTTTAAGGTTTTAATCATATAGGTTTTTTTTTAGCTTGGCTTTATTTTTATTCCCTTGTATAATACTGCCAAGTATGAATTTTATATCTACTCTTGAGTTAAATCAGTACAAACAAAGCTTCAAGCAATTTTTAAGTGGAGGAAAAATGTATTTTTCACTGTCTCATATCTTAAAACTAACTGAACCAATTTAATTTACTCTTTCTAAAGTGAGGGCATTGGGAGAAAAATGGTAGTGATGAGATGTGGAACAAATTAAAAAAATAACAAAACTGTATGTCCTGCACATGTATCCCAGGATTAAAAAAAATTTTTTTAATAAAAAAATAAATTAAAAAAACTTTTTTCATAAGACCAAGGCTAACATTTCAATTGTGAGCAAATTTCTTGAATGTTATAAACAAGATGGAAATTGAAATACAAATTCTTTTCACCTTTGAAGAAAAGCTTCTGCAGTTTAATGTCAAAGGTCCTAAGCTAAGATAAATCATTTGGGTTTTGAAAGAACAATTCAAGAAAACACTGCTTGAGGAAGATTATGAATATATCTGATACATCTTTAGCAAGAAAAGATTGTGAAAACATACTGTGGAAAGAGAAATGTAAGAACATCAAAGGTTGAATCTAATGATCTATATTGGTGCACGGCTTTTCCTTTACTGATTATAACTTCTTATCCTATTGCCTATCCACCTGTCAATAAGCACCTCATCTGCAATAAGGTTATTCTGTTCTCTATAATAAATATTACTCCATCATATACATATGCATATATCCAAAAAGAATCACATGGATTCCATAATATTTAGAAACACTCATTAAAAAAAATTCAGAAGTGAGGATCTAATGAAAAGTTAGACTACAAAGGAAATATCCATGATATATTAACTCATCTGAAAAGTATTCTTTGGAAAAAAAACACATCATAAGGATACGAGCTAACTGTTGGCCAAATGGAAGAAACAGGAAGGAAATGCTTATTGCAGATTTATTTGGGGAAAACTGGTCAGCAACAGCTAAAACAAATGCTAATGACATATTTCATGTTGTGTTATCAAAGTGCTTTTTTTTATCTTTCATCAAAGTCATGTTATTGCCTCTCATGATAATCTACTGTCTTATGTGCACTTTGAGAACTGGTGCTCAAAGTTCAGCAAATTTCTCCTTGTAAAGATACTTATACCAAAACTTATCTTCTGCTTATTCTTCAGATATTGCTCAGCAAAACTTTTCTGACTAGTAGAAATTTATTTGTTACATGCTCTCTTGGGACTGAGATTTTTAGATACACTGCCATGATTATTTGTTAATGCCTGTCTCATTCACCAAACTGGTGGGTTTGACTGACATTAGTATCACAAAAACTAGTAATAGATACTTCATAATATTTGGCAAATGAATGAACGAAGTGCCTTTATGCCTTGAATTTCTTAGCTTAATTTTTTGGCTGAAAGAATTGCCAGATAGAAACAAGTTCTCTAGCAGTTATAATGAATATGTTTTCTACTATACAGTTGCTTAAAAGAGAATTTTTTCAATAAATTGAGAAAATTTTGACAAAGTATTTTATGTTTGTGTTAAATATATCCAGAATCGAACTTTTACATTGGCATAATAAAAAGCTAATATTTTTAAGTAGCCATGTAACCAAGACGGACCAAATACTGGGCCATAAAAATTTTAAAAATGGAAAACTTGCAGAGTGTATTCTCTGAACACAACAGAATCAAACTGGAAATCAATAACAGAAATAAAATAGAGAAATCTTCAACCTCTTGGAAGCTAAACAACACGTTTCTAAATAATCCAAGAACCAAAGAGGAAGTCTCAAGGAAATCAAAAACACTTTCAACTCAAAATAGATTATGGACTTCAGTGTAAAATGTAAAACTATGAAACATTTATAAATAGAAACATTTATAAATAGGAAAAAGTCTTTGGAATCTAGGACTAGGCAAAGTTATTAAACTTGACACCAAAAGCATGATTCCTGACAGAAAAATTCGTAAATTGGACCTCTTCAAATTTATATCCTTTTGCTCCATGAAATACCCTGTTAAAAATACAAAAAAGAGAAGCTACAGAATTGGAGAAAATATATGCAGACCATATATATCAACAATATTAGTATCTGAAATATATATCTATATATTCCCTATTATATGTGGAATATAATTTATTCATGTCATATATGGAATATAATACATACATATCTCAAAACTCAACAGTAGAAAGACCATCCAATTACAAAACAAGCAAAGATAGAAAAAGACATTTCACCAAACAGTATACACAGGTGGACAGTTGCACATAAAAAGATGTTCAACATCATTAGTGATTAGGGAAATGCAAATTAAAACCACAATAAGATGCTACTGTTCATCTATCGAAATGACTAAACAAAAAATAGTGACAATGCTAAATGCTGGTGAGGAAACTGAGGAGCTGAATTGCTTATACATTGCTAGTGGCAATGAAACTACTGCTCTGGAAAGCAATTTGGAGGTTTCTTTACACATTTTTAAACAACTGGTAATGACAATTAACAGACTGTCACTAAATATCTGAGTTATTTCTAAGTTAAAATACTTTAGCATTAATTGCTGAACATAAGTTTAAAGTATGTATATTTTGCCATCTCATTTTTCATATGGAATAGAGAAATTAATGTATATAAATCCATTAATCAAAGACAAAAAAATTGTATTATGAGAGGATGTTTATCTACAAAATGCTAATCTAAAGCAGTTAACAATGCTTACTAGTTTTTACTAAAAATTAAAGTTACTAAAAGTTAAATATTCTGATTATTACATGTAATAAAAACTTCTGGAAATAATAAGGGAATGACTCTGCATGCAAGGGAAATAGCATGTTTTAGAAAGAAAGAAGTATGAGGATGCTCTTTGGTTAAGGAAAAAAGATGGTAGTTTTTGTCCTAGAGTGACTAATTGCTCCACACTTAAAAAAATAAAGAATATAGGACAAACTGAATTGTTATAAAAAAGTTATAGAAGGTTTGGAAAAAAGAAAATTTGAAAGAGGAATCTCATGTGCTGTGATACTAGCTATAATCGAATGAATTTATAAGAAGTGCTTCAAAAATGAGCCATAAAATCAAAAGTACACTGGCACAAAACTAGAAGCTGGATTTTTCACTGTTAAACAAAATAAAGTGTACTTGGTAAAATGTTTTCCTTACCTTCAAGTAATTGGCCGAGGAAACAAGGAGTTGTGTTTTATCAACATGATTTCTTGTACTTCATGTTGGCTGTTATTAGGCCTTTGATAACTGAAAAAGTGAGTCTTCTCAATATTAGAAGAACTAAGTTGTTTTGTACAACTCTGCAATCTTTCTGTCCTTGCTTTTGTTTCAGAATAAACTGCTGATCCTGTTTAATCAAGTGTTTTAGACCTTTTGACAATTTTTACAAACTTCTCAAAATAAAACTCTAATTTAAGTCTGTTTGTTCTCAAACTAACTTTGGAACATACCAGAGGGTTTCTGTAATGTTTGAAAGAATCTTTAAAAGAGAGATACAGTAGTCCTCCCTTTATCTGTTTTTCTCTTTCCAAGGTTTTATTTACAGTTAACAGTGGTCCAAAATTAGGTGAGTGTAAGACAATAAAACCTTTTGAAAGAGAGAAAAAGAGCACATTTACACAATTAAAAATTGTTCTATTTTATTATTAGATATTATTGTTAATCTGCTACTTTGCCTAATTTATAAATTAAACCTTATCTATGTATGTATGTATAGAAAAAAAATCATAGTACTCATAGAGTTCAGTACCATCTATGATTTCAGGTATTTACTGGGAGTCTTAGAACATATCCCCCATGGATAATGGGAACTAGTGTATAAAACTTATTGAGTTCATTTAATATGTTAAATTATATGGGAAGCGTTGCCAAATGAAAGAAAATATTTAACATTCTTTGTTGTATGTTAACCCATATGGATACATTTCTAATATGTATTCCAGAAACTGTATGAAATTTTTAGAAACCTGATATGTTATCAATCATAATTTTGGTTATTATTTTAAAATACCATATGATACAGAAAAGAGCTACATTTATTTGCCAGTTGTGTCATTATGATAATGAACTCTTATCAGATTTTTAACCATGGCCATTCCTATTCATAGACAGTTATTGTTTTGATTCTTCTTAAAAGCATTTGCACTCAGCTACAGTCCAGAATTGTTTCTATTACATTGGTAAGAATTTCCAGGACTCTAACAAAGAAAATGTGTTCGTGAAACTGCTAACCAAGATCAAGCAGAACAAGTCTTAATTGCATGGGACTGCATAACTGATGAGGACAATATTTTTTTGATTTTTTAAATTTGAAACATTGCTAGTTCTTTAATGCTTTACTCTTCAGATATAAGGATTTTTTTTAAACTACCTATAACTTATAGCAATTTGGCAAATTATACTTTTGCAAAAAAAAAAAAAAAAAAGATTATTTTTTCCTATCTATCTGATTCCCCAGAATTTGGAAACTATTTGTGAGTATTGTTATTTTTATGGCTATATAGTTATTTGTATAAGTTCATTAAGAATCTGCTCTTTTTGCGACAAGACAATTAGAAACACTATTTGTATTACCAAAGTTTTGACTGGAATGTCATGTAGAAGAATGAACAAAGAACCATATGTAACCAATCAACTATAAGAAACTGAGATTGACTTTATACAGACAATGAAAGCCTCCTGGAAAAACTGACCTGGTACCTTGAATGTATCAGGTACATACATGCCTTCCTCACAAGGTTCCTCACCTTACAGTGAGTTAAGAATGTTACTTCCTGACAATCCCAGGAACCTCTAAATACTCCAGAGACTTTGAGAAGAGTTTATCCAAACCTATAGGTAGAGGTACAGTCTCATTGTGAGTCTTTGACTTGGCTTCTCACCCTGGAGAGGCTTCCTAGAAGTCTGATCTGAGATTTTGTTAACAAAAGTTTCAGCAAAGCAAGCTTAACAGAAAGAGCCTCGGGCCGGGTGCCATGGCTCATACCTGTAATCCCAAGACTTTGCCAGGCTGAGGTGGGCAGATCATTTAAGGTCAGGAGTTGAGGGCAGTCTGGCCAACATGGTGAAACTTCTTCTCTGGTAAAAATAAAAATAATAAAAACAAATTAGCTGGGTGTGGTGGTGCGCACCTGTAGTCCCAGCTATTTGAGAGGCTGAGGTGGAAGAATCAGTTGACCCCAGGAGGCAGAGGTTGCAGTGAGCTGAGGCTGTGCCACTGCACTCCATTCTGGGTGACAGAGAGAGATTCCATCTCAACAAGAAAAAAAAAAGAGCCTCTACAACCAATCACTATTCTTACTGTCTTGCCGCATTTATATAAATAGGCCAAATTTCATGAGACTAAATTTATTTGGTAATCAAATTAGTCTTACTCTGATTATCTTCTGTAAAAATCAGAATGACTATGGAGAGGAAAAGTATGTTTCAGAAGCAAGTATAGTACACCTGTTATTAGCTTGTAGCTCTGTTCTTTGCTTTTGAGTTTTATCATTTACTGATAGATTAGACTGGATCTTGAATTCGTATAGATTCCTACAATTCAATTTTCTCCCACTTTTCTGAATTGGCATAACTGAAAACAAGAACTGCTGTTTCTGAAACACTACAAGCTGCAGGTCAACAACTTGATGTAATTTTAGAGGATATCTCTAATGCCTAATGTGTGGGCCACTCAGGAAGTTGCCTGAAATGCCCAATGCCATAAGCAGGGACACTCAAACTGCAAACCAGGAACATGTGCCTTGAACTCAAATCTAGAAATCTTCTTGGCTAATTACCCTCTAGACTCAGGACTGAATTTTTGGTATATCTTAGTCATTGACCTTTGCTTTGCTTTTGTTTCTTTAGAAATATTAGTGGATTTGGTTCATGGGGACCTTGGCTAAGAGGCATATTCCACTGTCTTGGTGCTATCTTCCTGACAGTCATCTTTATAATCTCCCTGGTATGTTATATTTTCTCAAGGGTCTTAAATATGTGTTTGCAGACATTTGACAGTATGCCAGATGGTCTCACTGTGATTAGAGCAACAAAAATAAAATGAACAACAAAAGGAATCTCTTCAACAAGCCTGATGCCTTGACTTATGAGTTCCACAGAGACAAAGACAACTTTGTCATGATGATCACACAGACTGACTCTCATGCCCAAAATGGTCAATCTCTCATAAATAAGAGGATGATCAAAAGGAGATAATTATTTTTTTTTTAAATTAATCATTGGGAAGCCATTAGTCTGGGGTGAATCAGGCACTTTAAATTCTTATATAAGCAGACTAAAGCGCATTGTAAATAGTAAACTGAAACTAGAAACTGCACCACTAAGAAACCACCAACTAACCTCTAACTAGAAACTTTACACTCTAACCAATCAAAACTGTTCTGTTTGTCTTGCTTCTGCAAAGATTTTATAAAAGTTTTTCCTTTCACCTCTCCCAGCAGAGTGCTAGTCACCTGTGGACTGGTGTTGCCTGGATTCATTAATCTCTGAATGCACAAATAGACTCTAAAATCTATTTATTTTTACCAGCAGGAATTGAGGAAAGTTTAGCAATGGGAGGGAAATAAATGTGGCTATAAAAGCGTACATGAGGGATTCTAAAATATTCTGTATCTGGAGTGTATCAATATCAATATCCTAGTTGTGAAACTGTGCTATAATTTTGCAAGACAATCCCATTGGGGAAAACAAGGTGAAGAGTACCTGGGATCTCACTGTACTTTTTCTTACAACTGCATGTGAATCTACAATGATCTCAAAATAAAAAGTTTAATTAATAAATTATAAGGTAAGTATAATTATTACTCTAATTTACAAAGAAGAAAATTGAGGCATAATTAATTTACATGATTTGCTCACTGTGAAAGGATTATTAAGGTAGAGTTAGAATTTGAACCACTTTGGCTTTGAGAGTCAGTTCCTCACTCTTAATCCTGAAGCTTTGTATCTTTTACTTTTCTTCTGGCTGCACGTGGCCTACAATTAAGTGGGATTTTGCTTATGAGTATGCAAATTACATTTCACAAAATAATCTTGTAAAATTCCAAGGAAATCAATATTAGACAGCAAACAGCAAGAATTCTTATTAATAGCTCACTACAAATTATTTCATATTATACATTAAATACCAATATTCAAACCCTCATAAATTATTACTATAAAAATATATATATAATCTAATATGTATATACAAAATTAAATTTTTGTGAACTAGATATATGTGGATATTCTAATTCAAAATGTATTTTGTGCAATGGCTTATAAGGACTACTTGCGTGTTTATAAAGGTAACCAGGAAAAGCAGCATGTTTTTTAAATAATTGCTTGGAAAGCAAACAAAGTTAATGTAAGTCTCAATTCAGTCTTAAGTCTCGGTCTTCATTCTCAAGTAAGTCTCTTAATTAAAGAGCATAATCATATAAAATTTATCTTAATTCTTTGACCATTAATGTGGTTGATTTTTTGGGTATATTGAGTCAGTAGTTCTACATTGAAAATACCGTAACCCAACGTTGTATGAGGTTGTATGATGTTTCTGTGAACAAAGATTTAAAGATATTCTAAATCTCTTCTTTAAAATCAAAATGTAAGTGGTGATGATTAATCCATGTTATTTTCTTAGCTTCTCAACTGTTTTTGTTTTTATTTTATTCTCACAACTTTATGAGGCAGAGAAGATGTGATGGACTATGCATGACAGACGAAGAGAGAGGCAGATGAAGAACACCTAATTGGTGTCCATTCTTCTAAATAATAACCTAAGTGAATGCTAAATCTAATGTCATTTGAAATAAAGAGTTTATGATTAGCTTTATATAATGTAAACAAAAAGGTACCAGTATATAAAGCTGGTCCTGAAGTCATTTACTGAAGCGCAATAGATCAATGTGAACTCTGTATTTGTGGATTTAGGAAACAGTATCACATAGAGTTTGACAAACAATAGTCTTTCATATCAGACTGTGACTGTGCTTAAATTCCCAGATGGTTATAGGGTCAATAGGCAAGTTATACATTACTGTTTTTCTGTCTCATTTTCCTAGCATATTAAGGAAATAAAATGCTGGCAACTACATGTGGTTATTTTAAAAATGAGACAGGATACTTACATAAAATACTGAGTGGGTTACTGCCTCAGTGCAAGTGTTTAATCAGTGATAGGAGCAGTGAACATTGGAATCATAATCATCACTGAACAAAAAAGAGTTTATTAAAGGAAAGAGGGTAGGAAACCTGTTATTAGCAGGAAAGCTTAATTGTGACAGGTGCTTTATATTTGGTGTGTCATTAACTCTAGACAAAGACATACATGTACTTCAAGTTTAAAGCTTTTCTTTTTAATGGTCATTTTGCCCAATTTTATCAAGGCATTTGTTGAGTTAAAGAATGCATCAAGGGTTGGGCATGGTGGCTTACACCTGTAATCCAGGCACTTTGGGAGGCCAAGGTGGGTGGATCATAAGGTCCGGGGTTTGAGACCAGCCTACCAACATGGTGAAACTCCATCTCTACTAAAAATACAAAAATTAGCCAGGCATGGTGTCGCGCATCTTTAATCCCAGCTACTCAGGAGGCTGAGGCAGGAGTATCGCTTGACTCAGGAGGCAGAGGTTGCAGTGAGCCGAGATCATGCCACTGCACTCCAGCCTGGGTGACAAAGTGAGACTCCTTCTCAAAAAAAAAAAAAAAATGCATCAAGTATTTTGAAGAGCACCTGACATACAGCAAACATTCAGCATGTTAGCACCTATTACTATCACTATTACTAAGTAGTGAAGCAACCATTAGAATGTATTCTGTGTGACACCAGTGCATATCACATACATCACAGAGGTGTTAATTAGCAGTGCTTTTGAGTTTAGGTTATAAGTCATCTACAAAGAACAATAAGTATCTACATACAGGAGACTGGAGGGAAAAAAATAAAAAATAAAAGTCTATTTTATTTGTTCCCAAATTTACCATCACTAAAAGAAGTCTAATTAATGTTACTGAATTTCTATTCATCATAAATAGACGTGATGATTTGGAGATGAATAATACACTGTCTTGTCCCTCAGAGAGTTCATGGAAGAGTAGGAGCAACTTACATTTGAACAGATAATCTTATGCAGTGTGGCAGTTACTATAGCAGAAATAGGTAAAGAATAATAGGATTATATATAATTTATTTTAGTAGAAAAAGAAAATTACAAATATTTCTATGATAACTACATATATATGAAAACCCACATATACATAAAAAGCTATGCATATATATCGTAAAGACTTTTATATATATCATGTATATATGTATCTTTATATATGTATTAAGAATACATCAAGGGATGGGCACAGTGGCTCATGCCTGTAAACCAAGTACTTTGGGAGGCCAAGGCGGGTGGATCACGAGGTCAAGAGATCGAGATCATCCTAACCAACATGGTGAAACCCCATCTCTACTAAAAGTACAAAAATTAGCTGAGTTTGGTGGTGCACGCCTGTAGTCCCAGCTACTCAGGAGGCTGAGGCAGGAGAATTGCTTGAATCCGGGAGATAGAGGTTGCAGTGATCCGAGTTCATGCCATTGCACTCCAGCCTGGTGTCAGAACGAGACTCAAGACTCCATCTCAAAAAATTATATATATATATTATATATAAATAAATATATAATATATATATACACTCATTCATTCATTTTAAGCATGCTTGCAAGTTAGACCACCATATTGTCATCATATACAAATCATTGTATAATTACTTTACTTGATCCAAATGTTCAGTTGAAATCAAACCAAGTAAGGTTTGATAAAACCCAGAAAGTAATCTAAGTCTTTCATATTTGGGTCATCTCTGACATGTTTATTGCACTCAAGAAAGATGATGCTCCCTAATATTATAAACAATGATTTTGATAGCAAAGTTTATACTGAAAACTTCATAACCCACTATTTTCTGTCATCTCTATACGTTATTATTAATTGAAATTAGTCTCTCGAAGCTGAAATGCTATTTTTTTATGCTCTTCATAACAGACTATCATTATCTGAAATTAGAAATAGTCTAGTAATAAATATATGAAGACATTTGCTACTGATTGCTTTAAGCAGACATTTTGCTTGAGATATATTTGTGTTTATAAAGTTTAACTTCTGTACATTCCAAAAGCACTTCATTACATGATGTTCCCATTTATGAGCTATCTCATAGAAAGCATTCCATTTTCTGCATTGAAAGAAATGAGATGCCTTCTCCAATCATTGTTACATTGTGCAAGTTTTTATATTTTCCTTTTTCAGCTTCTCACATCACATATTATTATAACAAATATATTATAAAATAAAATAAGTGACTATATTGGAAAATAATGAGGCTTGGGAAGAAATAGTCTTCCATGCAATAATTTTTTCTCTGCAGAATAAAATATTCTAATTTGCTCCCAACTCAGTGCTTGAAATAATGGACATAATAGTTTCTGAAATTACAAAAAATAAAGTGACAAGAAAAATGAAATTTAGAATATCATTTTAAATAATAAAACAGTCAATACTGCAAAAAGGTAAAAGATGCAAAGTAAACTCAAATGTGTACACCACCCCCACCCACCACCATTTACCAAATAAGGTGTGTTCCATTGGCCCTCTAGTGGTGATGTGTTAGCATCTTGGATTCTTTTATACTCAAAGGGTAAAAAAAATAGCTGTCTTCTTTCAGAAGTACTAAAGTGAAACATGTTCCTGTAAATGCCATATCCTAGGAATATATTTTTAAATCTCTGTGTGGGATGTAAGTAGAGAAATTTTCCTCAGCCAATGTGGGGTTTCTTCTTGTACCCCTCAATAAAAGCTATGTCAAGTGAAGATGACAAATTGGGATACCACATGGTACATCATAATAACGCAGTACTTTTGCCACATTAAGTTTTGCAAAAGGTTGCAAATGAGTCACAGCACAAAGTTCTGCAAGCCCTGCAATGTCTCTCTTCATTGCACCTTAATTCTTTTCAGCAAGCCTCTTCAAAAGAGAGTGTCCCATTGTTATATGTTTGTATGAGAGACAGAAATGACTCTGAGGTTTCAGACTGAAGAGCAAGTGCAGTTACCTCCTGCATTGTCATATTCTTAGAAAAGCTTCCTGATGTTGCTGGACAGATAATCCTTCTGAGAAAACCCCCTAAATATTGAATGTATTACAAATAATATATTTTATACCATCCACTGGACCTTATTTGGTTCTTGGCCATAACAACCGTGGTCTTTATAAGGAGGAGGATGTCACAGCCCCCGGCACTAATTTGAGCCTGGGACTCATTTTTATAACTTAATGCACAACTATCCAAAAATGAATTAGCAGCCCTCTCCCTCATGTTTCTTTTTTCTTTCTTTTTTTTTCTTCTTTTATTTATTTTTGAGATAGAGTCTAACTCTGTCACCCAGGCTACAGTGCAGTGGCACAACCATGACTCACGGCAACCTCAACCTCCTGAGCTCAAGAGATACTCCCACCTCAGCCTCCCAAGTAGCCTGGACTACAGGCACATGCCACCATACCTGGCTAATTTTTTAAAAAAAAATTTTGTTGAGTTGGGATCTCCCTATGTTGCCCAGGCTGGTCTTGGACTCCTGGGCTCAAATGATTCTCCTGCCGTGGCTTCCCAAAGTACTGGGATTACAGCCATGAGCCCCTGCACCTGCAGCCCCACCCATTTAAAAAACAAAACAGACCAAAATCAAAACTTTGTTATGGTAGAAATAATCTATGTTTGCATAAAAACTGAAAATAATATTATATCAATTCAGCCTCTGACAAAAGTATGGTTGCAGAGCTATGGGATTAGTGCTGTCTATGTGGAATGGGAAATTAGGCATTATGCGTGCTTATTCTCTCCATAATATTTTGCTGCAAAAACCAAGGCAGTTAGTGGGGACAGTCTTTGCTCAAAATAAACAAGTTAGTTGTAAGGAAAGAAGGAAAGGAAGGAAGGAAGGGAGGGAGGGAGGGGAGGGAAAAGAAAGAGAGAAAAGGAGACAAATAACAAAAAGCAAGTAAGGAAGGAGAAAGAAAAGAGTCAATGTGTCCTGTTTACATGCAAACCTTTTAGAGCAGAATACTTCTTCAAGGCAAGCAGAGATAAAACAGATCATCTTTCAATAATTTACTCTGAGTTGCTAAGATCTTCATTTTTTTTTTTTGAAGGACAATATCCACGTTGATAATCAGGGTTAAAGTACCATGTTATTGTAAAAGTCAAATACACAATTAGATGCTTCTTTTGCAAGCACAATTTCCCTAATTGTATACAATTAAGAGTTGTGATACTTATTCTACTTCACTGTAAAAACAAAGAAGTATCACACTTAACACCTGCAGCTAGAGACAAGTTATGTTCACGTTAAATTCATGGCAGTAGCATAACATATTTTTCAGTTTCATTTAACATACTGCTTTTCAGAATTCATTTGCCATTGCCAATTTTAATGACTAGAACTGTGTTAAATAAATTAGTTCTTTAATTTTCATTTAGTTTTATAATATTTAATGCTCTTTTGACTTCATATTTCCTTAAATAAAAAAGATATACATATATTTGCAAAAATATATTCATAATTATATATGCTATTATATGCATGAAATATACATATATGGATACATACACTTGCATACAAACACATACATATCTCTATGTATTTGAATCTTGACCATATATTAAATACATCAGTTTTTTTCTGTATAAACATTATAATATATTCTAGAAATGTTATTAAGAATGAAGAAAGAAGATTAAAAGAGAGAAAATGCACTATATTCCAAAACTAAATAATATTAATTTGGCATAACATTGATTTTCAATGGCAAAAACCTCAATTACTTTTGTGCCAACCTAAAACTCAAGAAACTTTAGTCTAATATAGTATTATTATACAATGAAAAAATTTTTAAGCAGTTACAAATAGTAAGATCATCAATGTCATGCATACAGTTGGGGCTACAATTAAACACACCCTTATTAATGCACATAAATGCTGAAAAAGGAAATCATGCATTATTTTAATTTGTAAAATTTTAAGTTAGTGATTTCCTTCTAACTTTTTAGGCCTTCTAATTCCTGAGCTTTCAAGGATGCCTTATAGATTGGTTGTTAACACCGTAAAAGATGGAGCAAACAGACTAACATAAATAGAATTCTGGCTTTGTTATTTAGTTCCTGTGTGCCTTTAATTCAGATATGTCTAGTCTCTGAATCTATTTTCCTAGTGGTAAAATACTACCTAACTCTATGTTTATTCAAAGGATTAGAAGAGACATAATATGCCAAGTGCTTTTGCACAGAAAGTTTTACATTTTAAGAGCTAGGTAGTTGGTGATGCATTATTATTATTATTATTATTATTATTATTTTATATAAAAAATGAATCAGGCTATAAGACTATTGGGGGCAAAGATGAAAGTAGGGAAAGTGCTACATATGTATTGAAAGCAAAAGCTTGACTTTAGGAGGACTATCAGGTTTCGGGTAAAGAAATAAATTCCAAGGCTTGAGTCCATAACCTAAGGTCAAAAGATAGCATAACATAGATGTCTGTGACACTGCTTGCCATTAAAATAATTAAGCAGAGATTAACTTGATAGTGTTTAAAAAAAAGAAAACCTAAAATTATATTCAAATGCAGTATTTCAGATTATATTGTTAATTTGAAACAGTGGTAGGTCACTGGTCTCATCTAAGGTGTTATCTGATTTTGTTGCCTCTTTAAGGACACAAAGAGTGAGGTTGGAGTGAAAGTTTAACAAGCGAAAGAAAAAAGCCCTCCTCAGCAGAGAGGGAAACCTGAGTGGGTTGTCATTTTTACAGTTGAATCCAAAAGCTTTTATGAGAAACTCCTCTCATCTCTATAGCTGTTTGTGCAACTTCTCATATTTATAAAGCTGTCTGCGTAACTCCCCATTTATCTATGTAGTTCAGGCACTAAATGCACTTCTTTTGTTTGTATAATTGTGGGTTTGTTTTAGATAAGCTCCCCTCCTTCCTGTGCAAGTTCCCATCATGTACATGTCTGAGAAGGGGAGAAAACTTTTTCCTGGGAGCCTGTCAATTACACAAAGAACAAAAGGCTTCTGTGTTGGACCATGCCTGCCTTGCCTGCTTATCTGTGCAGGTGCAGCCTGAGTTTTTCCCAGGCTGCTCTATTTTTGCCTGTAGCTGTGATTTTTCAGGCAGGGTGCTTCTCTGAGGACCAGCCTTAACTGTTTACCTAACTGATGTTTATCCTTTTCTTCTCTCTCAAATTGATTGCTTGCTAAAGATTTCTGCAGAAACTAGCTAAGTTACATGATAGAACTGTATAAGTGAATGTTGCTTTCAAGAGGTTAGTAAATATATTTTTATTTGTTCAGTTCTTGTGAAAAACGTTATTTTTTATGTCTATTATCCTTTTTATCTAACTATAATTTATGTTTGTCTAATCCTTCAGTAATAATAATTACTTTTTTGCATAAGTGAAATGAAATACTACATCAGAAAAAGACAAAATACAAACCATGCCATGTATAGGTAGAAATTTTGCTTCATCTGTTTCATTTGCACATGAGCAAATGAAAATGCGGGAGAGAAAAATATTGAAAGTTGTGCTAATTTTTAAAAAATTTTTATTACAATAATTGTTTCAGAGTCTTCTTGTTAAATATACTTGGATACAAAATTATACACTTTATTACTCTTCATTTGATAATGTGCTTAAAGTTTTTCTGCTTAAAGTATTTAACATTTGGAAAACAGAATTTCAACAAATAAAAATTTTAGAAACTTTTGGTTATAGATAGTATTTCATTTATATAATCTACTCAATGGGATTGTTTAGTGAAAACAGAGTACATACAGCTAAACGACATATTTGTAACTGCATACCAAGAACTTTCTTCTGAAACAAAAGCTTGCAATTTTAGTGCTCTTTTCTTTAATACATAGCAATGAAAAGAAATCTGACTTGGATTATACAAATGAGTTTACGCAAGCTCACCAAATGTGGAGAAAAAAACCACAGCATTACTGGCTCCATGAGTGAACTTTCAGATAGAGAATGTCATACTCAGTGTAAGAGTATACTTTTATGTTTTTTCTGTAACTTTTCTTCAATTAGTTATTAGACGTTTTACACCAGAAATAGTAATATACACAAGCTGTCTGTAAGAGTTTCTATTTCTACAGAGGAAATAAACATGTAAACAGACACAGACTGTGGCATGTTTTAATATTGTATAGACAAGTCACTTTAGTGACCCATAAAAGGAAATAACTAACTTGAGAACCTGAGCAAACTCATCCATCATACATATATAAATAATTCATATGTACATCCACACATGGTTATAATTACTGCCTATTGATTTACTGCTTCCAAATATTTATCTTTAGCCAAGACTCTTCCTGAGTTCAAGATCCAAATATTTAACTATCTACTTGCCATTCCATGTAGATGTCCCCTGGGCAAAACTCAAATTATTCAAAAGTTTTTCTGTACAAGGCAAGAAGACTTATTTAATGGCTGAAATAGGGGAAAAAAATGGGTGGCTTTTATAGTTGTTCTGTCAAATATATGAACTATCCATGGTCTCCATCCTGGTTTCAAATGGAAGATATTCCCTGTCTGGGCTTTTGTACACAAGATGGGCACTCAGCAAAGGACAGATAATGATGACCTTCTTATGCTACGACTTGGGTGCTTGGAGATCCAAGTTTATTTTGGATTTGTTCTTACAGGAAAAAGGAGACTTGAGCAGTAAATTTGATACCACAGCAAAATCTGAAGGAGCTTACCCGTCTTATGTATTCTCCTTACCCCTTGGTTGGGACTCAGGGTTCCTTTGTGTACTCACAGTCATCAACTCCAGGTCCTGCCTAACAGAGTACATGTATATTTTTCCTGGATCCTTCTCTCCCTAGAAAATATCTTCTAAGTGGGAGCTTATTTTTCATTGACTTATTTCCACTTACAACCCAGTCTAGGGAGTGAAAATTAATATTTTATTGGTCCAACTATTTTTATCTTACTTAGAGTGACAGATAATTTAAGGTTAAAAATATGTTTCTCTGACCAGATCAAGCTATTTGTCTCCAGTTCACAAACTGTTTACTCATAAAAATTCTATCTGGATATTAATTATTATGATACACCTGTGCCTTAAGCATATTTTTTCTTCTATTTATATCTTTGAATTTACAAAAGAAATACATCCTTATTTTTAAAAACTCATTCATTTCAATCTTTTTAAATCTCCCATCTCTTACAGTCTTTCTTCCATCTTTTATTTTAAAGAGACATCCAGTTTTCTACAACCTTTCAGGCCATGACATAATTCCAGTTATTACATTAGAAATGTCATCAATTATGCAAACAAATCAGAGTTGATGGTAACATCTAGCAACTGTGCAAAATTGCCTTACATAAAGCAAGAAATATCTAAGAGATGAAATTTTTGGAAAGAGATAGAGAATAGAGGTCAGGCTTGGTAAATTGGAGAACTGACTTTTACAGATCCTGGTGAAGGAAAGACCAAAGGAAGCTTGGGGATGATATTCTAGCTTTAAAGAATAACCTGGAGACTTAGAACACATGGATGATAGCAACTGAATTTATGACATGGAGTTAGAAATGGGAGAAGTGGAAGTATATACTACCTACTCTATGCTTTGGAAATTTAGACCACTTTTTTTTTCCTACAACTTTTACTAAGTTTGTAGGTACATGTGCAGGATGTGCAAGTTTGTTACATAGGTAAATGTGGGTCTTGGTGGTTTGCTGCACAGATGAACCCAACATCTACATATTAAGCCTAGCACCTTTTAGCTGTTCTTCCTGATGCTCTCCCTCCCTCAACCCCACACCTGACAGGCCCCAGTATATGTTATTCCCATTCATATGTCCATGTGTTCTCACTGTTCAGCTCTCACTTAGAAGTGAGAACATGTGGTGTTTAGTTTTCTGCTCTTGTTTTGGTTTGCTAAGGATAATGGCTTCCAGCGCCATCCATGTCCCCTCCAAGGACGTGATCTCCTTCCTTTATGGTTGGATAGCATTCCATGGTGTACATGTACCACACTTTCTTTATCCAGTCTATCATTAGTGGGCGTTTGGGTTGATTCCATGTCTTTGCTATCGTGAATAATGCTGCAATGAACATACACGTGCATGTATCTTTATCATAGAAGGATTTATATTCCTTTAGGTACATAACCAGTAATGGGATTGCTAGGTCAAATGGTATTTCTGCCTCTAGATCTTTGAGGAATTGCCATACTGTCTTCCACATGGTCAATCTAATTTACAGTCCCATCAACAGTGTAAAAGCAGTCTTTTTTCTCTGCAACCTTGCCAGCATCTGTTGTTTTTGGAATAATTGCTATTCTATTGGGATGGTGCCATTACTTATAATGGCAAAACCACAATTACTTTTGCACCAAAATAATAACTGGTCTGAGATGGTATCTCATTGCGGTTTTGATTTGCATTTCTCTAATGATCAGTGATGCTGAGCCTTTTATCATGTTTGTTGACTGCGTAAATGTCTTATTTTTAAGAAGTGCCTGTTAATGTCCTTTGCCCAATTTTTAAAGGGATCATTTCGTGTTTTCATTTTCTTTTTGTAAATTTGTTTAAATTTCTTGTAGACCCTGGATATTATACCTTTGTCAGATGAACAGATTGCAAAAATTTTCTCTCATTCTGTAGGTTATCTGTTCAATCTGATGATATTTTCTTTTACAGTGAAGCAGCTCTTTGGTTTAATTAGATCCCATTTGTCAATTTTTGCTTTGTTGCAATTGCTTTTGGTGTATTCGTCATGAAATCTTTGCCTGTGCCTATGTCCTGAATGGTATCACCTAGATTTTCTAGTAGGGTTTTTACAGTTTTGGGTTTTACATTTAAGTCTTTAATTCATCTGAGCTAATTTTTGTGTAAGGTGTAAGGAAGGGGTCCAGTTCTAGTTTTCAGCATGTGGCCAGGAGTTCTCTCAGCACCATTTATTAAATAAGGAATTATTTCCTCATTGCTTGTTCTTGTCAGATTTGTTGAAAATAAGACGGTTATAGGTATGTGATCTTATTTCTGGGTTTTCTATTCTGTTACATTGGTCTATCTGTCTGTTTATGTATCAGTAACATGCTATTTTGGTTGATGTAGCCTTAGTTTGAAGTCAAGTTGCATGATATCTTTTGCTTTTGTTCTTTTTACTTAGGTTTGTCTTGGCTATTTGGGCTCTTTTTTGGTTTTATATGAATTTTAAAATAGTTTATTCTAATTCTGTGAAGAATGTCAATTGTAGTTTAATGGGAATAGCACTGAATCTAGACCGTTTTTATCTAAGATTCCTTTAGTCAGTTTATTAGTGTGAATTGCGCGTGGAAAATACTTCTGTCTATATCTTTACAATTCCTTGCCACCCAAAATAGCCTGCAACTTCCGTCTACCTCCTAGGTTCAGATTCAGATATAATGGTAGTTGTCAAAGGGAGTGGGGAGTAGTGACTTGATAGACCCAATTGCCATCCCAACAGAGTCATCTGCCAATGTCTGGAGGTATTTTTGGTTGTAACACTAGGGGAGGCCACTGGCATTTGGTGGTTAGAGTCCGGGGATGCTACTAAATGTGCTAAAATGCACAGGACAATTCTCTCTCCTCACCCTAACGAAGAACCATCTGACACAAAATGTCAGTCGGATTTGAGAAACCCTGAAACAGAGTGTTATAAAATACTTCTGTTTATTTGTTATTTGCAAGACTGTGTTTTCCAGTGCATTGTCTTATTTTAACCCATGACATCGCAGTGATCTAGATTTTGTACCCATTTTGCAGATTTGGAAAATGAGGTTGAGATTGTGTTCAGAATTGCCTAATTTTCCATGACTCTTAAGGAGAGGTAGCAGTTTTGAGGTCTTCACTTTTAAGCGTAAGACTCTATGCTGAATTATCTTTCCTTTATCTCAGTATGTGAGTCACTTCTGAAATGTATACCTATGTAAATTACACCATACTAATGTGAGACTTTTCATCCAAATATACATTTCTAGAAACTCCTGGTTTAATTGTAGGATCCATTTTGAAATAAAGAACTATGTGTTATATTTAAATCTTTATTTTATTTTTTTTCCTCTCCAGTATTTATTTACCTCCTTTTATATAATTGAGGTGAATGGTCCTGAATTACCTCAACTGTTCTAACCATAGACCTGAGGGACATCCTAAATATCTTGCTTATTTCTACTACTCTTTCCCCTACAATCAATCATCACTAAGGCCTGCCAATTCTATCTCCTAAACATGGCTTACACTGATTACTTCCCCTCTTTTCTCATCATTACTGCTCTGGTTCAGGTTTATCGCCTTCTCTTTGCAATACTGATGCATTTATTCTTTCATTCAATTCCTCTTGTGTTTATGTATCCATTTATTCAATAATATCACAAACAGTGAGTATAAATTCTGTTCTAGCTTGCTGAGTGGGATAAAATCAAAACACAATTATTACCCTAAAACAACATTTAGTACAATGGAAAGAAAAAGGTCCTGGAAAACACAATTATAAATTTGCTCATAATGACAAAAATAGGCTATGCCAGCTCCTCAGAAAGCACATAGAAACACAAAAATTAGACTAAAAGCCAGGCCAACATATCTAGAAGAAGCAGTGACTGAAATGAAACCTATAGAATCATTAGGCGAGGTAAAAGATAGGGGATTGTAGATTCCATTACTGGTTACAACACTTTCTTCACTATACTCATACTTTTTACTATATGGCTTTGAAGTCCCACCCACAAAAGAGGGAGATCGTATTTCCCATCTTTTTTATTCTGAACAGATCCATGTCGTTTGGTTTGGCCAATTATTAGGCAGATCTCTGCCCTCACTTCTCCTCTCCAGGCGTTCTCTGCCTTCCACCTCTCCTTTCCAGACATTTCTGCCTTCCACCTCTCCTTTCCAGACACCTGCTCCCAACCTCCACCAAAAATTACTCTTCTATTTATGTATCCATTTATTCAATAATTTCCCAAACAATTAGTGAGTATACATCCTATGTTCTAGGTTGCTGAGTGGGATAAAATCAAAACACAATCATTACCCTAAAAGAACATTTAGTACAATGGAAAGAAAAAATAAGGTCCTGGAAAATACAATTATTAATTTGCTCGTCATGACAAAAATAGGCTGTGCCAGCTCTTTGGTGTTAGTTGTCTAGTTTTGTGACTACACCTTAAGAGATCTTGCATGTTTTCACATTCCCTCTTGCACCTCTACCATCACCATGGAAGGAACATGCCCAGGATAGCCCACAAGCTCCAAGGGGAAGATGATAGACACATGGAGCACAGCTCAGCCTAAATAAGCTGGCTAGCCCACTGATTCCCAGCTGTGTACATAGATATGACTCACATTTTATGGTTATTCGATAAGCAGCTGTTGCAAAGCAGAAACTTTGGTGATGAAGATGGCATTTTAGGCAAAGAGAAGAACATGAGTATAGGGTTAAATGACACTTGAAAACTGCAGGTTCTTCAGATAGATTGGGGCATAAAGTTGGAATATTAGCTAGAAGTAATGTAGAACAAATAACGTGGGATAGATTATGCAGGGTATTGTATGTCACAGAAAAGATTTAAGAATTCTTCTTGAAGGATGTAAGTGAATAAGAGATGTTCATTTTAGAAGACATGCTGACAACCTGTAGTATGGGAAATGGGTTGGAGAATGTGACTGAACTTTAGGATGACCAGTTAGAAGCTGGAAATGCTGGGAAAAAAAAGCTAAACTAAGGTAGTGGCAATGAGTACAGAATGGAGGTAAGAAATTCAAAGAATGCTATGGGATACATGCATATTAATGTTGCTAATTGCTTTTTTTGTATGCTCTAGGGCTGCGACAAATATGGGTTAGGGAGATCTCAGTCTGTACTCTAACTTAGGCAACTGAATATACATAACCTTAGAAGTACCATTCACTGGGTTTTATTTTGTGCTCCTTTTGGGAGGAGATAAGGAAGAAAAATAATTCATATGAAGACATGTTGCGTTTCAATGCCTATGAGATACTAAGATGTAGGTATTCAGTGGAAAGTTGAAAATTTAGGACTGCTACTTAGAAATAAGGCCTGTTTTAAACTAGATACTTGTCAGATGGTTGAGAGAAACACAAGTAAAGAGTCAAGGAAAGATAGCATCAAGATTTAAGGCAGCAGTTGGGGCACAAAGAGAGATAAAGTGAATAGGCTTATAAGCAACTGTCAGAGAGAAAAAAGGAGAAACAAGATAAAGTGGACAACAGTATGGACATAGAAGGCACATGTGTCATGATTATTATGTAACAGTCAGTATTCTAAACAATTTACATACATACACAATTTAAATACATACACAATTTAATCATTACAACAGTCTTGTGAAGTAAATATAATTATTATCACCATATTACAGACTGGAAAATAAGGCACAGAGAGGCTAGGTAAAGTTCTCAAAGTCTCACAGCTATTTGATAGTAGACATGAAATTGAGAGCCTGAGTCGAGACTCTTAATCACCAGCTGGACAAGGGAAGAAACAAGTTTGAGATAAAGGAGTGGCTGTCAGCATCAATTCCTACCTGGTGAATAAAGATCTGAAAGAAGCTCATTGGTTTCAGCAACAAGGAAGACATTAATAACTTTTATGAAAATAGTTTTGATGGGGAGATGAAGATAGAAAGTTGCCAACTGATAAGGTTTGGCTGTTTGTCCCCACCCAAATCTCATGTTGAATTTTAATTCCCAGTGTTAGAGGTGGGACATGGTGGGAGGTGATTGGATCATGTGGGGAGTTTGTAATGGTTTAGCACTATCCCCCTAGTGCTGTCTCATTGTAGAGTTCTCAGGAGATCTGGTTTGAAACTGTGTAGTGCCTCTCCCCCACCCTCTCTCTGCAATGCTGGCCATGTGAATATGTGCCTGCTTCCCCTTTGCCTTCTGCCATGATTGTCAGTTTCCTGAGGCCTCTCTAGCCATGCCTCTTGTATAGCCTGCAGAACTGCTGGTCAATTTCACCTCTTTTCTTTATAAATTGCCCAGTCTCAGGTAATTGTTTATAGCAGTGCAAGAACAGACTAATACACCAACTGAGATTTTCCATGGCAACTTTCCTGACTTGGGATCCCCCAGCCTTTCTATTCAGATTGGCATTTTCCAGAAGCAGGGTCTGAGACCATATTTAGATTGCAAGATGTTTTTCAGGGATCTACTGTGGAAGGAAGATGAAAGAACTGGATAGGGGAAAAAAAGAGGTCTCTGATAGGGAGATCTGGGGTGATGATTGCTATTAAAGTTGTTCTATACTGGGTTAAAATGCCTTGGTTTTATAACCACTCTTGGCTGTCACCGGATGTGAGCTTCTCCAGGAATGGTGTGACCATGGATGAAGGAAGCTGTTGTAGCTGAAGCAAACAGCTGGAAACCATCTACTGACCAAACTACCTGCAGAAATCCTTTGGGGGGAATGATATGAAGCCATTTCATTTTTACCACATCTTGCAACAATTGTTTAAGCTTCTATTTCTTTATATTAACACTTAATAGTAGGATAATTAAAAGTGGCTTTTTTCTTTGATAAATAGATGTAAGTAACATTTATTATATATTAATTATTTCCTTGATGTCTGTCTCATTAATAGATCAGTAGCATCCTGAGGTTATAGGATCTATATTTTCACATTTCTTTCAGCATCTAACAGAACATATGACTAATAATAAAATGTGTTAATAATTGAATAAGAGGGGCATCTGAAATAGATCTTAAATGATGATTAAAAGTTTGCCAGTCAGAGCATAGGCACAAAGGCCTAAGGCTATCTTTTGTGCTAATTAATTGCAGTCACAAAACTATTTTCTTTTGTGTTTTTAAGATATATAAATGAATAGTTTACATCTATTCATGGCATTGTTAAAGCTTAATCATCTTCCAAAGTAGACATCTCTTCAAAAACAGTTGTGAGAATAAGTAAAATACATTTTATTATTTTCAGATAATTTATTTAAATGTGAATGCTTCAGTATGTAAACTATTTTCAATGGTTATTTTTGAAAAATCTAAATTGTATTTGTAAATTTTATAAGTTTAAATTCAAAAGACTGGAAAATAAAAACATTTCTTAGAAGTTTTTTAAATAGAAAAATATTTTCTATTTGTAATTAATAAGAAGTTGTACATTTTTCTGCCTAATTTTTGTGGATTTTACTATATACTAGGCTATATTTCTGTTCCTCTTCTATAAATGGGATAATTTATATATTTTATAAAAATTAAATTAAATAGCATATTTAAAGTACTTTGGTATAACGGATTCTAAAGTATGTTTCACTGTTGTATACATTAATTATGTTTTTATTTAGGAAAGGAATTGCCATTCCATCTCCATATTTTTAGCACCAAACATAGTATTTGACTCAGAGTATGTACTAAATAAATGTTCGTTTATTTAAAGTGAATAAAAAATCAATAAAATAGGTTCAAAATTATGATAAGAATTTTAAACAATTAGAAATCAAAGAAAAAACCAGTTTCAAGATATAAATTAAGCATTTAAGACTTCTATTGTGTTGTTTTCTTCAAATCCTAGCTTACAAATGATATTTGTCAATCACCCAAACAGATTTTCATTTTAAAGTCTGAATGATGACTCAGAAAGGGAATCTGAGATTACTTACTTTTCACTTACAGTTGAAAATATAAAGATGTTCAACTAATTTGTTGTAGATTGAGAGTAGGAAATTTAATCTTCAAATATTAAATTCACAACTACTATTTCCTAGTCAAAAACATTAACTGTGAGGTTACTATTGTTTCTATCATCTACTCTTCTAGAATTGTAAAGAAAAAAGTATAAAATAGATTCCATTGCATAAGTCAAGTTATCTTTATGTTTTCATATTCAGCAAGTATTTATTTGAGGGCTCTGCAATGTGTGAAAGAAAGTTCTCTGTTAATGTGATTAATCCTATAAATCAATAAAACTACTTTCATAATGGATCTATTGATATAATAAAATATAGTCAGCTCCTAAAGCTGTTCATTTTACAGTTTATCTAACTGCTTGCCTAAAATACAAACTCCTCTTATCATTCAAAGCCTGGGTAGCCTCCACTGCCAATATCAAGTTTTGTTTAATACAAGGTGATTAGGATGTTGAAAATTAATATTTTAGTGCTGGCATCACCTCTAACTTAAGCCACATTGTACGCTGGAGATTGAAGTTTCTTTGTATATCAGACAAGGGTCTACATATGTGATTTCTAAGTTCTGTTCTTACTTTAAAAGTTGCGTGCACTCAAATGTAAGACCTAACACCATAAAAACCCTGGAAGAAAACCTAGGCAAAATCATTCAGGACATAGGCATAGTCAAGGACTTCATGACTAAAACACCAAAAGCATTGGCAACAAAAGCCAAAATAGACAAATGGGATCTAATTAAACTCCAGAGCTTCTGTACAGCAAAAGAAACAATCAGTAGAGTGAACCAGCAATCAACAGAATGGGAAACAAAGTTTTGCAATCGACCCATCTGACAAAGGGCTAATATCCAGAATCTACAAAGAGCTAAAGCAGATTTACAGGAAACAAACAAACAAACCCATTCAAAAGTGGGCAAAGGATATGAACAGGCATTTTTCAAAAGAAGACATATATGAGACCAACAAATATATGAAAAAATGCTCATCATCACTGGTCATTAGAGAAATGCAAATCAAAACCACATTGAGATACCATCTCAGGCCAGCTAAAATGGTGATCATTAAAAAATCTGGAGACAACAGATGCTGAGAGGATGTGGAGAAATATGAGCACTTTTACACTGTTGGTGGGAGTGTAAACTAATTCAATCATTGTGGAAGAGAGTATGGCACTTCCTCAAGGACCTAGAAATAGAAATTCCATTTGACCCAGCAATCCCATTACTGGGTATATATCCAAAGGATTATAAATCGTTCCATTATAAAGACTCAGCACACATATGTTAATTGAGGCACTGTTTACAATAGCAAAGGCCTGGAACCAACCCAAATGCCCATCAATGATAGACTGGACTAGGAAAGTGTGGCACATATACACCATGGAATACTATGCAGCCATAAAAAATGATAGGTTCGTGTCCTTTATAGGGACATGGATGAAATTGGAAACCATCATTCTCAGCAAACTGACACAGGAACAGAAATCAAACACTGCATGTTCTCACTCATAGGCGGGTGTTGAACAATGAGAACACATGGACACAGGGAGGGGAACATCATACACTGGGGTCTGTTGGTGGGGACTAGGGGAAGAACACAGTGGGTAGGGAGACTGGGGAGGGATAACATGGGGAGAAATGCCAGATATAATTGAAGGGGCGTTGGAGGCAGCAAACCACATTGCCATGTATGTATTTATACAACAATCCTGCATGGTCTGCACATGTACCCCAGAACCTAAAGTATAATCATATATATATGTATATAATTAAGTTTAAAAATGTTAAAAATTAGCTGGAGGCTGAAGTAGGAGGATTGCTTGAGCCTGGGAGGTTGGGGTTGCAGTGAGCAACGATCATACCACTGCACTCCAGCCTGAGCAACAGAGTGAGACCTTATCTCAAAAATAAAATAAAGTAAAACAAATCTTACTTTATATAAAATAAATTATATAAAATATATAATAAGAAAAAAAGTTGCATGGAACTGCAGAGTGTTTTTACTTATCATTTCCTTGCTGACTTCCTACAGCATTTTGTACTCACTGCCATATAATCTGGTGCTTGGAAAACAATATATTTAACTTTGTATGGCTTTCTCTTTGTTTATTGCTTGTATACATGTCTTATTTTCTAAACCAAATTGCAAATTCTTCAAGGAAAGTCTTGTAGTTAATTTTCACCATTCTCTCTCTCACTTAGAAAAATATTTAAAACACATTTGATACTTCTGGGTTTATTTAATAAGGCCATTGTTCAAAAATTTAAACTTAGAAAAAATAGATAATACTTAGTATTCTATAAAGGGACCTGTTGCTTTACCAAATAACTAATATTTGAGAAGTGTACAGAATTGTCAAAACTTTTAATTGCTTTCTCCCAGTAAACAGATGTGACCAGAGGAATTTCCTAAATACAGTATATGAGAAACACATCTCTGCCTTTTCTCTTTAGGAACTACCTTCATTCACAACTACCCTCAAGGAAATAAATAATAAAATCTGGCTTACCTGTTCAGAAGTTATTAACTTCCACCAGAAGAAAAAAGAACAAAAAAATAATTGGAGAAAATGGCAGTTTGATTGGAAATGATATGTGAGTGTTATCTTTTTCATTTCACCTCTTCTTCCCCTATAAATTAATCTGGAATAGTTCTTCTCATTCTGAATATATCTCTCTCTCCTACCTTTTCTCTCATCCTTGCATAAGGCTCTGGAAATGATTTTCAATGTGCAATTGGAATGGTGCTCCAGAGCTTATGGTCTTATTCAATCCTCCTAGGAAGCTTGTGAAATAAATATAGAATTTAGCATCTGAATGTTGCACAAAGTAAAGAAATTGAATGTTAGAGTGACAGAGCTGAGATGAGAATCCAGGCCAGGTGGAGTGGATCATGCATGTATTCCCAGACTTTGGGAAGCCAAGGTGGGCTGGAGGATCACTTGTACCCAGGAATTCATGGTTCAAGGCTGCAGTGAGCTATGATTGTGCCACTGCATGCCAGCCTGGGTGACAGAGCAAGAACAGTCGCTAAAAAATAAAAATAAATAAAAAATGTAAAAATCCAGATATTCCAAAGAAAATTTATTGAGGTAACTATGTAAAACCAGATGCCAAATAATACTAACATAATCTTTCTTCCCTACTTAATGCTTTTGAATTGCCTTTACTTTTTTGCTCTAAAGCATCTTTCCCATTACACTCAGGTTGTTTAAATATAAGATAATAAATAAGAGATACTAAACATCTGAAGATATAAGACATAAGACATAGAGCAATCTTTTTAAAAAGTCATTGTCCTCTATTATGTGACTAAAACATGTATAATATATTATATTATATTATAATATGAACAATAACTTGATAAAGCATATTTATAAATTTCATTGATATGAGCATTTTTGAACTTGCTAAAATTTAAAGGGAAACTATTTTGAAATGTTGCATCGGTTTTACTCTCTTGCTTCTATTTTGATAGATTTTCAGGAGTATTGTCCTAGAACTAGTACAAGAGAATGGTGAGCTCTCATCTCTTTTACAGTTCTGACCTGGACTTTTTAATGTATCAGATTTTCTTTTTAAACACTCTACAATTAATCAAGTATAACCAATTTAATTTTAAAGAATATATGCCAAATATTTTTCATGATTTGTGAGGCTTTCCTTATAGCCAGTTGAACTGTGATATTCAAACTGTTTAACTTTGCTTTTTCCTTCTGCTTGTAAGAGCCTGCAGGTAAGTACTGATCTATTTCAATTAATATCTAATGATGATGAGCTAAAGACAAAATCCCAGCTAACAGATCCCATGCATAAAATATCTGCTTCTGGCAAGTGACACTATATGCAAATCAAAAATCTGAATGCTGCAGAAGTTACATAATATATTTATATATGCCTAAAATAGAAATTTCCCCATACCATCTTCTATTTCATGCTCATGAACCCTATAAATATGATTAGAAATATATTTTTATTTTTATTTTCTAGTATGCTTGTTTTGAAGCTCATATTAAAGAATACTTTGCAAAATATATTTAATTTAGTGGATATTACTTTTAAAAATTAGCATTGTTTTTGATGTCCTTATAATATTCTTAAGGCTAGTGGTTATATGTAATTATTACAGTATTCCCCTAGGACCTAATATTTAGCATATACTTGTTGTCTTAAGGCCTTCTCTGTATTTGCTGCCAGCAAAACCATCCATCCATATGATTCACTGTTTTCAAACTTAACAATGAATATAAGTAATATATTCCATGTGTAGATTTTAAACTCTTGTTTCAGAAAGAAAATTGCCTAGTCTCTCTCTTTACGATAACTTTCTAGTTGATATTAGGTTGTTTACATTTTGGTGGCTGTATATCTGTATAATTATCCTAAGGTTCATTTTAAGGGAGCATCATTCTTGTGGAGCTTTGTCCTTGAGAATAAATTATGAAATGAATAATTAACTTGACATTACATGGGCATCTCTTGATAGAATCCAGTGTTCCAAAAGAATGTTAGCATCTTGGAAGGAGTCACTGGCAGAACCTTTAAAGACAAAGTACTCTTCTGAAATATATAAGACTGTGCCACTGTGTGTCTGATATCAGAAAGCTGGGCATTTATGGCTTAATAATACAGTTCTGTTATCAAATAGTAAGTATGTCCTCTTACTTGGAAACTTTTTATTCACTTGAAAACCAGGTAAACTCTAGAAATTAAAGAGAGGAAAGATGGTAAAAAGTGAAATCATTTTAGGAATATAAGGATACATCTTATAACTTCTATAGCACTAAATTTTTTAAGTGGAACATAGGAAGATAAGTTTTCATTATCTTTTGATTGGGCATGACAAATTTTTTTTATCATCTTCTGAAAAATTATATGTGTTCCTCACATTGTATTAACTAGTAAAGTATACACTTTAAACCACTCAAGCTAATCCTTCTCTCACTTGAGGAATTTAATTAGAGAACATTACCTCAAGTGAGAAAAGTAATTTTAAAGGTGTATTTGCATAGGTGCTGTGCGGTGTCTTTGTTGACCTTTATTTTATTCTTTTTAGATGTTCACTGAGTTCAGCTGGGCTCTCTGAGTCTCTGAGGTGTTAGAATATTAGCAATTTTCTCATCAGTAAATGTTTATTAGTAGAAAATGTGAGTTTTGAGAAGCTTAGGAAAGCTGGGATGTTTTATCTTTTGGAACAAGGCATCCAATGATGAATCACACTTTAACTTGCTAAGAGATTTATTCATTTATGGGAATTTTGAGAGGAACAACTCCCACTCCTAAATATATGACTGGGAGTAGTGACTTAGTTCATATGGAGGTGAGGACTCTGGATATGATTGATCAAGAGTTAACGAATGGGCATATTATTCACCACTAAAGAGAAATGAGCCCCGCGTGGTGGCTCATGGCTGTAATCCCAACACTTTGGGAGGCAGAGGTGAGTGGATCGCTTGAGCTCAGGAGTTTGAGACCAGCCTGGCCAGCATGGTGAAACCTCCATCTCTACAAAAAAAAAAAAAAAAAAAAAAAACACAAAAATTAGCCACATGTGATGGCATGCCTGTAATCACAGGTACTCGGGAGGTGGAGGTTGCAGTGAGCCAAGATCACACCACTGCACTCCAGCTGGGTAAACGCATCAGACCTTGTCTCCAAAGATTAAAAAAAAATTAAAAAAAGGAATAATAAATGAGCTAACAAACCATGAAAAGACATGGAGGAAACTTTTAAACATTTTTTTAATTTTAAATTTTTGTGGGTACATAGTAGGTGTACATATTTATGAGTTACAACCTTAAATGTATATTACTAAGTGAAAGAAGCCAATAGGAAAAGGAACATATTGCATGGTTCCAGGTATATGGCATTCTGGACAAGTGGAAACTGTGGAGACAGTAAAAAGATCAGTGGTTGCCAGGAATTGAGGGGAGAGAAGGATGAATAGGCAGACCACAAGGTTTTTAGGGCAGTGAAACCATTTTGTATGATAACATTGTGATGGATACATGCCATTACACATTAGCCAAAAACCCAGAGAATGTACAAGTGAGGAATGAATCCTACTGTAAACCAAGTATTTTGGGTGATAAGGATGTGTTAATGTACTTTCATCAATTGTAGCAATTCATCAAATGTAGCACTCTGGTGGGGGATGTTTGTGATGGGGAGGTTATGCATGTGTGGGGGCAAGAAGTACAAGTATTTGAAAAATTTCTGTACTTTCTACCCAATATTTCTGTGAACCTAAAACTTTCCTAAAAAAATAAAATTTGTTCTCATTGTTCAACACCCACCTATGAGTGAGAACATGCAGTGTTTGATTTTCTGTTCTTGTATCAGCTTGCTGAGAATGATTTCCAGGTTCATCCATGTCCCTACAAAGGACATGAACTCATCATTTTTTATGGCTGCATAGTATTTCACGGTGTATATGCACCACATTTTCCTAGTTCAGTCTATCATTGATGGGCATTTGAGTTGGTTTCAGGTCTTTGCTATTGTAAACAGTGCCACAGTGAACATACATGTACATGTGTCTTTATAATGGAACGACTTATAATCCTTTGGATATATACCCAGTAATGAGATTGCTGGGTAAATTGGAATTTCTATTTCTAGGTCCTTGAGGAAGTGCCACACTGTCTTCCACAATGGTTGAACTAATTTACACTCCCACCAACAGTATGAAATTTTTCCTATTTCTCCACATCCTCTCCAGCATGTCTTCAGATTTTTTAATGATCACCATTTTAGTTGGCCTGAGATGGTATCTCAATGTGGTTTTGATTTGCATTTCTCTAATGACCAGTGATGATGAGCATTTTTTCATGTATTTGTTGGTCTCATATATGTCTTCTTTTGAAAAGTGCCTGTTCATATCCTTGGCCCACTTTTCAATGGGTTTGTTTGTTTTTTTTCTTGTAAATCTGTTTTAGTTCTTCATAGATTCTGGATATTAGCCCTTCGTCAGATGGGTAGATTGCAAAACTTTTTTTCCTATTCTGTTGGTTGCTGGTTCACTCTACTGATTGTTTCTTTTGCTGTACAGAAGCTCTGGAGTTTAATTAGATCCCATTTGTCTATTTTGGCTTTTGTTGCCAATGTTTTTGGTGTTTTAGTCATGAAGTCCTTGACTATGCTTATGTCCTGAATGGTTCTGCCATGAGAACACATGGACACAGGAAGGGGAGCATCACACACTGGGGTCTGTTGGGGGGGAATAGGGAAGGGACAGCAGGGGGTAGGGAGATTTGGAAGAGATAACATGAGGAGAAATGCCAGATATAGGTGACGGGGGCATGGAGGCAGCAAACCACATTGCCATGTATCTACCTATGCAATAATCCTGCATGATCTGCACATGTACCCTAGAACCTAAAGTGCAATTATATGTATATATATATACATATGTGTGTGTGTGTGTGTGTGTGTGTGTGTGTGTAATAAAATTTATTTGAGAGGAAAAAAGTGAATAAATGAATTTAGTGTTTTAGGAATTACACAAAATATGTTAGATGGAATATACCAGAGAAATGGTTTCAGCAATACTGTAGGCCCATTAACCTAAAACCATTTTAACCTAAGTAAATGTGCTACTTTATTGAATTTCAATGTCTTCTTAAACTTTGTAGCTGACATTGTGAAGATATTGCCCAGTCACAGACATCAATTAATTAGTGCCCAGGTTCCCTACCATGATCAGGCTTGCTAGCCATTTAGACCAATGTATCTCCTTAAGGCCTTGCTTCACTAAATCAGAGGCCAGTCAGACTCTCACTGTCTGTGATGGTTAATACTGAGTATCAAGTTGATTGTATTGAAGGATGCAAAGTATTGTTCCTGGGTATATCTGTGACAGTGTTGTCAAAGGAGATTAACATTTGAGTCAGTGGGCTGAGGAAGGCAGATGCACCCTTAGTCTTGTGGGCACAATCTAATCAGCTGCCAGTAAATATAAAGCAGGCAGAAAAATGTGAAAAGGGGAGACTGGCCTAGTTCCCAGCCTACATCTTTCCCCCATGCTGGCTGCTTCCTGCCCTCAAACATCAGACTCCAAGTTCTTCAGTTTTGAGACTCGAACTGGCTCTTCTTGCTCTTAAGCTTGCACACAGTCTACTGTTGGACCTTGTGATCATAAATATTCACTTGCATGATCACAAGGTCCGAACTGTGATCTGACCAAGCTCTGAGCTGACCTTGATTTCAGGGGCCCCAAAATGTCACTGTGGTCCTCTAGTTAAAGTAGAGGCTTGTGGAGGTCATGTAATTAGTGTTGTTTTAGCTCAGATCCAACTTACAGTGTGTCCAGTGTGTCCTCCTGACTCATCCTGTGATCATTTCCCCAGTCCCAGAATTCATAATTGGCACAGACATACTTAGCAGCTGGCAGAACCCCCACATTGGTTCCCTGACTGGCTGGGTGAAGGCTATTATGGTGGAAAAGTCCAAATGAAAAACATTAGAGCTGCTTCTACCTAGAAAAATAGCACATAAAAAACAATATTGCACCCCTGGAGGGATTGTAGAGATTAGTGTCACCAACAAGGACTTGAAAGATGCAGGGGTGGTGATTCCCATTACATCCCCTTTCAATGCTCCCATTTGGCCTGTGCAGAAGACAGACGGATATTGCAGAATGACAGTGTATTGTCCTAAGCTTAACCAGTGGTGACTCCAATTGCAGCTCCTGTACCAGATGTGGTTTCATTGCTTGAGCAAATTAACACATCTCCCGGTACCTGGTATGCAGCCATTGACTTGGCAAATGCCTTTTTCTTCATTCTTCTCCATAAGGCCCACGAGAAGCAATTTGCCTTCAGCTGGCAAAGCTAGCAATATATCATCCCTGTCCTACCTCAGGGGTATATCAACTCTCCAGCTTTGTGTCATAATCTTATTTGAAGAGACTTTGATATCGCAAGATATCACACTGGTGATTACACTGATGACATTATGCAGATTGGATCCAATGAACAAGAAGTAGCAAACACACTGAACTTACTGGTGAGACATTTCTGTGTAAGAGGATGAGAAATAAATATGACTAAAATTCAGGGACTTTCTACCTCAGTAAAATTTCTAGAAGTTCAGTGTTATGAGGCCTATCGAGATATTCCTTCTAAGGTGAAGAATATGTTGCTGCATTTGGCCCCTCCTACAACCAAGAAAGAAGCACAATGCCTAGTGCGCCTATTTGGATTTTGGAGACAACACATTCCTCATTTGGGGGTATTACTCTGCCCATTTATCAAGTGATCTGAAAGGCTGCCAATTTTGAGTGGGGTCCAGGAGAAGGCTCTGCAAAAGGTCTAGGCTGCTGTGCAAGCTGCTCTGCCGCTTGGACCATAGACCCAGCAGATCCAAGGATGCTTGAGGTGTTAGTGGCAGATAGAGATACTGTTTGGAGCATCTGGCAGGCCCCCATAGGTGAATCACAGTGGAGGCCTCTAGGACTTTGGAGGAAAGTCTTGCTGTGTTCTGCAGATAACTACTCTCCTTTTGAGAGGCAGCTTTTGGCCTGTTACTGGGCTTTGGTGAAAACTGAACATTTGACTAGGGGTCATCAAGTCACCACGTGACCTGAACTGCCTGTCATTAACTGGATGTTTTCTGATCCATCTAGTCATAAAGTGGGTCATGCACAGCAGCATTCCATCATCATATCGAAGTGGTATATACATAATCGGGCTTGAGCAGGTCCTGAAGTCACAAGTAAGTTACATGAGGAAGTGGCTCAAATGCCCATGGTCTCCACTCCTGCACCCTGCCTTCTCTCCCCCAGCCTGCACTGATGGCCTTATGGTAAGTTCCCTATGTTCAGTTGACAGAGGAACAGAAGACTAGGGCCTGGTTCACAGATGGTTCTGCACAATATGCAGGTACCACTCGAAAGTGGACAGCTGCAGCAGTACAGGCCTTTTCTAGGACATCCTGAAGTGCAACGGTGAAAGGAAATCTTCCAAGTGGGCAGAACTTCGAGTACTGCGCCTGGTTGTGCACTTTGCATAGTAAGAGACATGGCCAGATGTGTGATTATAGACTGATTCATGAATTGGAGCCAATAGTTTGGCTGGATGGTCAGGGACTTGAAAGAATTATGATTGGAAAATTTGTGACAAAGAAATTTGGGGAAAAGGTACATGGATGGACCTCTTTAAGTGGTCAAAAACTATGAAGATATTTGTATCTCATGTGAGTACTCCAATGTTATGACCTCAGCAGAGGAGGATTTTAATAATCAAGTGGATAGGATGACCCATTCTGTGGACTCAGAATCTTTCTCCAGCCACCCCATCATTGCCCAATGGGCACATAAACGAAGTGGCCATGGTAGCATGGATGGAGGTTGTGCATGAGCTCAGCAACATGGACTTCCAGTCACCAAGTCTGACCTGGCTACTACCAATGCTGACTACCCAATTTGCCAGCAGCAAAGACCAATACTGAGTCCTTGATATGGCACCATTCCTCGTGGTGATCAACCAACTACCTGGTGGCAAGTTGATTATATTGGACCACTTCCATCACGGAAAGGGAAGAGATTTGTCCTCACTGGAATAAACAGTTATTCCAGATACAGGTTTGACTATCTTGCATACAATGAGTCTGCCAAGTCTACCATCCATGAACTCATGGAATGCCTTATCCACCATCATGGTGTTCCATACAGCATTGCCTCTGACCAAGGCACTTGCTTTATGGCTAAAGAAGTGCAGCAGTGGGCTCAGGCTCATGAAATTCACTGGTCTGATCATATTCTCCATCACCCTAAGGCAGCTGGATTGATGGTATGGTGAAATGGTCTTTTGAAGTCACAACTACAATGCCAACTAGGTAACAATATTTTGCAGGCTGGGGCAAAGTTCTCCAGAAGGCCATGTGTGCTCTGAATCAGCATCCAAAGCATGACACTGTTTCTCTAATAGCCAGGATTCCTGGGTCCAGGAATCAAGAGGTGGAAGTGGAAGTGGCACCACTCATATCACCCCTAGTGACCCACTAGCAAAATTTTTGCTTCCTGTTACCACGACATTATGTTCCACTGGCCTAGAGATCTTAGTTCCAGAGGAAGGAATGCTGCTACTGGGAGACACAACAAGAATTCTATTAAACTGGAAGGTAAGATTGCCACGTGGACACTTTGGGGTCCTCCTACCTTTAAGTCAGCAGGCTAAGAAGAGAGTTATAGTGTTGGCTGGGGTGATTGACCTGGACTATCAAGATGAAATCAGACTACTACTACATAATGGAGGTAAGAAAGACTATGTATGAATAGAATACAGGAGATCCATTAGGGCGTCTCTTATTAGTATCACCATGCCCTATGATTAAGATCATTGGGAAACTACAAGGGTGCAATCCAGGCAGAGTTGCACATGGTCCAGACCCCTCAGAAATGCAGGTTTAGGTCACTACCTCAGGAAAAAACAAACAACAACAACAAAAAAACATGACCTTTGAGGTGTTTGCTGAAGACTAAGAAAATACAGAATGGGTAGTAGAAGAAGTTAGTCATTAATACCAGCTATGACCATGTGACCAGCTGCAGAAATGAAGATTGTAACTGTCATGAATGTTTCCTCCTTCTTCCATTAAAAATATATTTGTGCATGTACACACTTGTACTGAGACAATATCTTCATTTTATTTCATTTTCCTTTATCATGTTACATAAGATTTATTGACTTCATATCAGCATTTAAGTATTGCTAACTTTATGCAACAATATTTGCGTTGGGGATACATGCATTTCCAGCCAAAGGATAGTTATGTTAGGTGTAATTATGACCTTATTATTGTCTTTATTTGAAGATTATGTGTGATCTCAGGAGATGTCTATGGGTTCAAGTTGACAATGGGTGGACTCATGATGGTTAATTCTGAGTGTCAACTTGATTGGATCGAAGGATGCAGAGTATTGATCCTGGGTGTGTTTGTGAGAGTATTGCCAAAGGATACTAGCATTTGAGTCAGTGGGCTGGGAAAGGCAAATCAGCCCTTAATCTGGTGGGCACAATCTAATCAGCTGCCAGTAAATATAAAGCATGCCAAAAAAACATGAAAAGAGAGACTGGCCTAGGCTTCCAGCTTACATTTTTCTCCTGTACTGGATGTTTTCTTCCCTCAAACATCGAAATCCAAGTTCTTAAGTTTTGCGACTCAGACTGGCTCTCCTTACTCCTCAAGTTTGCAGACAGCCTATTGTGGGACCTTGTGATGGTGTAAGTTAATACTTAATAAACTCTCCTTCATATATATATATATAGGTGTTTATATATATGGGAGTTTATATATAAATAAATAAATATATATGTATATATGTGAGTTTATATATAAATAAATAAATAAATATATATATATATATATATATATTAGTTCTGTCCCTCTAGGGAACCTGACTAATACAGTCCAAAGAAATGACCTTTGTTTTGAGTGGGTGAACTAGTAAAGCACAAGTTCAGGAGGCATGAATGATCATCTTATATCAGACATATGAACCAGAGAGGCTAAGTGAGAAAAATATAAAAAGGTACACAGAAGCAAACAAAGATGTGAAAACAAAAGTTTATATGGCTTGGCAGTTCCTCATTGCTGCATATTTCTGTGACCTGCCTTCGTCCCCTGTGTTCCCATCTGAAAGCTCTAATCTAAACCACCTCCAGTCTGTTTTTCCCCTTAAGCTAGTTTATGTAGGTCACTGCTAGCTACATCCTAAATCTTGACTAAGGTGTTTCTTCTGCTAGGCAGTTAACTGCTCTCATTTTTATATTTCCTAATGAATTACATTTGCTATTATTAATAAGGAAAGCCTGCAGAGGTGGATGATATTACCTAATTGCATTCAAAGTAAGGAATCTATCACTTATTATCAGCAAAAAGAGGTTAAATGCAGAAGCAGATTTCTTATTGTGATTCTTGCTATGGCTATTTACTTCCTTTTATTATTGACAAGTCTACAAATTAAAAGTAAATAGACAATATTTAATTTTAATATTTAGTATCAAATATTTAAAATACAACATTTTTAAATTGTGATCCTAATTAAGACAAATTTTTTAAATCTTATAATGGAAGAAAAAATGAACATAATTAAAATCAGAAATTATTTATTCAGTGAGGTTGACCCACCATATCACTTTGATGTATACAAAAATCACCTGAGAAGCTTGCTAAAAAAGTGGAAGATGGGATACAAGGTTAACAACTGTGATACTGCTGCACATATATATTGAAAGTGAAGAATTAAGTAAACGGAGGTTGAGTGAGGGGAGCCAGGTTTCTCACTGTTGGAGTGAGAATTTAAATTTAAGAAAAAGAGAAGGCTAGAAAGACCCACGTAATGAAGGATTACAGTTGGGGACATCAATAAAAAGTTATGCTTAGATTAACATAGATACAGTTTACATGTGACAATACTTATATATGTGTATATATACACAAGAGTAAAATAAATATGTATATTTCCTTGTTCTCTCAGATGAAAATACTTTAAAAAAATACCCAAGTAGCAACAAACACGCCTAGCACAGAGATCTTGGTGTTTAATACTATCCTGTGATAAAAGGAAGCATGGCTTCTCAGAGAAATTGCTTATTCTAGAACCAGGGTGGGAAAGGTGACCCTGAAGCATTTTGGATTACCAGCAAGTAATAAACTGTTAAAACACACGACAGTTAAATGTTATATGGGACCCTGGAACAGATAAAGGACATGAGAGAAAAACTAAATAAATCTGAAAATATATGGACTTAATAATAATGCCTCAAAATTGGTTCATTAGTTGTAACAAGTGTGCCATGCTAATGTCAGATGTCAATAACATGGAAAAATATATGAGGAGTGTATGGGGACATTTTGTACATTCTTCTTCATTTCCCTGTAAACCTAAAACTATTGTTAAAAAAAAATGGAGGAACTGTGATATCTTGTTCATGTTGTGCCTCAAGCCAACAGGTATAAGTGTGTAACAGGCAAGCAGTAAATATAATACGTGTTGATTATTGATTTCATTTTTCATCAGTTAATATATTTCAGTTGCTCTCTAGTTAAGACAGATTCCTACTTTTGCGAACATCCCTGTTTACAAGCTTCTCATTACTTTTTATTGTTTATTTTTCTATATGAAAATTCATTTAAAGATTTCTCTACAATGCTTACATATATTAAATTTTAGTTTCTTCCCATAAGCATTCTTGGAACTATTGATAAGTTATTGATGAAAGTTTTCAGATTTATACTATGTATATTTATATATAATAAAATTTAATAGAGATATAAATATAAAAACTACTATTCAAGGAATCTTTAAAAGTGATAGAAATAACATACATATATAAATGTATGCATATATATATATATTCCCCATCTGCCCCCTCCCTCCTATAAATGCACATATATTATTCAGAGCCTACCCAGATAATCTATTGTAATATCCCCATCTAAAGATCACTAATAATATCCACAAAATTATGTTTTCCATATAAGGTAATTTACAGGTCCCAGAGATTAGGATATGGATATATTTGGGGGTTGCTATTATTCAGACCAACACAATCAGTTATGAATCTACAATTCCCTCCATACTCTCTCCTGCTGATAAAATGACATTATATCCTACTTTTTTAACTTCAGGTATCATTTCTTGTCTGAGAACACCAAAATCTTTACATTTTTGCCTTTTCTCTCTTCCAAATTCTGCTCCCTCTTCTCTAGTTGCCCACTATACATTTTTATAAGATTTATCTTAAGTCTTCTAAATATAACATAGCTGAAATCAAAGTCACTAATTCTCTTTCAAATGCAACTTCCTACATAAATCAATTTTTTTGGTTTTATTATAATCATAGTCTTCTATGCTGCAAAATACACTCATCTCTTGAACTCCATCCAATATATTTAATAAGGCATCTACCGAGTAAATCACTTTCATAGATTCTATAATTTTCAATTTATATTATATCCAGTCCTCTAGCTTTGAATATAATCTCTATGCTGCTAATGTGTACAAAATGTACATCTTTATGCTTCAGGTTTCTCCTAAACAACAAACCAGTAAATCCACATGGCTGAGCAATAGTCTTATTTGAATGTCCAATAAACGCCTTAAAGTCAACATTTTGAAAAGAATTAAAATCTCACCATGGCCTATATGATTTAATTATGACTATTCCTTTAACTTCATCTTCTATCAATTTTCTTTTCTTTTCTCTTTCTTTCTTTCTTTCTTTCTTTCTTTCTTTCTTTCTTTCTTTCTTTCTTTCTTTCTTTCTTTCTTCTTTCTTCCTTCCTTCCTTCCTTCCTTCCTTCCTTCTTTCCTTCCTTCCTTCCTTCCTTCCTTCTTTCTTTCTTTCTTTCATTTTTTGAGATGGAGTTTTTCTCTGTTGCCTAAGCTGGAGTGCAACAGCATGATCTCTGCTCACTACAGCCTCAGCCTCCTGGGCTCCAGCAATTCTCTTGCCTCAGGCTCCTGGGTAGCTGGGATTAAAGGTGTATATCACTACACCTGGCTAATTTGTGTATTTTTAGTAGACAAGGTTACACCATGTTGGCCAGGCTGGTCTTGAATTCCTGATCTCAGGTGATCCGCCTGCCAAGGCCTCCCAAAGGGCTGGGATTACAGGCATAAGTCACTGTGCCTTACTTTTTAAAAAATTTTTTTTGAGATGGAGTCTCACTCTGTCATCAGGCTGGAGTGCAGTGGAGGGACTCCCTGGTTCAAGCTATTCTCCTGCCTCTGCCTCCTGAGTAGCTGGGACTACAGGTGTGTGCCACCACGCCCAGCTAATTGTATTTTTAGTAGAGATGGCATTTCGCCGTTTTGGCCAGAATGCTCTCAAACTCATGATTCACCCGCCTCAGCCTCCCAAAAAGTGCTGGGAATTCAGGTGTGAGCCACTGCTCCTGGCCTCAATTTTCTACTTGCTCTCTAATCTCTCATCACTTACTCCTTTCCCTATCTTTACTCAGGGTTCTTGTACCTGAGTTTATTTCTGCCTGGAAGCCTCTACCCCAGAACACATAATGGATCAATCCCTTACTTTAACTAAACATATACTTCAACGTTGTATCTCCTAAGAGGCCTATTGATCCCACCTTATCTAAAATAGCAACCTTATTTATCTATTCTCTTAAATGACTTTGTTTTTCTATGTAACACCTTTCAGCTTCTGACATTTCACTTAAGTTTTTAATAATTTGTAATCTGCATTTTACCTAGAATTTAAGCTTCATGTAGGCAAAGACTTTGATTTGCCTCCTTTGCATTCCAAGAACCTACTAAATCTGTGTTTGATGAATAAAAAATTGAATGTCTCTCCACCAGCTGTGGCCCCAAACCAAGTCCCTTACCATACCACAGTCATTCAAATATGTACTAATAGATTTTCCTATTTACTTGCTCTTTCAACACTACCATCGTTACCACTACTCTCTATAAATATTATTAATTTACTTCAAATAATTTTACCATATAATTTATCTTTAAAAAATTACGCAGCCATTCATTAATGTCCACTGTCTTCATTTTACATGGCTCGTTCAGCTTTCAGTGAGCAATCTGGTTGTAGCAACATCTAATCTTGCCTTTTGTGACTTCTATACATGTGTCTCAACCAAGTCTTTAGCATTTTTAACAGCCCTGGACATCGCCTCAGTCAAGATTCTGCTGCAATTGTTCCACGGAAGACTATCTTACACAAACAATACCTCCAATGAATGTCCTACCCAAGATCTTCCCCTTGAGCGCACTCACTCCCTGTTGTTTGATCACTTTGTTTTGAGTCAGTTCTTACTCACAGACCATTCATGTTAATAACACTTTATTCACAACTGTAATTTAAGTTTCCCTTATAATATATGCAAAGCCATGAGCCGCCTAGTTGCAGTTCTTGGGAATGCCAGCTAAGGCCAAAACTCCCTGCATGCCTTGAGGAAGAGAAAAGGTAACATTAACTTTACCTACTGGTCAAGCCAATGTGTTATGTGTCCATGGGGTATACATTGTGTGTACCCTTCATTGTCCCAAATACTACTTGTCGTAGACAGTTATTCCTGGGGATAACCTAAAAGTTCTCTATTGTTGCTCTTCCAACCTGATGGCACTCCAGCCTCCAACAGTATGTCAGAGACTGTCCAGATGTTCGCCATATCAGGCTCCCTTTTCTGTTAGAAACACAATAAGATTACATTTCCCTGGCTACCTGATAATTAGGTGTATCAGGGGACTGAATTATGAATAATTAGGGGAGAAATAATGTATGCCACTTCCATGCTGTCATAGGTTGAAATTTGTGCCCCTCTCCCTCCAAAATATATGTTGAAATCCTAACTTCCAGCACTGCAGTATAGATATGGAAATAGAGGCATTATGGATTTAATTAGTTAAGACAATATCATACTGGAATAGAGTGGGCCCCTAATCTACTATGAATGATATTCTTATAAGATGATGGGCATATGAGGACACACAAGGAGAACGCTAAGTTATTTCTAAGGCAGAGATTGGAGTTATGCAACCACAAGCCAAGTAACACAAAACATTGTCATAAAACCCCTGAAAGCCAAGAAGAGGCAAAGAATGATTTCTCTATAGGTTTCAAAGGGAACTCGAATCTGCTTATGCCTTGATTTTGGTCTTCAACCCTCCAGAACTGTGAGACAAAACATTTATTTGATTTTAAACTACCCTGATATGGTTAGGCTTTGTGTTATCACCCAAATCTTATCTTGAATTATAATCGCCGTAATCCACATGTGTCAAGGGAGTGACCAGGTGGAGGTAATTGAATCACTAAGGTGGTTTCCTCCATGCTGTTCTTACGATAGTGAGTGAGTTCTCATGAGATCTGATGGTTTTATAAATGTTTGATAGTTCCTCCTGTGTTTGTTCTCTCCATCCACCTGTGAAGAAGGTACCTGCCTCCCCTTCACCTTCCACCATGATTCTAAGTTTCCTGAGGCCTCCCCAACCATATGGAACTATGAGTCAATTAAACCATTTCTTTTATAAATTGGAATTGTGAGTCAATTAAATCTCTCTCCCTTAGGAATTACCCAGTCTTGGGCAGTTTTTTAGAGCTGTGTGAAAATGGACTACCCAAGACTGGGTGATTCATTGTGGTAGTTTGTTACAGCAACCTCAGGAAATTAATATATACGCCTATCCCATGAAAACGTCAAGGGAATCCTCCATACTCTTCCCTGTCACCTTGCAAATTTAGAGGATCCAGTAGATGATTACAAAGGCCTTTGGAATGACAGAATGGTATGTTATTAGGATCTAAACTTGTGGCCATTTGCCAAACACCTGCACTGAATTGTTATGCAAGTTATACCGCATTATAACACAAGTTATATATAATGTGATATGTACGTGTAAATATATTTTATAAGTTATACATAGAAAAGAAGTTATATATTGTATTATAACACAAGTTATATTGTGTTTTTCCAGTTATACTGTGCTACTTATATTGTCTTAAAATCTGCTGAGATTTGGGGATTTGTAGGTTATAACAATGAGTGTTACCTTAATATAGAAAGTGGTGTACTTGAAGACAGCTGCTCTCGTGAAGTAAACCTAAAATGTTTGGGACTGGCTTAGCAGTCAGGTAGAAGCAATCAACAAAGATACTGATATCTGAGGCTGGACAGCTGAAAATGTGTGTGTGTGTGTGTGTGTGTCTGTGTGTGTGTGTGTGTGTGTGTGTGTGTGTGTGTGTGTTTGTGTGTGTGAGAGACTTTCCTTTCTTAATGCTCATGCTGTGGAACTTTAAAATTGCTGTGGAATAGTAGTGACTGTGTATATTATTGTTTTTCCTCCTATATGTAAAATTGCAGTTTTCCTATACATGGTTCATCTTTGTTCACTTGGTGGGATGACTGGGTGTCAAATAAGTTGTCTGTTTTGTTTTGATTTTTAGTTTATAAGACCCCCAGACCAAGAGAAGCCAAATCCAAAACTGATAGAAAGAACTTTGGATCATCGGGAGATCCCTGAGTTTGAAATAGATGTAACGACTAGATGGACCTTCAGGTTGGCAGTTAAGTCAGACCATGTAACTAAGTTTTAGCCAATGAAATGAGCAGAAATTATGTAAGCCTTTTCCAAGTTTGACTCATAAACTATTTCCTATGAAATGTGGTTTTCCTTCCTTCCTGTCTGGAGGCCATATTTCAAGGATCTAATGTAAAACTCTAATGCCCTAAGGAGCTAATTTTCAAATACCCACAACAAACTATTTCATAAGTAAGAAATAAAATTTAATTTTGAAAAGCTAGTGATATTTTGGAGTTGTTAGTTCTAGGATATAGTATAATATGTCTATTTGTATAATATACAAAATTTACCAAAATACATTAGCCCAGAATCATGTCATGTATACCTGAAATCTAAGACTATAGAATTTGAGCTTATTTGTCCTTTGTCTATTAGCAATATTTTCAGATGTATAAATTTTAACCCAATAAATACAAGTCTCAGGAGGACATCTCCTTCCACAATACACTCTGGATACTGTCTCTCCTCATACTTTGTCAGACAGCTGTCTCCATAATCCATTCTTTTTCTCTCCCATTAATCTCTCCATTGTACTCTTCCTTTCCTTTTATCATTTAAACATTTTTATGTCTCCATGATGAAATAATTTCTCCTTTTATTACATTTTACCATATAAAAACAGCTACAGCACAATTTTTCACACATTCATTGCCAAACATATTGAAAGTGTTATCCACTCATTCTGCACCCACATCTTTACTAACTGCTTGTCAATGTATTTTATTCTGACTTATAATTCCACCATTCAAGCAAAAATAACTTTTGATAAAGTCAGAAATGACCATTATCTTGCTAAATACAATGGACTTTTGTTCTAAATAACCTCAATTTCTTTTATATAATGTTTCTTGTTGGAGGCCTTTTGAAGTACATTTTCAAAATAATTCAAGTAAGTCGAATTTATTAAGTTTTCTTTTATTACTGGTACTCTGTTGTCAAGTTGAGAAACTATTTCCTAATTCAAGTCACAAAGATTTATTCCTCTATTTCTAACAGTGTTATAGTTTTAGCTCTTGAATTAAAGTAGAAGATTCATTTTGAGTTAGTATTTGTATATGATGTGGGATAAAGTTTCAACTTAATTTTTTTTCTTGTGGCTATCAGCTGTTCCAGTACCATGTGTTGAAAACCATTTCTTTTCCCAGTATTATATTGTTTTGGAAACTTCATCAAAGGCAATTGTCATAAATGTAAGTGTTTATTTTGGGGCTCTCAATTCTATTTCACTGACCTATATGTATTTCTTAAAATAGTATTACAGTTTCTTTCTTGATTACTAAAGTAAGTTTAGTACTTTAATGAATATAAATCCTTATCAAACTCTTTTAAAACATGGGAGAGAAAGGAACAGATTCCTCTTTATTCTATGAGGTTAGTATTAATCCCAATAATAAAACTGGAAAGAATACATTACAAAAAAATTAGACCAATATTCCTTATATAGATGCAAATATTCTTAACATGTTTTAAAATAGTATTACAGTCTCTTTCTTGATTACTAAAGTAAGTTTAGTACTGATTACTAAACAAAATTTTGCAGTAAATTTTGAAATCAGAGAACGTAGAGTCCTATACCTTTGTTCTTTTTTTAAAAAAAAAATATTGTTTTCGCTATTCTTGGTTCTTTTTTCTCATAAATTTTAGAATTGGCTTGTCAATTTCTGCAAATATGCCTGCTGGATCTTGATAGTAATCATGTTGAATCTGTAGATCTATTTGGGGTGTATTTCCATTTAACCAATAGTACTTCTTCTAATCTGGAATACTTTTTATCTAAGTCTTTACTTTCTTTCAATCATGTTTTATAGTTTTTACTGTATAGGTTATGTACTTTTTTGTTAAAATATCCCTAAGTATTTTATTCTTTTCGATGCTATTGAAGATAAAATTTTCATAATTTCATTTTTAGGTAGTAATTGCTAGTGCATAGGAATATATTTTATTTTTGTAGATCAATCTTATATATTGTAACCTTGATGAACTCATTTATTAATTCTAATTGTCTTTCAGTGAATTACTTAGGGTTTTCTACATACAAGCTTGCATCATCTTGTATGTAAGTACAAAGTAGAAATAGAGTTACAACTTTATTTTCATCTAGTTACCTTTCTTTTCTTGCCTAATTACCCCCACTAGAACATTCAATATAGCTCTATTATGGGAAATAGCATTCAGATTTTCACCATGAAGTATGATGTAAACTGTAGGATTTTTATAAATGTTCTTTATCAAGTTAAGGATGTTTCCTTCTATTCCTAATTTGTTGAGGTTTAAAAAATAATACATGAAAAACTTGGATTTTGTCAAATGCTTTTATTGCATCTGTGGTAATAATCATGTTTTTGTTTTCGCTATATTAATACTTTGTGAGAGCTGAGTAATGTTTAAAGTATTAAACCAACTTTGTAATACTGGGATAAATCCTACTTGGTCGTAACACATAAAAATATTTAGATGCTGGTGAATTCAACTTGCTATTCTGTTAAGGATATTTGCATCTATATTAATAAGGAATATTGGTCTGTCATTTTTTCTTGTAATGTATTCTTTCTGGTTTTATAATTGGATTAATACTAACCTCATAGAATAAAAAGGGAACTGTTCCTTTCTCTTCCATGTTTTAAAATAGTTTGATAATGATTTATATTGATTCTTTTTAAAACTTTTTACAGAATTCACAAGTAAAACAATTAGATCTTGAAATTTCCTTTGTGGAAAGATTTCATATTGTTAGTTTAATCTTTTTATTTTTCATACTTCTAATCAGCTATCCAATTACTTCTTGAGTCAGTCATAGTAGTTTGTGTCTTTCCAGGAATTTTCTCATTTCATCTATATTATCTAATTTGTTGGTGTGTAGTTTTTTATAGTATTCTCTTATAAGCTTATTTATTTCAATAAGATTAGCAATATCTCCTCTTTCCTTCTTGATTTAACTTACTTGAGTCTTGTCTTTTTTTTTTTTTTTTTTCTTGGTCACTATTGTTCACACTTTGACCATTTTGTTAATTTTTTTCAAATAAATTTTGTTTCATTCTTACTATTATTTTCTATTTTTTAGTTTATTTTCACTCTAATATTTAATATTTTATTTAATCTCCTTCCTTTGGGTTTAGCTTGTTCTTTAAGTTTTGAATTCAGCAACATTTGATACTTTGAAATACTTCGTCCTTTACAACATACTTTCTTTCTTAGTGTTCACTACTCAACATCATTCATTTTATCTACTTGTATGGCTTCCCCTTCCAATTCTACTTTTCTGACTTATCATCATCTTCCTGACCTTTAAAAGTTGGAGATCTCAAGAGTCAGCCTTATACCCTTTTATTTCATTTGTGGTGGATGCTGTCATGCACTTCTCAAAAGCATCATGGAAGTACCCTTCCAGCCAGTCACTGGGAGTGCTGGTGGCAGATAGCCCTCATCGCTGGGACAGCTTACATTCAATGCATTCAATGACTGGTCAGCTGAGTGTTATAAAGGCCTCAAAATGTCCCTTAATTTTGACCATCCTGAAGATTTATCTTGGTTTCCGCTTCCCTGTTGAGACTTTTGAGGTCTTTGTAGTTATCTCACCATAGTGGTTTTTCTCGTGCTACCCAATCCTGCCTCCTTCTTTTTCATTTATCTTGATCCAATAAATGCTTTCTAATAAACTGCCAGTTTATTAATCTCCGCCGCAGAGTCTTATTTCTTGGGGAACTCAAAGTGTGATGCTGTTGTATACTGCCTCCACTGGTAATTTTCATCTAACTTAATAGTTTTTCTTACCATCTGTATATTGACAACCATTAATGTGTATCTCTAACCTGGACCTCCTCAGAACTCCAGATGATTTATTGCACAGATTTATGCAATATTTACTTGGATACCTCATAGCAAGCTAAGAATAAATATGCCAAAAATGGAAATCATGATTTTCCTTCTGAAACCCTGTCTTCCTCTAGTTTTTAGTTTAGCTGTAATATATTGTAATAAAATACATTTGATCCAAACTTTTTCTTAGCATCTTCTACAAGACTTTCTTAGGACAGTGAGCGGAAATACTAAGTAGAAAAAAGTTGAGGCCAGTATGTCTAAGGTCAGACATTTTTCTATCAGTTTTTCATGTATTAACTCATTTAATTCCCACAATAACTTCATAGAGTAGGTTTTATGTATTTTTTAATTCTTATAGAAAACTACCATACAAAGAAATACATAAGTTATCCAAGGCCCTAATATCAAAACAAGGATTTACACATTACTAAGTTCTCTCCTGAAATCCACATATAATTATTTTCTCATACTGCCTTTCTGATACATACAAGTATTGGTTTGAACTGTGAATGTATTACTTTGAGATGGATGGGGGAAAAATACTTGGTCATATTTGTTGTTATTGATAAGAACTACAATGGACATGAACATGTTGCTTGAACTTACTAACATTTTTTTATCTGTTACAACTTGCTAAAAGGAATATCAGCTCCCAACAACCAGAAATACCTTTATCCTAGGATGTCAAGAGGTTGCCCAAGCTTGTACTATATTTCTTTTTGCTAGTATTTTTGGAGTAATAACATCTTAAATGTGAAATGTATCCATCTATTTACCTACTCATCAATCATCCATTTATCCCCACATGTGTAACCACAGTCAAAGCTCTTATCCATAACTAAGATACTCACCATCCATCAGATGAACAAGCCAGAAACCAAACTCTATAGTTATCATAGAATGCTCCCTCCCTCTCCATTTCACTCCTCCAATGTAATAAATTATTGTTATATTCTATTACAAATATTCTAAAATGTACTCACTTCTCTCTAACCAAAGTGTGAATCACACCACTACCCCTGCATCTACTCATAGGACTCTTATCACCACCGTCCGTGATGCTAGCTCCTTTTTCATGGACTCCAAAAAGACTTTCTATCTGATAGCCTACTATCTACTTTTGCCTTTCCAATAATCATCTTTCAAAAAAGTGATATTTTTAAAATAGAAATCTGGTCATGTCAACGTTCTGCTGAAAACCTTTTTGTGACTTCCCTTTGCTCTTAAGAGAAAGCCCTAAATCCATTAAATGAAGTGTAAGCCTTTGTATACTAGTTATCCTTGCCTGTCTCTCAGGTAGTACCCAGTTACTACCTCTCCATCAAACTTCTTGCAGGTTAATTAGTGTGTATTATGGCCCTATACATCTTAGGATCATTGTATACTCTGCTTTCCCTTTGTGTAAAACTCCCAATTCCATATCTGAGTTGACTCATATTTCAGATTTCTGCTCAATCAATACTCTTTCAGGAAGGCATGTATAACTTGTAAAACTAAAACAATATTCCATATTACAAACTCTAATAGCACTTTGCTTTTTTTGTTTGTGGCTAAGTTGGCCAATAGTTGACCACTATACATATTTAAAATTATGGCCTAACCACATATAAGAACATTAGAAACCACCCTTAGTTACATTTGAGACATTTTGGAACATTATGTTCACAAGCAGCTGAACCTTTCTTAAGCATGTATTTGATTTATTGACCTCAAGTAGGAACACATTTTATTTCAACTACTGCATTTGGCTGGAAGCAAGAGGAAAAGCTGGGCATCTCAATCAGTACACAGAGATGCCTCGGTTATTAATCTACTAACCTCAGGCCCAAACCTTCTCTCCATAAAATCAGTCTTATTTTTAAAAATCATAAATCATGTGAGAAAGATATTTCAGCCTTTATAAGAAAAAATCCAACTTGCTCATTTATAAAATTCAGATTATTGATGAAATTGTAGAAAAATGGAGTTGCAAGGCATTTCACTTGATGATACCAGTATCCCTGCCCCTACTATGAGAGAGCGCTATGTGGACTGAGGAGACGTACAGAGTAGATGGTAAAACTGAGTGGACATAGTAAGGAATTTTATTGATCTTGGTAGAGGAAAAAGAGTCTAATCAGACATTCTAGATCAGGAGCATGATTTGAAAGTCAATACCTCAAAAAGTAACTGTGAAAGGAATAAGAAAATTGGTGAGGCTGGCCATTAAAAACAACCAAGTCAGGACTTCTTCCCTAAAATTGGCTATTTAATGTTATTTGCTGGGTAATAAACAAGAGCCAGGTCATAGTGCTAATGCACGGGAGTAGGTTATATTGAAAGCCTCAGTTGTATCATTCCCACCGTGTTGCAAATTCTCCATGTCCCATTCTCCATGTTGCAATTGAATGCCATATCTTGAGTGAAATGTGAATATTTAAAAGTGGGATTATATCACATTCTCTACTTTCTGAATCATTTGTCCCCCTTGAGGAAAAAACTCTCCCCAAATCCAGGAAAGAAAAAAGGAACAATTTTTTATTGGTAACCTATCACATCCCAGGACAATATTGTCACATTTAATCCTTGCAACAACCCTGATAGAGGTGATAATAATCTTTATTTCATAGGTTGGGAAACTAAGGCTCCATAAAGTTGGATTTTTTTCCTACCTCTTGGGAGTTCAGAGTTGCATTCATGTCTCATTCTAATGCCCATTTTCTCCTTAGCATCCTGAGTTAGTTATCTATTGCCTTTCAGATCTTTGTACTGCCCCTCTATCCACATGCAAACTTATTTCTCTTCATTTTATACAATCTAATTCACACTTTGACAAAATAATTTAACAACAAATGTTTGCCTAATGGACGTTTTGGTTTTAAACAGTTTCCTATCTCCTTGTGACTTGAAAGAGTTAATAGAATTCTAATTTGCTGAAAGTATTTTAGATATCAGATGAGTTGTGGAGGATCAGAAAAGCATATTAGGATGAGTTGGTTGCCTTGGCAGATAAAATTCACTTAATCCTTTTTGAAGGTGACTATGTCCTGAAAGGAAGTTCACATGTCCCATTAGGTTGAGTTACTTCTCAATGGAAAATCACCTGAGGACAGGAGAGATTGCAGCTTCTCTGCCTATTTCAGGCAACTGGTGACTGTAGAGTAGCCAGGGTTCTTTCTTCACCGATTTTTTCTAAGGGCTTTAGGAGAATGTTTCTACAGTTACGGAGCAGATAGGAATCCCACAAAAAAAATCATCATCATCACCATCATCTCCAGTGTCAGTGCTCAGTTATCTATTTTTCTATAATGCTCCTAAGTTGATTTTGATAGTGATGGCCCATAAATCACATTTGAAAAACACTAAATTGGAGACAGTCCTGTTACTATACACCTGCTGGTAAGGGTTCCTCATGCAAAACTTCCTGCATCTCTGTGTCTTTTTACTCATATTTACCTGAGTTCCTTTCCCTTTTTTGCCAACTTGTTGACATTATTTTAATTAACAATGTATTATTTATTTGTCGTTTCATTCTTTATACTACATACTATTTTTTTAAATCTCTAATGATACAGCTTTTGACAACAATGTGGTAGATAAGAGAGTAGAATTTCTTTATTAAAAGAATCATTACACTCTTGGGAAATCATATGTTCATGCTATTAGGAGAGCTGAGGCAATGGTTAGAAGGAAGGAATTCTGGTTCAAAATTGAAATTGATGGCTTAGAAAGGTTCAGGAAAGTAAGGCTATTGACTGTGCAAGTCCTGAAGTAACTGAGATAAGAGGTAGAAAAGTTAAGGTGTTATTGCTGCAGAGATCTCTAACTGCTATCTATGATTTGATACATTTTAATTATATGTTTTTTCTTATTTAATTATAAAAGAGTTAGGTGGGAGTATTAAGCTGAAAGTAATCTGTGATCAAAGAGACAAGATGCTGAGCTGGAGATCTCAGAGAAGACACAACCCCTCAGTTGGTACTTCTAACATCGTGTGCCATGAGAAGAAAATTCTGTGGGGATTAAGCAGGCTTATAAAAAATGCTAGAATACATAAAACTGATGCAATGAACAGGCTGAAGGAAAATCTTGTGAGGAGATTGTGTCAATAGTGATTCTAAAAGTATGATCCAAAAGAAAAGATAGGCTTTATCTGTTAAATAAACAAACATATATCTATATATGGCATTTTTAATGTCCTGAAAAATAGTAAAAGGAAGTGAAGAGAAAGTTGATCCACTAGATCCCCCTTAGAGGTTTGAGATTCTTTTTTAAATTTGTATTGGAACAGAGACATAGAAATAAGGTGAGGTGAATCATTGCAGATGTCATCTAAGTAGCAAAGTTATAATTAGAGTTGCTTATCTTCATAATAGAAATGACAAAAGAATTGAGGTGAACACAAAATGTGAGACAAAAGAAATAGTTATTTTGGGGCTTACTGGAAATACTTGTGTACAGAGCCAAGGGACAGGGGTGTTTGAATATTGTCAAGAACGAAAGATGAAGTAGATTCCGTTGATGTCTGAAGTTGTGACCTTTTTCTTACGCAGAACTAATGCTTATAACAATTTCTTCAGTGCTCACCAATGTTTTAATTAATTGTTTAATTAAAATACATTTTGAATAAAAGTATATTTCCTCAAATCATCAAATCTATTTAATTTTGCCCAGTTCTGTAACATCAACAATAATCTACTTCATCTTTTTTTCTTGCCTATCTTGGAAAAATTTCTGGAAAGTGCAACATACAAATTATCTTCAGTAGTTTAACTATTTTTATACATTTTTGCATTGGAATCTGTCTAGATCACAAAACTATCACTTTGTAGGAGAGCCTGGAAAGTCATTTTTACTCTGATTGAGATAGTATATGGTGGATCGCATATAAATATTTTAAAAGGACAAAAATTAAATGCAATTGAATAGCTGGTAACTCTAACAATTTCTTTGACCTCTATTGTGTTTTCATTAATATAGAATTCATCAATTTAGATAATTCAATTTGTAGACAGTTAACCAATTTGCTCTGGGATCATTGATATTGAGTAATAATAAAAAGTTCAATTAATGAATTTGAAATTGCATATTAAGTCATGTCACAAAAGAATCAAAAAACACTACTATTATTCTAAAAAATAATATTGATACTATTGCTTCAATTCAGAAATAACCTTATGGAGAGTATTCATAATCTGATTGTGTGAGTAAGTAACAAAGAGGGTCTAATTAAATGACCATACTTTACAATCTTTTCCATAATAAATTGAGATTAAAGCAGACTTTTTGTTTGCAGCAAATTTATGCTGACGCTAACATTCTTCATGATTTTTTCATGTCTGAATAGGTTTAATGTTGTACAGAATGCAAAAATAGTGGTTGCATTTTGATAGGTTTCATATATATCCAAGCAAGTTTCGATAAAATCTACTATGATGGTATTAACATAGATATGACTTCAAATTTCAAATATCCTAATGTTACTGGGAAGTGCAGGTATCGTGGCTCCTTTGTCTTCCTTGACAGAAAGAATTTGGCCGAGAGACAATTAAGCCAAAAAAGATAACTTATTGAAGGAAAATAGAGAGCAGAGTTTATTTAAAGATGCATACACTTTGCAAGATGAGGCATAGCTGGCTGCAGAAAGAGAATGAGCCAGTAGCTCTCCTGAGAGTTCTGTATTGGGGTTTTCATTATGTCGGATTCTGTTTTTAAGTTCCTGCCTCTGTCTGGGCCTTTCTTCTTCGTTTTGTTTTTCTATATCTGCCTTAAGTCCCTGCCCTTTCTCCACATAGTTCCCATCCCAGGTTTGTGGGCCTCTCCCTTAATGTTGGTTAATGAGCATGCTTTGGCTCCTATTGACTACAAATTTTACATAATGGTTGCCTTGCTCATTACCACAACCCAAGGAAGGTTATATAGCTGTTAAATCTATACTTATTGCACATGCAATAAGTATAATTGCATTTCTTAGTATAAGTGCATTTCTTAGGAATTTCTCCTTTGCCCTTTCTCCTTCATATCAGTATATAGCTAGCTACATTTTGACAGTTTGACTACAGAGTGAGCCATCACTGGACATCTTAAGGGGAGTTCCCTTTTGCATAGGTATTTTCGCTTCTCCTTGCTTACAGTGGACTAATTGCCCACTCACTTCATCATTAGAGAGATCATTAAGATGTAGATTTTGGATGGTCCCTGGGCGTGAGTGAGGCTTCCCAGACCTTCTTTTCTCAGGGCTTCCTCTCCTGCACATGTCTGTTTATCTGCCTACTGTAACACTAATACTTTTGCTAAAAAAAAACAAACAGAAACAGTTATCTCATTCATGTTATGCAATACCCTCAAAAGGATCAGACTTGATAGGCTCCCATGAACACCAGTATTCAACTATATTATTGATCCAACATCATCCTGGGCTGGCTGCTTGGGCACCATAGGACGGAACATCTACTTAGAGGATGGAGATGAGCAAAGGGTCTCAGGGAATAGTATTTGATCTGGAAGTGGCAGACTTCAATAAGATTTTGTTAGGAGTATTTGGTAGGAGGTAGGCTCTTGGGCAGAAATAGTAACACCAGAAAATTTCCGCAGGTCTAAACTTATTTCAGTAAGCATGGGAAATGCAAGTGCTCTGGAGTGAGCTTGGAGCCCAAGTTGGTAAGAATGAAATTAGATGAGACTTTAAATGTTTTTGTAAGAAAGGAGAGACCAACAGAGGTGTTTAAGCAGAAGGGGAAAAGGTTACCTATAAAATTACACAAGATCAGTCTGGCCTCTGAATGGAGTATCAGTGAGCTGGAAAACAGGAAAGTCAGTTAGAATTCTATACTATCAATACAGGTAAAAATTAATAGGCACCTTAATTTAGACAAAAGTCAGGAAAATATTCTTTCAAATTTAATAGCCATTTCCACCACCCTCCAGCCCCATTTTCATCCATCACATTCATTTTCTTAGAAGGAAGGAGTACATACTTCATGATTATTCTTTCCTTTCCAACTTCTAAGTAAAAGAGTTTTTGTCTTCTTTTAAATTTTATGGCTCCTGACCCACAGTATCACACTGAGAATCCAATAAAAGAGCACATTTGAACATATGTACATTAAAATGTATAAACTGTCTATTTTATATATGTTCATCTACCTATATAACATATAGTTCAGTTACTTTCATTTTTTTTAAATTTACTTATTATACTTTAAGTTCCAGGGTACATTTGTAGCTTGTGCAGGTTTATTACATAGGTATACATGTGCCATGGTGGTGGTTTGCTGCATTCATTGCCCCATCATCTACATTAGGTATTTCTCCTAATGGTTTCATTTTTTAGGATGTAATATTATTTTCAAGCAGATGTCTTTTAAATAATCCCATTCCAATCACTCTCATGATACATATTTACCAACTGTTCATTTAAATGTTTTTACTTTAATGTCTCTTGGCTCTTGAAACTTAATTTGTATAATATGGAACTCAGCCAGTTGCTTCTGAAGTTCCTATGACCATGAATGGTTCATCTATTCTTCTAGTAACTCAGACTGGAAGGTCTGGCTGCTTATGTATGCAACTTCTGCAAAGCTTCACAACTGACCTCTTTTCCATTTTTATATCACCACCCTTTCATAGGCCACAAAAATCTCTCTTAGGAACTATATCCAGAATCATTTAACTGTTTGATATGCTTCCTCCTGCACACTACCTAATACGATGAAGCTTCCTAAAGTGAAGTGTTCCTCATAATTAGTCCCCTGCTCAAAACCTCCAATTGCATTTAAAAGGACAACCTGCTTTTCTAGGCACAATTTCTGCTTCTTGCCTTAAAAAAGTTTATAATAAAGCAAACTGGATGCTTTCTTCACTTAATTTAATGCCTCGTGTTTTCTTGAATTTGGATATGCTCTTTCTAAGATATGGTGGAATGTCATCTCCATAAGGAGATTTTTGCTGATATTCTTCTTCCCACTACCAAATAGGGTTTCAGTCACCATTAAAACTTCATAGTACTTTAATTCATTCTTTTTAAGTTTTCTTTTTTAAATTTTCCATTTTTTTATTAACAATTTTACATATTCGTGGGGTACATATTTTGATATGTACAATGTATAGTGATCAGATAAGGGTAATTAGCACATCCATCATCTCAAACATTTATTTTTTAATTATGCATAAGTGGATGTTGAACAATGAGAACACACGGACACAGAGAAGGGAACATCACACACTGGAGCCTCAGGGGTGGGGGGCTAGGGGAGGAATGGCAGGGGTTGGGGGGATTGGGGAGGAATAGCATTAGGAGAAATACCTAATGTAGATAACAAGGCGATGGATGTAGCAAACCACCACCATGGAACAAATCTCTTTAACTTTTCTACTTTAATTTACATCTTGATAAGTAATTGTTTTAAGATGAAAAATTCACTACATTGTAAACTTTTTGTGAGAAAGACTGTTGTCCATAATTGGTACTAGAACAGAGAAATGCATGCAGAAGAGTTTCAGTGAACATCATATTTATATTTACTTAATTCTACTGGACATGCCCTCAAAGCACATATTTTCCCAGCCTAGCTGCAGTTGCTCTATTTTGGTTGAACATGCAACATTCGCTGATGCACCTTTTTGTCTTTCATTGTCAACATCACCACCAGTATGTTCATAATCAATAAAGATTTGTTGAATTAATACAAGTGCAAGGCATTCCTGTTTTAGTAGAGTTGTATGTAGTCAGCAGAGATTCAGTGCAAATAATAACTTGCACTCTAGAACTTCATTGATCATTATTGTCAAAGTTAAGCATGGTTTGGCAATATTGACAATGCATTTAAATCATGAAATATCTTTAGGTACTATCATATTGATGGAATTTAGAAGTTTAGGTACTGAATGCAGCTCAGTTCTAGTTACTTTAGCCTTTTTAATTGCTTTTGTTGTTGTTTTTGTTGTTGTTGTTACCATCTGGTATATTGTACGATATGCAGGTGATCCTCCTTATTCATGGTAGTTATATTCTGTCACATCGCTGAAAACACTGAACTAGCAAATGCTGAACTATTGCTCCTAAGGAAAATACAAAATTATGTTTCTGCAAACTCTGCTCACAATATTTTTGGCAACTGATCAATATATAGCTTTGTTTTAATATGTTTCTGTTCAAAGACACCTAAATGTAATGTATATTGTTGATTTATTAAAATTAAAGTCACACCCAACAGCAATGTGACCCAGGCCCAAAGGAAGCTTATCTAACATAATAATTTTATTTTCTCCATAAAACACATTACTTATTGTGCTTACAAATGCTGAACAGCACTTCTGCACTATACTTTGGGGCCATTTTAACAATTAAATAAATAAATATACAAAAATACAAAATGTATGACACAAAAAATACCTTGAAATGGATACTTGTTTATAGTCTGAGAGCTGGAACAAGAAGGTGCAGCATTGCTGTGTCTAACCCCTGATGGGAACATGCAAGTTGGGCAATCGGATTTTTCACCACTCTGTGCCATGTACACGAATTCCCACAGAAGTGCTGGCAGAATTGACCGGGGAATTGCAAGTAAATTTTAGTATGTAGGTGAACTTACAGGTATGGAATGTATGATAACAAGAATTGACTATACTAAAGACAATTCAACAAGGAGACACTCAAAGATTACATAAGTTATTGGGCTGGTACAAAAGTAATTGCAGTCTTTGGTAGTACTTTTATTTTTTTTGTATCCTCTGAGGCCTCTCTCCCTTGCTTGTATTTATTTATTTATTTAGAGACAGAATCTCACTCTAACCCCCAGGCTGGAGTGCAGTGGCATGATTTCAGTTCACTGCAAACTTAACCTCCCAGGTTCAAGTGATTCTCATGCCTCAGCCCTCTGGTAGCTGAGACTACAGGCACGTGCCACCACACCTGACTCATTTTTGTATATATATATATTTTTTTAGTCGAGATGGGATTTCACCATGTTGACCAGACTTGTCTTGAACTCCTGACCTCAAGTGATCTGCCCGCCTCCACTTCTCAAAGTGCCGAGATTACAGGTGTGAGCCACCATGCCCTGCCCTGCCATTATTTTCAATGGCAAAAATTGCAATTACTTTTGCACCAATGTAGTATTAGTTCTTTAGTGAGGTTGAAATAATGTTTTTAAGTTTTTCACCATTTTCAGCTTGCATTTTACACTGGTGGTAAGAAGCTGTTTACAGATCCCAGATATATTTATGGTTATAAGCCTCTAAATTTTTGATCGTGTGGCTCCCTCTACCTGGAATGCCGTAGTCCTATTTTCTTTCATTATTTAATTTTCATGCAATCTTTAAAGCTCAATTTAGCATAATCTCCTCCAGGAAGCCTACTTCCAAGCTGACCAAGGGAACTCTGAATTTTCGCATTCCTCTATCTTCGCACTTGGAATTTAATACATTTTCTGTCACCTCTATATTGAGGCCTTCTTAATAAGGCCTGTATTTACCATTTGGTAGCCTTCATATCTAGCACAATGACTGGCTCACAATAGGTGGCAAACACTGAGTTGAATTCAACTGAGCTGAATGAGGAAAAGCATAGGAAAAAAACTGCTAATTTAAAAAAGGATGAGAATTCAACTTAAATATGCAAAAAAAAAAAAAAAAAAAAAAAAAAAAAAAAAAAAAAAAAAAAAAAAAAAAAAAAAAAAAAAAAAAAAAAAAAAAAAAAAAAAAAAAAAAAAGAAAAAAAAAAACCCTAGGACAGAATTAAATAAATTTAAATGAAAGATTACAGTGAGGAACAAAGTACGAATTTGATTGATTTAAGAAAGGAAAGATTTTGTGTGCTCAAGTACTGAGGAAAAAAATGACTTACACTCATAATACAAATCAGATGAGTCAGCTGCATAAAGCAATTATTTATAAAGGAAACATTATGCTAGAATATATTAATAGCAGTATGACTAGCTTATCATGAGTGAGTAGTAATCTTTCTTCCATATTTAGCAATAATAAAGCCTTTCCTGAAGTATTTATGAAAGTTGTAGAGAAATTGGAGCACATTCAAAGAAGATCAACAAAAATGAAAATAAGACTATTAGAAGAGATGAAAGGGACTCCAGGACTCCAACCAGGGCATAGAACAGCAAGAAAGATCATGAATTAAAACTTGTCATCAAGCCCAGCCTAATACTTGGCACCAAGCTCAATAAAAAACTTTTTGATTAATTAAAGTACTTAAATTGAAACTCAGAGGACAAAGATCAGTAGTCCTACATTAGTACAGTGGCCAAAACCGTATGAAATATATTAAAATTCTAGAAATAGATTAAAAGTTATTTGAAGGAGAATCTCCTGATGGTACCAAGTAATTAAACACTGGAACAAAAACTTCAATGGGAAATTATGAAATATTTCTGCATCCATATCAATTAGAGTCATTTAGATGACAAACTGTTTTGAATAGCTTAAGTTCAGCCTAGAAATAGAGAGCTGGGCTAGTTGCCCTTTTAACCAGTCTCTCAGAATGATAATGCTAACTGGTATATTGTATCTAAAAGTAAATTACTATAGTTTTAATTATCTATTTAACTTGTGTGTACCATGACTATTTTCATAGTTCTCATTTGCACTCTGATGTGGTTTAGTTGTGTCCTCCCTTAAATCTCATCTTGAGTTGTAACTCCCACAATTTCAATGTGTCATGGAAGGAACCTGGTGGGAAGTAGCTGAATCATGGGGGCAGGCCTCTCCCGTGCTGTTCTCATGATAGTAAATAAGTCTCATGGGATCTGATGGTTTTAAAAAAGTGCGAGTTTCCCTGCACAAACTCTCTTCTCTTGTCTGTTGCCATGTGAGGCGTACATTTCATCTTCCACTGCGATCGTGAGGTCTTCTCAACCACGTGGAACTGTAGGTTCCTTAAACCTCTTCGTATTGTGAATTGCCCAGTCAGGGATATGTCTTTATCAGCAGTGGGAAAACAGACTAATACACACTCTGATATGTATTTTCCTAAGCGTGATGAAAAAAAGGGTCTTCATTTACTTTCTTCTCCTTATCCTCACTTTGTAAAAGATTCAAAAAAAAAACTGCAAGATAAAAAGAAATTTTGACTGGGAAAGTAGACCATATCTCTAGCATAAATAGAAAAAATAATTATTTTTACAGTATCTATTAAGAACGTAAATTCCAGACCCTATGATTCTGGCTTTGTATGCTTTATCTCCTTTAATCCTAAAATAATCTGAGAACAGTACTATTATAATCTCTTCCATATATGATTTTAAGTAAATTATTCTAAGTCACAGGAATTAAGAGGAAGAGTGAAGATTGCAATACAGATTCTTTTTTACTCCGAGATGAAAATTCTTAACTATTTCTATTCTAGTCCATTCTTTTCCGTTCTAATTTATTCTTTTTTTTTTTTTTTTTGAGACAGAGTTTCACTCTGTCACCAGGCAGCAGGCTGGAATGCAGTGGCACAATCTCGGCTCACTGCAATCACCGCCTCCTGGGTTCAAGCAATTCTCCTGCCTCAGCCTGCCGAGTAGCTAGGACTACAGGCGTGTGCCACCAAGTCCAGCTAACTTCTGTATTTCTTAGTAGAGACGGGGTTTCACCATGTTGGTCAGGATGGTCTCCATCTCTTGACCTCGTGATCCGCCCACCGTGGCCTCCCAAAGTGCTGGGATTACAGGCGTGAACCACAGTCTAATTTATTCTCTATTCACTCATTCATTCAAATAGTATTTATTGTATTATTAACTGCACATCATGCTTTTTACAGGTGAAAGGGTATAGATTGGGTTTCCCAGAAAACAAAGTCTGAGATGGTTTGCTTGCAGGAAGTTTATCGAGTAATTCTCTCAAGAACAACATGTGGAGGGAAGTGAAAGAAGCAGATGCTGGCAGAGGGAAAGAGGGAGAGTTGAAACATAAAACAGCTGCAAAAAAGACCTCCACCTTTGAGTTGAGCTCATGAGCTCGAGCTCCATGCACCTTGAAATTTGTCCTTAAATGTGTCAAGGAGTCTGGGCCTTCATACTCTTGTCTACCAGTCATGGAATGGTGGCTTCTCCCAGGGAAGGCACTTACCTTGGTCAGGTATATCCTATTTGGCCAAGGCAATTACAGGAAAAAGATTCAACTGTGGGTCCACTCCCCAGTGCATACCACAATGCGCCGTAACAGAAGAGCACCTACCCTCATGATGCTTATTTACTAGCTGGGAAATGGAAGAAACTATCAGTTAATAAGTGTTTTGTTTTGTATTTTTCCTACGGCAGATAGTGATATGTTACAAAGAGAAAAAGCAGGGAAGAGGAAGTTTAAAGGGTGAGGACTGAGTATGATACTATTTAAATAAAGGTTCTGAGAAGGTAACATTTGAATAGATTTGAAAGAGATGAGGAGGAGATACAGGAGTCCATATTGGGGAAGACTATTGCTGGTGGGGAGAACAGCTCCATATACACACTCCAAGAGGGAGCATGCCTGGAATGGTTGAAGCACTGCAAGGAAGGTCAGCTGGCCAGTGTGGCTGGATCACAACCTGTAAAGAATAGAATGATAAGAGATAAAAGTCATAATGTAAACTTCGATTTTTTTTAAAAATCAGATTTTAGCTGGAGCTTTTGACTAATGTACAGTAAATGCCAAACTGCTGGCTTGATAGGGATGTTTTTGTAAGTAATTTTCTAAGACTTTTTCACATCCAGAGTGACACTTTGGGTTTTAACTGTTTGGCCACAGGGGGGTTGAGGGGTGGTTCAGAAACTTGAAGCTGTTTGTGGTATGTACAACTCAGATGTTTCTCATTAAAAAGACAAAATTAAAAAAAAAAAAAAAAAAAGAGATAAAAGTCAAAGAAATAATGAGAGATAGAAGCCCAAATAATGCAGGGGCTCTATGACACATTGGATTTTGTTATTTATTCTGAATGAAGGAAGTCCTTTCAGAGTTGTGAGGAGTGTTGTGAATGATCTGACAAATTTTAGAAGTCTCCCTCTTATGTGTTAAGAACAGACTCCAGGGAGATGGTAAAATAAAGTATGAGTTGAACTATTGCAATAGTTCAGGCAAGAATTGGTGGTAGCTTGTGCCAAAGTGGTAATTGTGAAGATGGTGAGAAGTAGTTAGATTCTGGACACGTTTAGAAGATGGAATCAACAGAATTTGCTAATCACAGCTCCATAATTTACTGTTTAGCCTTAAGCAAACTAGTTAATTTCTTAGAGACGTAATACCTTTTCCTTAAAATAGGGATAATATGTCCATTCTACAGAGCAGATTGTGAGGATTAAATGGAAAATATATGTGATGTGATTGGCACTGTGCCTGAAACACAGCAGATGTCCAATAAACACTACTTTCTTTCCTATCTTCTGGCTCCCATATTTTTCACTGTGCTTTTTCTTTTATCACTGCATGCGGTCTTAAAAGAATACTGTAAGGTACCCGAGTAATCAATAGCAACCTTGATTTATCAATAGGTAATAAATAGCATTAATTTAAATGATTTATGTAAAATTGCATCAAAAGTTAATGAAAACATCTCTGGGCATAACTCCCCATGCAGTGTACATTCAACTGCAGAGTGAGATTTCTTACATGTTGATGTTTGAATCCTTTCAGATATCTCAGAAGAAATAAAATTTACCCTGGTAGATTTTAAAAGATTGCTCTCCAAATTTTAAATTTTAAAGGTTTCTTTTAAAGAAACATATGCTATCCCAGCTGTCTACATCTAATAAAGCAACCACTGACATAAGGGGAAGAAAAATGGAATATAACATTTCAGAGGTTTTTCAGATACACTGGGGACTTTTAAATAATATGAGTGCCATTAAATCAAGTTAAAATGTAAGTATAGAAATTATGGAAGAGTGAAAGTCTCTACAAGGCATGTAGTATCTAAGACTTTCAAAGGCAATACTGTCTACGATACATACATTATTAATAAACTAGAAATATCACAGATTATTAAACAAAAACAAAATCTCAGTTGTTTTAGCTATTGACACATTTAAAATAATGTGTTTTATAAAAGATTCTTACATATGATTTTGTTATAACAAGATTTATAATCGTGTTTATCTAACTTTTATTAACTATGTGAATAATTATGCAGAGAGCCAGTGCATGTCTCTGTGTGTTATAACTGCTACTGGTTAGAATTAGAAGTATTACAGCAGTCTGTTGGTAATATTGCTCACCAAAAAAAAAAAAAAAAAATTTATCGATGGTCACAATGGTAAAAATTAGTTTTAAAAAAGGAACAATATTATTAGACTTGCTAATAACTAATGGTATGCTTTCAAGTTGAATCAATAACATAAAATAATTTTTATATAATTGATCACGAGAGCTAATATTTTCTGTTATTCATTGTATCACTTAGTTTTCAAAGTTAGCTTAGTTTAAGGTATAAATAATCTAACCTTAATTTGCTCACAAAAAGGCAAAATTAATGAGCCAGAGCTGAAAAGAAAGAACAAGGGCTCCCCAAGCTGTCTACTCCCTCTTGATAGTCTTTCTTCTACTGGGGAAGTCAAAATAAAGACCTAATAAAAGGAGAGTTGTGAAAGCCCCAAGTGAGTCTCACATCAGAATTATCTGGAGGTTTACTAAACATACAAATTCCTATATCATATTCACTGCTCTAAAATCAGAATCTGCAGGGTAAAACATAGAAATCTAACTTAAAATTGTAGATGGTGTTGGTCTACAAAATTATCCACCCCAAATCAACAGAAGAAGCGTTCTTCTCAGCACCACATCGCACATATTCTAAAATTGACCAGATAATTGGAAGTAAAACACTCCTCAGCAAATGCAAAAGAATGGAAATCATAACAGTCTCTTAGACCACAGTACGATCAAATTAGAACTCAGGATTTAAAAACTCACTCAAAATGACACAACTACGTGGAAACTGAACAGCCTGTTCCTGAATGACTACTGGATAAATAACAAAATTAAGGCAGAAATAATACGTTCTTTGAAACCAGTGAAAACAAAGATATAATGTACCAGAATCTCTGGGAAAAAGCTAAAGCAGTGTTTAGAGGGAAACTTATAGCACTAAAAAGCCCACAGGAAAAAGCAGAAAAGATCTAAAATTGGCATCCTAACATCACAATTAAAAGAACTAGAGAAGCAAGAGCAAACAAACTCAAAAGCTAGCAGAAGACAAAAAATAATTAAGATCACAGCAGAACTGAAGGAGATAGAGAAGCAAAAAACCCTTCAAAAAATCAATGATTCCAGGATCTGTTTTTTTCAAAACATTAAAAAAGTAGATAGACATCTAGCCAGACTATTAAAAAAGAGAAGTGAGAAGAATCAAATAGACACAATAAAAAATGATAAAGGACGTATAACCACTGATCTCACAGAAATACAAACTACCACCAGAGAATAGTGTAAACACCTTGATGCAAATAAACTAGAAAATCTAGAAGAAATGGATAAATATCTGGATACATACCCTCTCCCAGGACTAAACCAATAAGAAGTTCAATCCTAGTTAGTGCTTTCCATCAATACCTAGTTCATTGAGAGTTTTTAGCTAGTTCTGAAATTGAGGCAGTAATAGCCTAGCAACCAAAAAAACCCAGGACCAGACGGATTCACAGCCAAATTTTACCAGAGGTACAAATTGGAGCTGGTACCATTCCTTCTGAAACTATTCCAAACAACAGAAAAAGAGGTACTGGTCTCTAACTCATTTTATGAGGCCAGCATCATCCTGATAACAAAACCTGGCAGAGACACAACAAAGAAAGAAAATTTCAGGCCAATATCCCTGATGAACATCAATGCAAAAATCCTCAATAAAATACTGGCAAACCGAATCCAGCAGCACATCAAACAGCTTATCCACCACTATCAAATCAGCTTCATCCCTGGAATGCAAGGCTGGTTAAACATATGCAAATCAATAGACATAATCCATCACATAAACAGAACCAATGACAAAAACCACATGACTATCTCAATAGATGCTGAAAATGCCTTCGATAAAATTCAACATCTCTTCATGCTAAAAGCTCTCAATAAACTGAGTATTGATGGAATGTATCTCAAAATAATAAGAGCTATTTATGACAAACCCACAGCCAATATCATACTGAATGGGCAAAAACTGGAAGCATCCCCTTTGAAAACTGCCACAAGGCAAGGTTGCCCTCTCTCGCCACTCCTATTCAACATAGTATTGGAAGTTCTGGCCAGGGCAATCAGGCAAGAAAGAAATAAAGGGTATTCAAATAGGAAGAGATAAAGTTAAATTGTCTCTCTTTTCAGATGACATGATTGTATATTTAGAAAACCTCATTGTCTCAACCAAATATCCTTAAGCTGATAAGCAACTTCAGCAAAGTCTCAGGATACAAAATTGATATGCAAAAATCACAAGCATTCCTACACACCAATAATAGACAGAGAGCCAAATCATGAGTGAACTTCCATTCATGATTGCTACAAAGAAAATAAAATACCAAGGAATACAACTTACAAGGGCTGTGAAGGACTTCTTCAAGAAGAACTACAAACCACTGCTCAAGGAAATAAGAAAGGACACTAACATATAGAAAAACATTTCATGCTCATGGATAAGAATAATCAATATTGTAAAAATGGCCATACTGTCCGGTTTAGAGATTCAATGCCACTGTTGATTTTCTTCACAGAATTATAAAAAACTACTTTAAATTTCATATGGGAACAAAAATCCCATATAGCCAAGGCAAGTTTATGAAAAAAAAAAAAAAAAAAAAAAAAAAGCAAAGCTGGGCACATCATGCTACCTGACTTCAAACTATACTACAAGGCTACAGTAATCTAAACAGCATGGTACTGATACCAAGCAGAGATATAGGTCAATGGAACAGAAAAGATGCCTCAGTAATAACTACATCTACAACCATCTGATCTTTAACAAAACTGACAAAAACAAGCAATGGGGAAAGAATTCCACATTTAATAAATGATGTTGGAAAAACTGGTTAGCCATATGCAGAAAGCTGAAACTGGGCCCCTTCCTTACACCTTATACAAAAATTAACTCAAGATGGATTGAAGACTTAAATGTATGACCTAAAACCTTAAAAGCCCCATAAGAAAACCTAGGCAATATCATTCAGAACATAGGCATGGACAAAGACTTCATGATCAAAACACCAAAAATAATGGCAACAAAAGCCAAAATTTACAAATGGGATCTTATTAAACTAAAGAGCTTCTGCATAGCAAAAGAGACTATCATCAGAGTGAATAGGCAACCTACCGAATGGGAGAAAAATTTTGCAATGTGTCCATTTGAAAAAGGACTAATACCTAGAATCTACAAAGAACATAAACAAATTTATAAGAAAAAACAAACCATTAAAAAGCAGGTGAAAGATATGAACAGACACTTCTCAAAAGAAGACATTTTTGCAGCCAACAAACGTATGAAAAAAAGCTCATCATCACTGGTCATTAGAGAAATACAAATCAAAACCAAAGTGAGATACCATCTCACACCAGTTGGAGTAGAGATCATTAAAAAGTTAAGAAACAACAGATGCTGGAGAGTATATGGAGAAATAGAAAGAGCTTTAACACTGTTGGTGGGAGTGTAAATTAAATTCTGCTATTGTGGAAGACAGTGTGATGATTCTTCAAGGATCTAGAACCAGAAATACCATTTGACTCAGCAATCCCATTACTGCGAATATATCCAAATAATTATAAATCATTCTACTATAAAGACACATGCACACATACGTTTATTGCAGCACTATTAACAATATCAAAGACTTGGAACCAAATGCCCAGCAATGATAGAATGGATAAAGAAAATGTGGCACATATACACCATGGAATATTATGCAGCCATCAAAAAGAATGAGTTCATATCCTTTTTAGGGACATGAATGAAGCTGGAAACCATCATTTGCAGCAAACTAACACAGGAACAGAAAACCAAACACCACATGTTCTCACTCGTAAGTGGGAGTTGAACAATGAGAACACATGAACACAAGGAGGACATATCACACACTGGGGCCTGTCAAGGTTTGAGGGGCATGGGTAGGGATAGTATTAGATGAAATACCTAATGTAGATGATGGATTGAAGGGTGCAGCAAACCACCATGGCACATACATACCTATGTAACAGACCTGCATGTTCTGCACACGTATCCCAGAACTTAAAGTATTAAAAGAAAGATTTTAGATGGTATTTTTTAATATAATATATTTATTTATTTATTATTTTTCCATAAGTTATTGGGGTATGTATGGTATTTACTTACATGAGTAGTTTCTTTAGTGTTCATTTGTGATATTTTGTTGCACTCATTACCCGAGCATTATACAATGCACCATATTTGTAGTCTTTTATTCCTGAATTGTGCCCCTATAAACATGTGTGTGCCAGTATCTTTTTCGAATAATGATTTATTTTCCTCTGGGTAGATACCCAGTGGTGGGATTGCTGGATCAAATGGTAGTTCAACTTTTAGTTCTTTAAGGAGTCTCCACACTGTTTTCCACAGTGGCTGTACTAGTTTACATTCCCACCAGCAGTGTAGAAGTGTAGAAGTGTTTCCTGTTTACCACATCCATGTCAACATCTATTGTTTATTGATTTTTTTGATTATGGTCATTCTTGCAGGGGTAAGGTGGTATCTCATTATGATTTTGATTTGCATTTCCCTGATCATTAGTGATGTTGAGCATTTTTCCATGTTTGTTGGCCATTTGTATATTTTCTTTTGAGAATTGTCCGTTGACGTCCTTAGGCCACTTTTGATGGGATTGTTTGCTTTTTTCTTACTGATTTGTTTGAGTTCACTGTAGCTTCTGGATATTAGTCCTTTGCCAAATGTCTACACTGTGAATATTTTCTCCCATTCTGTGGGTTGTCTGTTTACTCTGCTGACTGTTCCTTTGGCTGTGCAAAAGCTCTTCAATTTAATTAGGTCCCAGCTATTTATCTTTGCTTTTATTGCATTTGCTTTTGGGTTCGTGGTCATGAATTAGTTGCCTAAGTCAATGTCTAGAAGGGTTTTTCCAATGTTATCTTCTAGATTTTTTATAGTGTCAGGTCTTAGGTTTAACTCCTTAGTCCATCTTAAGTTGATATCTATATAAGGTGAGAGGTGAGGATCCGGTTTCACTCTCCTACATGCGGCTAGGCAATTACCCCAGCACCATTTGTTGAAAAGGATGTCCTTTCCCCACTTTATGCTTTTGTTTGTTTTATCAAAGATCAGTTGGCTGTAAGTATGAGGGTTTATTTCTGGGTTCTCTATTCTGTTTCATTGGTCTATATGCATATTTTTATATGATTACCATGCTGTTTTGGTTACTATGGCCTTATAGTATATTTTAAAATCATGTAGAGTGATACTTCCAGATTTGTTCTTTTTGCTTAGTCTTGTTTTGGCTATGGGGGCTCTGTTTTGGTTTCATATGAATTTTAAAATTGTTTCTTTTTCTAGTTTTATGAAGAATAATGGTGGTATTTTGATGGGGATTGTGTTGAATTTGTAGATTGCTTTTGGCAGTATGGTCATTTTCACAATATTGACTCTATCTGTCCATGAGCATGGGATGTGTTTCCATTTGTTTATGTTATCTATGATTTCTTTCAGTGTTTTGTAGTTTTCTTTATAGAGGTCTTTTAACTCCTTAGTTAGGCATATTCCTAAGTATTTTATTATTTTATTTGTTTATTTATTTGCAGCTATTGGAAAAGGAGAATTGATTTGATTCTCTATTTCATCACTGTTGGCAAATAAAAGAGCTACTGATTTGTGTACATTAATCTCATATCCAGAAACTTTGATGAATTCTTTTATCATTTCTAGGAGCTTTTTGGAGGAGTCCTTAGGGCTTTCAAGGTATACAATTATATCATCAACACACACTGATAGTTTGACTTCCTCTTTGCTGATTTGGATGCCCTTTATTTCCTTCCCTTGTCTGATTGCTCTGGCTAGAACTTCCAGTAATATGTTGAAGAGGAGTATTGAAAGGGGCCAACCTTATCTTGTTACATTTCTCAGAGGGAATGCTTTCATTTTTTCTCCATTCAGTATTATGTTGACTCTGGATTTGTCATAGATGGCTTTTATTACATTAAGGTATGTTCCTTATATGTCTATTTTGCTGAGAGTTTTAATAATAAAGGGATGCTGGACTTTAGGAATGCTTTTTCTGCATCTATTGAGATGATCATGTGATTTTTATTTTTAATTATCTTTATGTGCTGTATTACATTTATGAACTTGCATATGTTAAACCATCCCTGTATCCCTAGTATGAAACCCATGTGATTATGGTGGATTATATTTTTGACATGTTGTTGGATTAGGTTAGCTAGTATTTTGTTAAGGATTTTAGCATCAATGTTCATCAAGGATATTGGTCTGTAGTTTTCTTTTTTGGTTATGTCCTTTCCTGGTTTTGGTATTAGGGTGATGCTGGCTTCATAAAATGAATTAGGGTGGGCTTCTTCTTTTTCTGTCTTGTGGAATAGTGTCAAAAGAATTGGTACCAATTCTTCTTTGAATGTCTAGTAGAATTCTGCTGTGAATCCATCTGGTTCTTGACTTTTTTTGTTGGTAATTTTAAAATTACCATTTCAGTCTTGCTGCTTGTTATTGATCTGTTCAGGGTATCTAATTCTTCCTCATTTAAGCTAGGGGAGTTATATTTTTCCAGGAATCTATCCATTTCTTCTACATTTTCTAGTTTATATGCATAAAGGTGTTTATAGTAACACTTAATGATCTTTTCTATTTCAGTGGTGTCAGTTAAAATATCTCATGTTTCATTTCTTAGTGAGGTTATTTGGATTTACTTTCTTCTTTTCTTGGTTAATCTTACAGTAGCTTATCAATTTTATTTATCTTTGCAAAGAACCAGCTTTTTGTTTCATTTATCTTTTGTATTTTTTTATTGTTGTTGTTTCAATTTCATTGAATTCTGCTCTAATCTTGGTGATTTCCTTTCTTCTGCTAGGTTTGAGTTAGGTTTGATCTTGTTTCTCTAATTCCTTGAGGTGTTACCTTAGAATGTCAATTTGTGCCCTTTAAGTCTTTTTGATCTAGGCACTTAGGGCTATGAAACTTTCCTTTTAGCACTGCCTTTGCTGTATCCCAGAGGTTCTGACAGATTGTGTCATTATTGCCATTCAGTTCAAATAATTTTTTAATTTCTATCTTGATTTTTGACAAAATGTTCATTCAGGAGCAGGTTATTTAATTTCCATGTGCTTGCATGGTTCTGAAGGTTCCTTTTGAAGTTGATTTCCAGTTTTATTCCACTGTGGTCTGAGAAAGTGCTTGATATGATTTCCGTGTTCTTAAATTTATTGAGGCTTGTTTTATGGCCTATTATATGGTCTATGTTGGAGAAAGTGCCATGTACTATTTAATAGAATGTGTATTCTGCAGTTGTTGGATGAAATGTTTTGTATATGTATCTGTTAAGTCCATTTGTTCCAAGGCATAAGTTATCTATTGTTTCTTTGTTGACTTTCTGTCTTGATGATCTGTCTAGTGCTGTCAGTGGAGTATTGAAGTCCCCAACTAATATTGTGTTGCTATCTATATCATTTCTTAGGTCTATTAGTAATTGTTTTATAAATTTGGGAACACCAGTGTTAGGTGTGTATATGCTTGGGATTGTGATATTTTTCTGTTGCACAAGGCCTTTTACCATTATATAATGTCCTTCTGTTTCTTTTAACTGCTATTGTTTTAAAATTTGTTTTGTCTATGAGAATAGCTACCCCTGCTGACTTTTGGTGTCCATTTGCATGAAATGTCTTTTCCACCCCTTTACTTTATATGAGTCCTTATGTGTTAGGTGAGTCTCCTGAAGGCAACAGATAGTTGGTTGGTGAATCCTTATCCATTCTGTGGTTCTGTATCTTTTAAATGAAACATTTAGGCCATTTACATTTAGTGTATTTCAATGTAAGGTACCATTGCATTCATTGTGCTTTTTGTTGCCTGTGTACTTTGGTATTTTTTGTTGTTGTTGTTTTTGCTTTTTAACATGTATTTTTGTTTTATAGGTCCTGTGTGATTTATGCTTTAAAGGTTCTGTTTTGACGTGTTTCCAGGATGTGTTTCAAGATTTAGACCTCCTTTTAGCAGTTCTTGTAGTGGTGGCTTGGTAATGGCGATGTCTCTCAACATGTGTTTGTCTGACAACAATTGTATCTTTTCTTCCAATATGTTTAGTTTTGCTGGATACAAAATTCTTGGCTAATTGTTTGAAGATAGGGCCCCAAATCCCTTCTAGTTTGTGGACTTTCTCCTGAGAAATAAGCTGTTAGTCTGATAGGTTTTTCTCATAGGTTATCTGATTCTTCTGTCTGACAGCTCTTATGATTCTTTCCTTTGTTTTAACTTTGGATAACCTGATGACAATGTGCCTAGGCAAAGATCTTTTTGCAATGAATTTTCCAAGTCTTCTCTTTGCTTCTTGTATTTCGCTGTCCAGGTCTCTAGGAAGGCCGGGAAGTTTTCCTAGATTATTCCCCTGAATATGTTTTCCAAGCTTTTAGAATTCTCATCTTCCTCAGGAACACTGATTATTCTTAAGTTTGGTCATTTAACATAATCCTAGACTTCTTAAGGACTTTATTCATATTTTCTTACTCTTTTTTTCTTCGTCTTTGTTGAATTGGTTTAATTTGAAGACTTTGTCTTCAAGCTCTGGCTTTCTTCCTTCAACGTGTTCAGTTCTATTGCTGAGACTTTTCCATTTCATATTTCTAAAAGTGTGTCCAAAATTTCCTAAGTTTTTGTTTTTTCTTTAAGCGATTTTCTTGAATATCTCTCCCTTCACTTCTTGTATTATTATTATTTTTTATTTCTTGCATTAGGCTTTACCTTTCCTTAGTCCCTCACTGATTAGCTTAATAATTAACCTCTTGAATTCTTTTTCAGCTAAATCCGGGATTTCTTCTTGGTTTGGATTCATTGCAGTGAACTATTGTGATTTTGGGGGGTGTTAAAGAGCATTGTTTTGTTATATTACCAGGGTTGGTTTTCTGGTTCCTTTTCATTTGGATAGCCTCTGTTGGAGGGAAGGTCTAGAGCTGAAGGCTGTTGTTCAGATTCTTTTGTCCCACAGGGTGTTCCCTTGATGTAGTATTCTCCCCCTTTCCCTGTCGATGAGGCTTCCTGTGAGCCTAACTGCAGTGATCGCTGTGTCTCTTCTGGGTTGAGCCACCTAGAGAGTCGTGGCTCTGGGCTGGTACTGGGGATTGTCTGCACAGAGTTCTGGGATGTGAACCATTTATGGGTCTCTCAAGTGTGGATACCAGTGTCTGTTCCAGTGGTGGCGGGGTGCAATGGACTCCTTCAGTATTCTTAGCTTTGGTGGTTTCTCTATTTTTGTGCTGGTTGGCTTCCTTCCAGGAGGTGGCGCTTTTCAAAAAGCATCAGCTGTAGTAATGTGGAGTCGGATTGGCAGTGGGTGGGGCTGTAGAACTCCTGAGATGATATTCCCTTTGTCTTCTGCTACCAAGGTGGATAGGGAAGGACCATCAGGTGGGGGCAGGTTGAGGTGTGTCTGAGCTCAGACTCTCCTTGGGCGGGTCTTGCTGCAGCTGCTGTGGGGGATGGGGCTGATATTTCCAGGTGACTGAAGTTGTGTACCTAGGAGGATTATGGCTGCTTCTGCTGAGTCATGCAGGTTGTCAGGGAAGTGGGAAAAAGCCTGCAGTCGCAGGCCTCACCCAGCTCCCAAACAAATCAAAGGGCTAGTCTCATTCTCACTTTGCCTCTGCACAACAACCCCAGGTCAATTTCCAAGCAGAGGGCAAGATGGGCTTGAAAACTTGCCCCAGGTTTCCTACCTCCCAGCTATGAAACAAGGGCTTGGTTATTCCCATGCCTGTGGAGCCTGCACACCAGATTTCTGCCCTCCCTCAAGTTCTGGCCAGGAGGCTTCTCACCCTGCTCAAATTGTTACAAAGTTTACCTAAAGAATTTCTTCTCCCTGTGGAGTTTTACCCCCTGTTTCTCTGGTCATCCTCCTGAGGGATCCCTGTTGTGCCAAGCAGGAATAGCCTGCTAGGGTATGCAGTGAGCTCCCAGAGTCTTTCTGCTGCTGCATCTACCTGTGTATTTTACTCAGGTCTCTAAATTGACTCAGCTGCAGGTAAAGTCAGAAACTTGTTTTGCAAACAGACCTTCAGCTTCTGCAGTGGTGGTGTGTGTTTGGGAAAGAAGGGTCTCCCTTTCTCACTTCCACAGATGGGGCACTCACAGTATTTGGAGTGTCTCCTGGGTCCTGCAGGAGTAGTCCACTTCCTTCAGAGGGTCTGTGGGTCCTCTTGGGATTTCTGGTTTGTTCTCATAGGCGATCTGGAGCTAAAATTCATAATATGAGCCTCCACAAGCTGCTCTATCCTGAGCTGTAATCTAGTCTTTCCTCCTGTCTGCCATGATTGCTCCTATGTCACTTTTAATTTCTTAGATGGTATTTCCAGAAACTAAAGTTTGAGAGCCACAAATTCTAACTTCGAAACTAACACAAACAAGTCATTGAATTTTGTTAATGCACAAATTCCTTAGATGTAAATTGGGCATAATTGTTCACCTCATAAGATCACTGTGATGATTCAGTCAGGTAAAACCAAGATGAAACATATCAAACAGGCAATGTTTGGTAGTATTTTTTGTCATTATCATTGATTTTGAGTTTATGTTTCCTGGGCTGGTTCAATGGAAAGACAAGAAATAAGAAGATATTTCAAAAGATAAAAGATAAAATATTTTTAAGAAAGCACCTCAAGTAAGATTGTAAAATGTATACATTACAGATTACAGTGAAGCCAGAAAAATTTGGCATAGTGAAATAAAAATGAGTTCTGGAGGGTCTGAGACTCTCAACAATGTCAAAGAAAATTTGTAGTGAACTTATCTGGAGAGGTAGCAGGATGAAGAGTGGAAAGAAAGCATGTGTTCCTTCACCTTGAATTTCCAGAACGGAAGTGTATGTGCATGTGTGTGTGTCAGTAGTATCCATATAAAATTGTTGGAAATGTGACAGTATTATCAAAAGTACGTGAAATCAATTACAAAGACACAAAACATAAGACACTGGACAATTTGATATGTTATCAATTGAAACCCTTGAGAGAAAACAAAATCCTATCTCTATTGTATCCAAATAATCTTTTCTCTTTCCTAAAAAACTTGTATCAGTCTTCATGAGAGTAAAGGGTTATAGAACAAAACAGAGGAAAATTGCCAAAGAACAGGAAGTTAAAATGTAAGATTTCCTTGTTCTGGTGCCTCCTGGTTATGTCAAAGTGCAAGATATAAACTCAAAATTAAGTTATTAAAATGGAGTTGAAGAGCAATGGGGCTGACGTCAAAGGCCTGTGACAGAGATTGTTGCATGGATTGTAAGCATAGCTGGGAGATGGCAAGGTTTGAGGGTGAGAAAACAACTGTACTCTAGAGGCAATGAAATAATCAGTGGAAGAGGGATAGAATACAGGAGGCTGACTGATGGAAAGTAGTAGAGTGTAAAGGAACCACAGTCAGGATATGCACCTCATTGACATTAGGTCAAAAGAGTAATGCTTTATGAGTGAGTCAGCATTGTGAAGCTGAAATTTCTTTCTGCTCCTCTTTCCTCCAGTTCCCATGAGCATGAGAGAATAAACAATGCATGCTCAGGCAGGTTCCAAGGAACCGAGTACCTCTGAGGAGCACCAGATGTCAGTAAGACAGAGTTCTGACCTGTAAAAAGGTCGAGAATGTTGGGAAAGCCATTTATTCTGGAGGGGGGCAGGCCCAATTTCTTGACTTCTCTCAGTGCCCTCAAATAAAGCCTCACTCTCAAAAAGGGACCCTATTGTTGGGGCTTAATGCTCTGTGGTTATCATCTTGCAATTTTTAACAAGGCTGTCTTGGAATTTGTGCTCTGTAAGTGGAATCTGATGGAATATTAGTAGACGTGCCAGGGCTTGGAATCTTGGCTCACCTGTGATACTGTCTTTCCACTGCTTTCCCACCTCCTCACCTTCATAGGACAGAAGCACAGCTATCTTCTCTCCTCCCCTGCCCAATGACGACTGCTAACCCCAGTGGGGACCTAGGCATGGGCTTGGGAAGGGACAAGGTCAGGCATATGAGCCCCATAGATAGAGTTGTGGGCAGGACCCAGGTACCTGTGAGGGTTTGCACTTGCCTGGCATATTATTTAATCCATGCCCCAAAGAGCATGAGATTAAATAAGAAAACAAAACAACAACAAAAAAGCCACATAACTGGTTTAGACAGAAATCACAGAAGGAAAATGATTTTTTTTTTTTGCCTGCTTTTTGTACAAAGAGTCCTGCATTGACATTTTGCACTGGGCTCCACACATTTGTAGCTGGTTCTGATTGGAGGTTTCCAAAGGTCACAGTGGAAAGAGTATAGAAGGAAGGCAATGGTGAAGAGTTGGGCAAAAGGAACATCAGTGAGACTTTATGGGAGGATGAATTGATACATTGAGATAATGGAGGTGATGGACTTAACATTTTGAAAAGTGGCCAAGGGTAAGTTTGAAAGAAACAGAAAGTTAGTCTGTCAAAGATCCAAATGGCACTCTGGTCAAAGTTTTAGTAAGTACACTGAACTCCAGTGCTTAATTTTATTGCCCATGGCCTCTGCTCAGGGTACCAAATATAAAGTTGAGAGGTTCCTCTAAGTTGTTTCAATAAATCCTTTTCCAGAGGCTATTTAGAAACTTTACCTTAAATTTGAAACTACTCCTCATAGTGAATACAGGAGTAACCTCATGGTGTTTGTGAGCAGGAAGAAGCTAAGGGAAGGCAGTGGAGACACAGTATGAGTCCCATTATGAAGAGCTGGTTACAGCCAAAACATTAGTGAGCATACAAAGGAATCAGAAAAAGCTTTGAGTCTTAAGTTTCTAGTGGCCAACTTTTTAACTTTAATGAAAGACCATAATTTCTTTGAGGTTTATCTATAAAATGGGAATGATGATTATTTCTGCTTTTTGACTGCTCAGGCTATTGCAAATGTCAAAGTACATAATTCATATAATATTGTTATTTTATTTCTATAGTCCCCCCTCCCCTTTTTGTTAAAGTCTTATGGGATGCTTTTATAACTCTGTGATTGTATTTAGGAGAGGGAAACTGCAGTCATGTGTCATGATTGCCAGACTCACATCTCTTGATGGGTAAAGCCTTAGGGTGGAGCAAGAGAAAATTTAAAATAACAAACAAAGCAAAAGCAAGAGGCGATGTTCCAAAGCAGAGGAAGGCTAATTTTATATATAAAAATGTCAAGTGTGTATGGGTGTCTCAGAAGGTTTACATGTTCTATATAAATATAGAAATAAGAAGACTGAATAGGAAAAAATGGTTTTATTTTTCTGAATTTTAGAATATTTTCTGCTCCATATCATTTATCTCCATTTAAGTAGTCTGTTTTTCTATTTTAATGTCTTCTCCTATCTTTCAATATATTATGGAATGGACTAAGATATAAGTGGCTTAGCCATGCCTGGTCACCTGTTTCATTCACCAGTTGGATACCCCACCTAAAGGGAGCTGTTACAGAAGAGCAGCTATGGACAGCCCGAAAACCAGCGACAACAATTATAACTCTAAAGAGATGGATGAAACCTATTGTTGTTTATTAAATAACAAATGTCGGAGTTTTAGGAAAAAAGCTGTAAGCAATGAGCCCAGAAACTAAAATTTGAGTATGATTTTTCATGCTACATCCATAATTAACCAAAATCCCAGAACTGTTTCTGAAATATATTTTCTCTAATATATATTTAAGGTCTTAAAGTAGATAATATCCATATATCCAGTTTTGTAAGATTTTTGAGAACAGGTTTTAAATTCATATTGTGTCACCCCCAAAAATTGTATTTTCCCTTCTTTATAGATAAAGGTAGTATTATTAATAGCTACAGATTATTAATAGCTAGAGTGGGGCATACACACACACACACACACACACACACACACACACACACACACACACACATTAGCTCAGTTTTCTTAGATGGAAGTGCCTGTACAGCTTATTTGAAAAGATTGCCACCTAGGGGAAATTAACAAGAGTCAATGCAACATCTGCAATGCACCACACATGCTGCATAATATCTAATGGCATATGTATTTAAGAAAAAGAAATATGCAAAATGGTGTCATATTTCAGCAAATGTGGTAGGCACCTAGGGAAAATAGACTACCTTGTAGGTCTAGAAAGTGTGCTTGTGTACACTTTTTAAAAAATTTCTAACTAACATAGAACTGCATGTAGCTTTTCTTTATTCATTAGGGCTTGATTTTAATGTCTTCATATCTAGAGAGATTTTATAATATAGATTTTTCTTTTTAGAAAATAGATATCCATTTAATTATGAGTATAGAACTTAAATTTTTGGCAATTTTTGCAATTAAAAATAATAGTTTTAATTAGTACCCTGGAAGTGTTTAAGATTCTAATATGTAAAAGAATTCTATCTGAATTCAGTCTCAGAAATTAACAAAGACATTTCTCCTTAAACTCATTTGTTTGTTTCTGAGAATTTATTACTATATCTCCAAATGAGAGGCAACTAAAGTGGGAAATAATTTAGTTGGTTAATTCAAGTAAAAATGGATTATTTTTCTTTACTTCAATTTCTGATATATATATTTAAATACATATATGTACATATGTATGCACACATACACACACACACACACACACACACACACATATATATATATATATTTTTGTTTGTTTGTTTGTTTGTTTTTTGAGACAGAGTCTCTCTCTGTCGCCAGGAGTCAGGTATAGTGAATGGTGCGATCTTGGTTCACCGCAACCTCCACCTCCCAGGTTCAAGCAATTCTCCTGCCTCAGCCTCCTGAGTAGCTGGGACTACAGGCTCGTGCCACCACGCCCAGCTAATTTTTGTATTTTAGTAGAGATGGGGTTTCATCATGTTGGCCAGGATGGTCTTGATCTCTTGACCTTGTGATCCACCCGCCTTGGCCTCCCAAAGTGCTGGGATTGCAGGAGTGAGCCACTGTGCAGCCCAATTTCTGATTATTTTTAATAAATGTCTTAGAGAATCACCGCATTTTCTGAAAGCATATTTAATGTAAAATATGATCCATGTAATCTTTACATGCTATGTTGCAGATATGGGAACTTTAAAGAGAGCAACATATCTTTAAGTTGAAATGATTTAGCAGCCATGAAAAATTTGTTTTGTTTTATAAAAACAAGCTACTATTTTCAAAAATCAACTTTCTAAAAAGTTCTAAATATGATTTTCAATTAAATTTCATGCTCTGAAGATAATTTTTGGTTAATTTGATTGTTTGGATCATAAATTTTAATGCATTAGGGTTATAAAGTAGGCAAGAGTCTAATAGGGAAGAAAAAACTTAGGGGATTATTTGAAAGAGTTTTATGTATGCTGTGTTTACAATTACTAGAACAGTTGTCAAATTGTCTAGTGACTGCCTTTTAACTCAGTCTTCTGAATAAAGTGGAAAACCCCTTGGGGACAGTGAATATTTTTATATGCAATTATTTCTGGGGTGCTATTTGGGCAGGGTCTGTTCTGCTTACTTGCTGCTCCTTGAACCAGTGGTTAAACAATTTGAATATAACTCCTAGTTGTATCTATAGCATTTAGAAGAATGCCTGACATTTAGAAGGGACATGGGACACAATAGGTGAATAAATGAATAAATAGCTCCTCAAATTAGGCCTGCCCCCCACTTTAAGTTTATGTTTATGGAATCTGTTATCCTCTCTCACACACACACAAAAAAGGATGAGTCTGCTGTAGAAGGCATAGTTAATCTTTGTGAAGTAAAGGTAAATATAAATTATTCTATCCCTTTTGAGATTATCCCTACCCTAATCATCTCCATAGATAAGTAAGTGGTAGACCAAAGGTAACTGTTTTCTCATATGAAATTATATGTATGTAATTATTTTTTTTGTATATATATACATACACACTATATATATATATATATATATATATACACATCCTGTGTGTGTGTGTGTGTGTGTGTATAATTTTTAAAATCAGTAGTATATTTGATCATGGAATAGAAAAGATTCTTTGATGAACTAAGATGAAAATATGTACCTGAATAGTAAAATAATTTAAATTATTTGGCGATCCACTTGTAACATAGCTATGCTAAATTCGAGAATCACTGATTATCTTCCGTTTGCAAGCTGGATATGTTTTAAGGTGTACCAACATTTAAACTCTCTGTCTTTTCTTATACTTCTGGCTGAATCTGATGGTACTTTCAGTCAAATAGGAGTTATAATATCATACCTATAATAGTATTCTTAGACAAGTTCTTCTTTCTAACTAAATGTAATCCATATTTAGATTTAGATTTTTGCCTACTCTGAAATGCCTGATACTTTCATGGCAAATCTTTTCAACTTTTAACTTCCATTTTTCATTATATCCATTTTCTTTCAACTGATCTCCAGATAGTGGTTATTACTTTGTTTTTATACTGTATTTTATTTTTTTTCTAATTGTGACTGCTCAAGGGCTCTTCTCCTGCCAGTAGCTAGCAGTTTTCCATTTGCACCCACTTCCATTAGTAAAGGCTGATTCCTAATTTAGAGAATTAAGAATTCTGCAATCAGAGTGAGCTTTATCCTTTCACCTTAGAAGAAAGGGAAAAGGGGCTAGGGAACCGTTTTAATGATGTGAATATTTTAGAACAATTTTGCACTCTGCTTCTTTACTTTCTTTAAAACATCTCATCACATAAATAATTTATCACAGAACTTTTGGACATCAATTACTGAGACTCAGCACTTTTTCCAGAACAGTATTACAATATGCAGAATGACTGCAAAAGTTTGGCTTTGGATATTGGTGCAAAGTTATGTCCTTGAATAATCTGAACTGAATCTAAGGTTTCATCACACTCCCCACCATTTTAGAGTGGACTTAATGATATAAAAAAACAGACTGTGTGGCTTCCAAACTCTGTCATCTATTAGCTGTGAGATCTTGGGTAAGTCAGTCAAGAGCTCTTAGCATTGGCTTTCTCACTGCTAAACTAAGTATATGGTCTAAGCACAGGTCCTACACAGGGTAAGCACTCAGCAAAGTAAAACAGAATAAAATAAGTGTTGACTATGGTAAACTTCACCAGATGCTTTAAGTTGTAAAATTATAATAATCTAAAAATGTATTTTCATGTGCCTTTTAGAAACAGGAACATTGCTACGAGTATTTTCCAGGTGGTTCACACTCATGGTGATTTTGTGGCCCAGCAAGTTGGAACAAAGAGCCAAAAAAATTGTGTTCAGTTCGTATGCAAATCTATGCACGAAGACTGGGCTTTTATAGCACACAGTTTAGAGTAAAAGAGATGTGGTTGAGTCTCTACTTATTCTTTCTCCTGCTTTCCTAATGAAATAGGTTTTAGTACATACACAGATAAGTAGCTATGCTTCTCCATTAGAACTACCTAAGAATCATAGATCATTTCATAGATTTATTTTTATTTTATTCTTTTTTAAATATTGAAATTATGTATTATGAGCTTCTTATGTGCATGACTGTGCACTGTAAATAGAAAGACGATCAATTCCTTGCCCTATATCCTTTTCTAGACAGAAGAGAACCACAGGTAATTAAAGACAATTTTTAAAGGATACTGGAAGTATCAATGAAGTGAAGTGTTAAGGAAGTACAAAGCACCTCTTTCTAGAAGCACTCTGGAGAAACTGATGAATGCCTCACTAAGGCAGTTGTAAATACAGAAACTACTTCTCAGGCTAAGGCAGAACCCGTTCTTAGCATTGATTTGTGCTCCCATTAGATGTAGGTAAGCAGTTGGTAAGAGCTGGGAATCAGGCAGCAATAAAAATATTAATTATCCTCTGGGTGCCAGACCAGCAAACAAGAAAGTTTATTTCTTTCCCTAACAAGATGTACTCTAATTAGTGGCCATGATCATTAACAGATTACACCATGTTTGAGTCCCAGGAGGTGACTGACTATCTCAAGTCCTGCTTTTACTACCAGGCCAGTGGATACATACGCTCATATTTTATTCCTCGGGATTAAAGTGTTAAGCATTATTTAGTTTAGCAATTTTAAATTTGATAATTGTGTTGTTTATTGTCAGTATTAAAAGCAAAACAGATACACTGTAAGTGCAGATTGTAAATGTTAATTAGTGGTGTTATTGTCAAAAGGAATTCAAATAGAAGTACTGTAGGAATGCCTTCAGATAAAATATGATTCATGACATAAAATTATTATAACTGTATTAAAATAATAATCCACAGAAATACAAGGACTCTTGTGGGCCAATGTTTTCTCCCTTTCTTTCACACACTTTGGTAGTTAGTCTTGTAGGTCAAAATGATACAAACTTTTAAACACCAAACCATATAGCAGCATATTCAAATAAATAGTTTAAATATCTTAATACGGTGCTTTCTCACAACACCATTAAAATACTCTTTTTGCATATGTATTAAATGTGTTATGTGTTCCAAAAGATGCATCTGTGAATATAATACAACAGCTAATATATCAACTTACATGTAAATGTTTCGCCTTTGCCACTAGGTGGCGCCTATATGTAAATAGTTGTTGAGCATATAAGTTCTACTTAAGGCAAAACAGGCAGTGAACGAGAGAAAAGCAAGCTATTTTATTAAATTTGTTTTGAATTAAATATTTGTGCAGGAAATAATGTAGAATTCACAAACCTTTTTTAAGGTTAATGGAAAACATTAAATACTCATTATTGTTTTTTCAGAAAAGATGAACATTGATTTTGGAAAAATCCACAGGGAGTTGCCAGGGGAACATATAGAGTCACTTAGTCTTGACCTCAGCTTGCCATCCTATATCATAATCTCCCAGCTCAAGGAAATTCTGCAATCCATAAAAATTTTAAAAAATAAGAACTGTAATTATATATGGCAGCATTACAATTCTGCTTTTGGTAGTACTATTTAATGATAAATGTCATATAAAATGTCTAGTCTAATAGAAATTTTTGTGAGAAATGGTAAATTAACAGCAGTTAAGAGTCTTAAATTACTAGGGCTAAAAGTGACATGCTAAAAATCTAAATATATTCATAGGAGAAGATACACAAATAATGCATGTTAACAGAACTATCAAATCATTATAAAAATTTCAGATGCCATATGAAACCATCAGAAGATGCCAACGTTAATAGCTTAAATAATAGCTAAAAATTCCAGTTAATGTCAAATCTAAATTTTTAAAGAGAAAAATGGACTTCTAGTCTTAGGTTAAAAATTTATTCAAAATAACCTTCCCAGAATAATAAAATATCACCAATAGAGTTTGAAAGAAATCAAAAAGTAAAAGAACATGCAGTAATCATTAAAATTTTATTACAACTCTTGGTACTGTCTATGCTTCACTAAATATTGCATTGCATTTATTTATTGAAGTTACAGTATTGAATTTAGCAGCACAGGCTTAGTAGCTGAATAGAAATATACTTTCCAGCTCATGAGAAGAGTGAATGAATAGTATGTGATTGGTATCTTAAGTTTAGAATAACCATTCTAAAAGCAACACCCAAAAAAGAAAAAGAAAAATATTTAGAATGAAGCAAGCAGCCTAGGAAGATGATAAGTCAAAATTTATGTAACACAAACAATGATGTAAAGAAGTAGGGGAGCATCTCCAAAAGACAGTCCAAATCCAAGTACCGCCAAGTCCTTTTTGTGTTTGAAATATAATATCTTTGTTTATTTTCCTATAGTGCAAAACTAGGACCAATTGGTGAAATTATGGTCAAAAGCAAAAGCCTTCCTTTTCTTTTTTTTTTTTGCCAGGTAAGCATTTTGCTCTTCATCTCTGCTCACTTCAAGCTCCATCTCCCGGGCTCAAGCCATCCTTCCACCTCAGCCTCCTTAGTAGCTGAGACCACAGGCATGTGCCACCATGCCTCAGATTATTATTATTATTGATAGGGATGAGGTTTCTCCATGTTGCCCAGGCTGGTCTCAAACTCCTGGGCTCAATACTGAAGTATTAGGATTACATGCATGAGCCACTGCACTGGGTCAGCCAATTTTTTTTTAAATTAAATCTAGAACTTCTTATTGCTGGAACTAGGACCATGTATTTTACATTGTTAAAACAGTTCTGCATATGATCTTCATATAGAAAACATTCAGATATTTTCTGTATAAAAAGATGGGAGGAATAAAAGATTTGAACAGATGACCTTTAAACATACAAAATCTACAAGCTTTTTATTTAAGGCTATTGTTTGTATGTTAAATTTTACAATAATTTTACAATAATTTAGATAATATAGATATTCTAGTAGTTGGAAACCAGAGTTAGAAATACATGCATGGTCTGCATGCTAGAAATCAGTTTATCATACTAAGGTAGACCCACTAGGGTACTATTGCATCTGCAGCAGAGAAATTACCCTAGCAAGTTGTCAAAAATCACTAGTGGCTCAAAGTTGCAAGGCATTAGGCCCTAGAGTTCATGGTTACAGAGAACATTTTAGCTCTATTATGTAGTATCCTATAACTGCCCATCATTCAAGGAAGGCAATTGTCAGTCACTCCTCTTGGGAATCCTTCTGAATATAGAATTTTTCTGTTAGAGAAACTCTGCTATGTACCTCTATTTATACAAGTATTTGTATGTAAGCGGATTTTCTAAAATGGTTGACATCTAAAAGTTAAATTCTGCACTTGTTATACCCATCTTGACTGAATTTATTTTGAAATGAATGTATGCTTGATTTGAGGCAATGCCAGAGAAGTATTTAAATGTAGTTTGTTCCAGGAATACATTTGTCTCAAACACTCCCTCCCTGCCTCCCACCCTGCCCCTCGTAGTAGAACTACTATTCATATTACCATGCAGCAATATATAGGTAGAGCAGTATATTCTTCTGTGTCTTGATCCTCCAAATAACTCTCTTTTAATTCCTCCTGGCCATTAAAAACAAAAACACAAAACAAAACACTTATACTCCATGATGACTGATTCCAGCCCAGTGGCCTAGCAAGGGTGAATCAACCTTGCATATCACATTCTTGACATTTGTGTGTACTAGCGTAAGAATTATAATTGAAATAAGGATTTTAGCACCTCTTCTCTAGATGTCTACCCTCCTTGGAGTCAGGTCAAATTTATTAAAGGAAGTTTTGTTGCTAGATAAGTTGTTTGCAATAAAACAACAGTATGTTGAAGTAACACAGTGTGCCTACAGCTTTTAACTAAAACAGGAAACTTGGGTCCAGAAATAATCTCCTTTGAGTTTTAGCCATAAAAAGGGGAAAAAAGCATTAGTTCATAGAGCAGTTATATGTTTAAATGTGATTAATGTATGTTAACCACCTTGTATGTACTCAAATGTGTTTTGAAATCTGAGGCTTACATTGTGATAGTTTAAATGTTCTATGTAAGTGACTTACAACAGGCTTTAAACATTGTTTGGCATTTTCATACATCAGTATCCGTATCTTGAACTACAATGAGCTTAACTTTAAGTGTAGCATAAAACAGAACCTTCAATAAAGTGGTAATATAAGGAATGATATCCAATTATCTTATACACCTATAAAATTACCTATACATTTTTATAAATATTCTTTAAGGTAAAATTTGGATTTTACTTTAATTATATATGAAAAGCAACAAAACATTTATAACAATTTATCCCACTCAGGCAATTTTTTTCCCACCAAATGTGTATATCGGTATACATATGCATAAAATATTCGTGTGTTAGATTGTCATGTTATCACTTACATAAACTATTAAGCCACTACAAACAGATTTTTTTTTCAAGTATTACAGTTGCTTTCATTTTGATTTTGAAAAGATGCATTCAACTATCCATTGCTTCTATGGAAAAGGATGAGTAATTCTTAGCACCAACCATTATAGCATTAATGTCAACCATAAAAGGACACATCATGGACCTGAGGCAAGGGCAGGGGCAGAGGGGAGGTAAAGGACAGAGAATATTATCTTGGGAAAGAGTGCCGCCCTAGAGATTTAACTGGTTCTTGGCTAAGCTGCATAATGGTATCTGCAGCTCAAAGGTAAAGTACCTGATTATAGCTATACTAGCGGAAATAGGACAGAGTTAATGAATCATTTTGCTATTTTGAGAGATTTTACTTTTATAATTGCTCCATCACTAACAAGTAACTTCTAGACACCACATAATATGTCTATTGCCTCATTTGTGTATTTACTGAATAATTATAACTAGAAAGTATTGATTGCCATTGTTTAGAGTGCTTGGTAACTATTATCTCACTTAGTCTTTATAATCTCATTTCATTCATGAGGTAGGTACTATAGATGAGATGTCAAAATTTTAGTAACAATCCTGAGGTCACACAGGTAGAATATGATAGTTTTGAATGCATAAACCATAGATTTAATCATTAAATTCCCGTGAGCCTTCTGCGGTGGATCTAACACCTAAACCGCAGAGCTTCTGGGTCTTTAACATACATGCCTATCACTTAGAGACTTTGTTAGAAAGATATTCTAATTTAGTAAGTCTGGGGAAGCCTGGGCTTTCTTCAACACTTCTAATAAGCTCTCAGGTGGTGTCAGTGCTGCTGGTGCGTGGACCATACTTCAAATATCAAGGCAGTAGACAGTGTGAAGTGTCCATTTACATACTATTTTGCCAGAAGCCAAAACTACATTTCAAGGACAAGTTGGTTCATACTTAATCCTGTGGTATTAATAACAACTGAAATATCTGATATGACAGCCCAATAGAATTGCTATGAGATTTTCTGGGCTTTGCTAATAAATTTAAACTGATCTAATGTTCAGAATTTATGTGAGATAACTATAAAATATAGTTTAATGTATAAGGGTCAACAGCGTTTTGCAGTGAAAATACAATTCTGCTTAAATATTGGGTATTTTGTCTTCACAATATGCCCAAGTAATCAAGTATAATCACTTTTTGATTGAGGAAATAGAAACTCAAGGCAAGTGGCTACCACCACAGGTCTACTTAGACAGTAGAACAACACACATCCAGGCCTTCCCAAACCACATCCAAATCATTTCCTTCTCTTCCATCAGCCGACCTTGATATTGGACTGTATTCTACTAATTAACTAAAACCAAATAAAGAAAAACACTAGTACTGAAACAGCTAAGACAGCCACATTCTGATTTTGATTTTAATATCAAAGGCCAAAGTGAGCTGACAACATAGAGTAATTTTCAGTGGTTTTACATTAACATAAACCTGATTGAATACAAAACATGGCTGCATGTATCATTCTGTTATCCTGTAAAAACAAAATAAAATTTAAGAAAATTTTTTTAGTCTTATCAATTCCCTTAAAACTCATGGTCACTTATGGGAGAGACATATCATTTATTTTCCAGATCTGTAGGTTTGGTGTTAACTGGCAGGAGATTGGTCATTTCCCCTTTTCCATTTTTTTAATGGAACTAAAGATGTTAGAAATACTATCTTCCTCATATATGGATGTTCTAAAATTTTATAAAATCATACTCAGAGTTCAGAGTTGATCTCTAGATGTCAAGTGTATTTACCATCTTTAGAGGGCTAATCTTTTCACAGAAAATAAAATTCCTCTAAGTTACTGTGTAGACAAAGTAATGAAGACAAATCAAGAAATGCTGTCAGTCCCTAGGAGATGAAAATGCTAGAATCTCTACTTGAGAAAAAAAAAAAAAAAAAAACCTCAGAATAAACAGCAAAGATGCTTATCAAGTCCAGGACCTCTAATCATGTTTATGATTTATAATGTTATTTTTCTGACAATTGACAAAATAGCTCCATTCTCAAAAGAAATGACTGACACCTCATCCTCACTGTGTTCACCCAATAAAGTTTGAAATGTTTTTTTTTTTTTTTTTTTTTTTTGAGACAGAGTCTTGCTCTTTTGCCAGGCTGGAGTGCAGTGGCAGCATGATCTCAGCTCACTGCAACCTCCGACTCCCTGGTTTGAGCCATTCTCCTGCCTCAGCCTCCTGAGTAGCTGAGATTACAGGCATGCACCGCCATGCCCAGCTAAGTTGTGTATTTTCAGTAGAGACGGGGTTTCACCATGTTGGCCAGGCTGGTCTCAATATGACCTCGTGATCCACCCGCCTTGGCCTCCTGAAGTGCTGGAATTGCAGTGAAATGATTTTAATAATAACGAACTTATTTTGGAAAATTGTCTTTTCAAGTGTACACGTACCTCTAAAACTAAAGACTGGGTTATTGAGAGCCATACTAACACTGTAAAGGCTACACGGGATCATCAAGTTGTACTGAATAAATGGCGCAAGAGGCTCTCCATGGGAGTTGAGAACTGTGGTGCTCCAATCATGCTGAGCAGGAAACCCTAGGATCCCCCACATTACACGATAGTGGGTGGTTAGGATGGTGGGTGTTCCAGGATGAACAATCCCTTCAACCCCTAACATGGCTTAATTATTTCATATTAGCCATCAGGATTATTAAAGCAAGCATCACAGTATCTGGCTAATTAAAAAAAAAGTTCAGGTAGAGAATCATCGATGACTAATAGTTTTCTCCTCACATTAATTTTTGCTGGTGTCTATTTCAGAAGATATGGATGGCATAAAAGTGAATAGATGATATGGGTTCTGCACACTTCTCTCACTGTCATCGGCTGTTGCTTCCAGTCTCTCTGGTCTGTCCAGACACTCAGTTCCTCAAAGGCACCAAGCTCCTCCCAGCTTTTGGCCTTTAGACTTAGGGGTCTCTCTGCCCACAATAAACATCCTCAGCCTTACTCCTGGGCACTCTAGTGCTCTATGTTTCTATAGTGGTACCTTTCCCTCAGAACACTTGCAATGAGCCATCCATCTAACTCATTTAATGTCTGACTTTTCTACTAAACAATAACAATGTCAGAGAGTGTTTCTGCTTATTCGCTACAGTATTCTTATCACGGTTCACAGTGCTTGGCCCCCAGTAGTTCAATATTTGTTGAATAATGGTTCATGAGCAAGAATGCAGACTCCTGAGGCATTGCCCATGTTTACGTCCCTTGAAGTAACTAGTGAATAACACCTTGTGCATATGGAGACATTTAATATGTAGTGAATCCTTAAATTTAAAAGTAAAATATTTTGCAGGAAGAAATAGAGAAATATCTGGATGGGATTGTGAAGACATCTAATCTTAAATGAAATAAAGGCTTCTCCAGTGAGAACACACTTAAGTTTGACCTTTTGTATTTATGGGCTATGACTTGCAAGGATTTATTACTTAGCTTCAGGAGGTGGATTCTTGATTTCCCTCTACATACATGTATTAGAACAGTAAAACACATAGAGATGGCTAATTTTAATTTTATAGGTCATTAAAAAATTCCATTTTGTAGAAAGTAATGATTTCTTAGAGTTTTGGTTATTCACCACGGCAATTTGGAATGTTTGGTGTAATTTAAAAATTCCTACGTTTATCCCCTTCTTCTATTCATCCTTTTGGCCACTGAAGCATTGCTGTATAGATTTGTGATATTTAAATAATGAGAAATGAGAGGCAAGTTACTTTCATTTAATACTTTTTAAATTATTTAATAGCTTAAGGTTATCACCTTGAAAACTGCAATGTATCAGTAACAATCAACACTCAGGTAAGACATCACCACACATTCTTCTCTTCAACAAATAAATGCTAAGTTGTGGTTCAAAGTCAAATGATGTAATTTTGAGAAGGCAGATTCAAATTCATCATCTAAGGATATCCTGGAAATATGCTATGGATGGAACTTTTATTAACTGTCCAGGAAGAAACATATTATGACTTCCTAAAAATGTTTGAACAAAAGCTGTTACTTTCAATGACGTATTCTCCATAGGTAATTGCCGTTTAGACATCAGAAACTAGGTCACACAGGTTCACACTTACATATCTTTGTTTTATTCTCCTTTATAAGGAAGACAAATTGAACAACAAAATAAAATATTCCATCCTCAAAAGGTCAATAATGTTTTTCTTTAAAAAAATCCATTCTGCAAAACTATCTTTATGGCTGCTCAGAATTTATGACAAAGACTATATCCAATAACGAGGCATCAAAACCTAAGCTATGTTCCTTTGTTTGCAGTTACCTTGGATTTTAACTAGATGTGCAAGTTGACTTCTGACCATGGGGAATCCTCTCCATGAATGGATTATGGATTGTTGAGGCCATGGCAGATAACCAGTTCCACAGAAGCAACTTCATGTTCTTCTGAGGAAGATCCATAGCACTGTGGAACAAGGAATATAAATGAGCAATGCCACAAGAGACTGCAAATGGGGTTAAGAAAATACAACCCTCAAAAATGAACTCTGAAGGTGGAAAAATCTACGAGGAAAAATATTGTTGAAAAAATGCAGGGATTTAAAATGGCTTCAGTTTTGTTAGGAGCACTGGTGGACATTCAGTTGCCTTAGAATGTCCTTCTTAAGCATGTAACAAGCTATCTCTTGAATCCAAGATCAGTAAGTGGCTAAGCTGTATAAATTTGTTGCAAAAACAAAGCATTTTTTTCAGCATTACCAGATTTAAAAAACAACTCAATTTTCTAGAGGGGAAGACATCAAATGAAAATATTCAAATGTAAGTAATAAAATATTTGGTCTTTAATCAGTTCCAGTAAAATTATATTTGAAAGCTCTCCCACCACCACCCATAGTCATACACAACCACATCAATTTTTAAGCATTGTATAATGGCCAAAGAAGGTGTTTACATAGATCTGTTTATTAATGGAACTCACTTTTTAATCAGTTTTTAATAAATTGCTAATCCAGTTTAGCCTCAAATCAGTTCCATCCTTTTCCTCAATCCCTTTTCTGATGTCTAACAGTTAAAGTCCTGTGCCAGGAACAGGGATTCCTGTGGTACGTCGGGAATGATCTGATCTGGGTTTAAAAAAGTACAGTTCATAAAGCTCTCTCTCGTTTCTTCGGCCCCTATGAAGATTGATAAAGGCATTACAGGAGGCAAGTGAAATTCTTCCCCAGCCTGCTTGTTCTCCTCCAGGCCCTCCTCTTCCTCTTCCGGCTCCTTCTCTTCCTCTTCCTCCCCATATTCAGCCTCTTCGACCTCTTCCTCATCTTCGACCCCTTCTTCCTCCTCCTCGCTCTCCTCCTCTGCATCACACATCTTCTGGTCATGCTCATCCTCACTTCTCTCCTCCTTCTCTTCCTTCACCAGCATAGGGGCAGGAGACTGGCTTTCCTCTGGGGTAGGAGTGAGTGCTAGAGGATTGTGCCCGAGGTCATACAGAGCTTCCGGCAGCGGCCAGGTTTCCTCGCTGCCGCCAGGGGGCGCGTCGTTTCCGGAGCATCCGGCCGCGGAGGCCTCGCCGCCCACCAGGGCCTGCCGCGCCCTCATCGCCTCCTGCTGACGCTGCAGCTCCTCCTGCTGCCTCATGTCCTCGTAGATCTGGGCCATGATGAATTGGGTGGTGTTGCGCGGCGCTCGCATGCCGGGCTCTCGCCACTCGTACGGGCTGGTCGGCCGCAGCCGCGTGCTCAGATCCACGGGCGGGCTCCGCGGGGAGGAGCGGCGAGGGTGGTGGCGCGGGCCGCGGCCTCTGCGGCCCCAGCGGCCCCAGCGCTTCTTCTTGCCTGGGGGCCTCGCCCAGCCAGGGTTCCAGGTTCCGCTCCAGCAGGAGCAGCAGCAGAAGCAGAGCGGGTGCAGGCAGTACACACGAATCACTGGCGCCCGGCCGGGGGGCCTCCGAAATCCCGGAGGGGGTGGGCGCCAGGGCCCTCCCCGGCACCCCCAGTTAGAGCACACGGGTGGCTGGAACCAAAACCCCGGGCCGTGCTGTTGCTTTGGCTCTTTCCTTAGGGGCCCATAGTCGGTCTCGGGGCTATGGCAGTGCCATCTATTGTACACGGGAGGGCCCCGGCGACTTCGGCGGCAGGACGACCAGGAGCGCAGGGAGGCCGAGTGTGCCCCGCCGCCGCCCAGGTTCAGAGGGTCTCCTCTCATGTTGGGGGTCTCTGTCATGGTTCAGGGAGCTCTGACAGGTCTAGATGGTAGCGACCCAGAAGCTGTCCTCAAGCTTGGCCAAACGGGACGGTCGGAAGAGCCTCGTCTCGTCACCCTGTCTCTCCACGCAGCGCCACGTGTCTGCCCCTGGGATCACGCTTTCCTCTCCAGGAGGCCGCTGTCTGCCTACCTCGCTCGCTCTTCGGTCGTAATCTCTTGTCCTTCGCACCCGGGTTGTCTCGCCCAGGTATGTGGGTGAGGCTGGGGCTGTAAGGATGGTCGGGGAGGAAGGTGTTGGCAGGCGACACGCAGTGAGACTCGGCTGAGGCGCGGCCGGGGGCCTCGCTGCTCCCTCTCAACCCAGGCGCTTCCCCGTCGCCGTCCTGGCGGGACTGCTGTGGCGCAGGCTGCGGCAGCCTTTAAATACCCGCTGTGGTCTCCCGCGTGCCCACCGCGTTCTTGGTCACCCAGGGCAACAGCCAGTTGGGGTCGACATCGTCCTCCCTGTGCGCAAGACCGGGTTCTGGACGGAACCACTCTCAGTGACCATTCGCAGGGGGCTTGTGACGCAATGTTTGAGGGAGGCGAAGGGGGCCTAGGCTGAGTTTGGGCTGCTCAATCAGGCAAGGCCGGAGGGCGTTCAGCCGAACGCGTTGTATCGCCTTGAGTCAGGGATTTAGAAGATGGGCCTCAGCTGAACCCGGTGGGGACGGGAGAACTTGAGTATGGGAAACCCCACATTCTACACTTTTGGATGGCCTAAGGGATAAAGGAAAATTACTGAAGAGAGAAAACTTGGCCCAACCTTACCTTCTGGCCGGTGCCAACTCTTCTAACTCCTGGGAATCAGGATTCATAATACATAAAACAAGACCACAAACATTTTTACTGCATGTGCTCACTGACAATCCCAGAGAGATAGGCGCATCTTAGCACCTGTCACAGATGAGGGAACTGAGAGGTTACTTTCCCCGTGATTGTGGGGCTAATAAATTTCCGGGCTACTATTTAAGCCTAAACCTGTTTGACCCTAAAGTTAGCTTCTTAATGACATCGCTATATGCTCTACCAAACCACCAGTAGGACTCTTGTGATAACTAAGGTATTATGGAAGGTACTTTGCTGTTTGTAATATACCATACATATGCACCTCGATTAAACAAATATTATTACCAGGATGAATACCGCAGGTTTGTCCTTGGAAATAGAATATTCCCATTGTCTTTCCTTTCGTCCCTTCACTGACCATACAGCATATACAAGGGAAGTCTTTAAAGCATTGTGGTTAAGCATGTGGATTTTAATTTAAATAAATGTGATTCAACTTCAACTCACCAATTACTAATCTCCTTAAGCCTCAGTTTCCTTACCCATACCACAATTATACAGGAACACTTTTCCATACAGTTGTGTAAAGAATTAAATGCATATAGCAGGTCCTCTAATAATGTTTTACTCAATGTCATTTCCTTATAACATTGCTGAGGTAAAACAACAACAAAACCACATTTTGTTATATGTCTTTCCACTTAAAAGTAGCAGTTTCCAGGAACCTACGATGCTAAGTGAGGACTCACTGTAATTCCTTAAAGCACTTAGTGCAAGTACCCTGTAGGTATGCAGTAACTGTTAACTATCATCTTTATATTTAAATACTTTGCGACTTATAAAGGAGGTGATATAGTACATGTAAAGACCCTTGTGCTTAATGCAAAAATAGGCATCCCCCTGCTCTCCCCCGGGTTGTTTCCTTGTCCTGTGTAAAACATCAAAGAAAGTGCTACCATACTTGAACCTAGAGAAAACCGTCTCAGGGTATATCCCTTTATTACTTTTCTGTGCTGAGTGGAATTACACAAAATGGAACACTGCCCGCTGGGAACTTCAGTCTGTATAAGACTCCATTAAATGCCAGAAAAGCAAAATGTGCGAAAACCCTGAAGCTAGCAAAGGTCATTTATGCTTTCCTGGTTGAAAATTGAGAACTTTATAGGGGGTCTTAGATCAGGACTCCAACATTTGCCCTGGGACCTGTAGAATCCACAGGCTTCGTTTAATTTCATTTGCTCTGTGGTTTGCTGAGGACAAGCCTGCTTGACTCAAAGTACAGAATGCTGACATGTTTAGCCTACAGTATCTCTTTCTAGATATGGACTTGCCTTTGGCAGTTATTCTGACCCTGCTCTACTTAATCAAACTGGAATGGTGAGAGCCCACATTGACTTTCCTAAGGACATATGTGTCATGCAAAAATGGATTTAAATTGAGAGAATTGTAGATGGACCATGTTGCTGTAGTGGAATTCCAGTTTCTTTTTGTTTTAAAAGAGGAGGTTAACTCATTTTACAGGTGATTAAGGACATCAGTTTTTGATCAGCTGATGTGACCTCTATGCAACTATTCTTGGCATTATATACTTTCTGCATGGTGAGAATGCTTACTCTCCCTGTTAGAAAAACATTGACACATTATTGGCTTGCCCAAATTTTCTTAAGAGAAGCAGCAATTTGTTATTTTATGATTTTAGTTTTACTGAGATTAGAAATATAATACAAGTTTTGAATGTACTGGTAAGTTGTCTAAGAAAATTTACTACCAAAGCATGTTAAATAAAAAGTCAGACATTGAATTAATTTTTAAAGACACATTTTTATACTTTTTTTTGGTGACAAATGATTGCATATATACATATGTGGTACCATGTAATCCTTCCCTAAATGTATACTTTGTGGAATCATCAAATTAGTCTAATTAGTATATTACTTCAAATATTTGTTATTTAATTGTGAGAATTTAAAATCCTCTCCTAGCTATTTTGAAATGCACAGTACATTAGTGTTCATTGTAGTTACCTTGATGTGCAATAGAACACCAAAACTTATTCCTTCTCTCTACCTGTAACTTTGTACCTGTTAACCAATGTAAGGACACATTTTTAATTTACCCATATTCTTTCAATACCATGAAATGAAATATTTGGATTCAGTATTGAAATATAACATATTTATCCTGTTGTTGAATATTGTATTATCTTCTGTTGCTACATAACAAATGATCACAACCTTGGTTACTTAAAACAATAAGCATTTATTATCTCAAGTTTTTCAGGAGTCAGGGGTCCAGGAATAGCTTAGTGGGCCCTGTTCAGGAGCTCAGCTGGCTATGGCTCAGTTTGGCTGTGTCCCCACCCAAATCTCATCTTGAATCATAGCTCCCATAATTCCTACATGTTGTGGGAGGGACCTGGTGAGAGATCATTGAATCATGGGGGCAGTTTCCCCATACTGTTCTTGTGGTCGTGAATAAGTCTCAATCTGATGGTTTTATAAGAGTACCTTGCCTTTTTTAAAAACAAATCCTTTATTTTTTTTCTCAAAATGTTATAAACGTTATTTCTCCTGAGTATCTATAGTACAGAGAGCTTTATACATTTATCTAGTAATGAATAGAGTCTCATTTAACACTGCTCTGTTTTTATTAACAGTTCCTTAATTTTCAATTGGTGTTTTTCTTTTTCTTTCCCGACGTTAGCTCTTTTTCTAGGCTTCTGCCACCACAAAATGTTACTTGGAAAACTAGATCCCAGCAATTCCATAATCTGAGATGACCTGTACTTCTCCTCTGCTCTCTCCCCTAATGCAAAGAGTCAGTGAGGGCAGCATTAGTAAGCCTGATTCAGGGGAAGGTAACAGGCCTTCAGAGAAAGGGTCCCAGGTCCACAACCGAGGTGAGTGAACTTGTCAGACAGATGAAGCCTCTAACTGGAAGAAAGGATCAGTGCATCTATGGATGCACCACCATCCAGAAATCTCCCAGTGCCTTCCATTCAGAAACTGACATTTCCAAAGATGGGAAGAACAGGTCTAGGAGTATCTTCTGGCAAAGTATTCGGTAGCCCAAAGAGTGAGTGGGCTTTGGTAGCAAAAGCTTTGAAGGCTTCACCCTGGTTGAATGACAAGGGCTGGGGCCAGACTGGACCTGCAACACCACCTCAGTTCCACCTCCTGGTTTCTGGCCCCGCCTCGGTGCATGCTGCCTCAGTTTGCGTTCTCATCACTGGGGGCTGGGCATGCCCAGGGCAGGTGTAGGGACTGTAGCAGGACAGCAGCAAGTGGTGGGTGCCCCTGTAGTGGAGGCTCAGCACGCAGCTTCTCAAGTGAGAACACGTGGGAAGCTGCTGCCTTCTTTTCCCTTTTGGTCTTCTTGGGGCCACCCTTCAGCTTCTGCTTTTCTTTTTCTTCCCGGTTTTGAGGCCAGGAGGCAGACAGTATCCTGGTCTTTTCTGCTTGAAAGCTAGTCCCCTCCTCTTCATCTGAAGAGAGTCTACCTCCTGCATCTGTGTGGGGAGCTGGTGCCTCACTCTTGAGCCCTCCGCGAGCTTCAGCCTCTCCCTGATGACCAGACCTTTGGCCAGCAGCTTCCAGTTCCTTAGAGCACTTCTCTCTTTTCTCTCTTTTTCTTTCTCTATTTTCTCCTTCTCCTTCTTTTCAATGATCATCTGCTTATTTTCCCAGGTAGACAGGAGCACATCTTTGAATTCCACTCAGACAATGTATCTGCCAGTCATGGGATGGGAGTGGCCGCCATGGAAATCAAAGCCAGTGATGGCCTGGACACAGGTGATGTCCAGCTTGCGGGCCACGGGTTGTAGATTGGGCAGGTCCTCCAGCTGGACACAACCAACAGGCATCATGGTGGGGAGGAAGAGGTACACATTCCCTAATTCGTTCCGGGCACCTTCCCGCCCACTGCCACTGGAGGATGATACTCCTCTGTCTGCCAGTAGTCAAACAGGCCCAGGTCGTTTTGTTCCTCCAGCTGGTGCTCAGCAAGTCAGGCTTTCCGGGCACGGTTGGAATAGCCTTTCACCATCTTGTAGGGCACTTCTCCATGCCTCACCGCTCTTACTTTCTTCAGTTGTGTGTCCCTGGAGTGCAGAGTGTGCACACAATCCCTGGAGTAGACCACTTTTTCATGACAATACCCAAGGGTGGCAGCTGTCTCTGGAGAGATAGCCTCATATTTCAGGGGATGCTGCTTCAAGGCATACAGAGGGTGGTTCTTATATAAGCCAATGGCAGTGGGCAAAGGCTGGTCCATGTGTTTTGTCTGAAATTCCAAGTCTTCTTTCTTCCCCTGTCTATAATTAGGCTCTGATATAGTCTCAAGGTCTTCGCCCATCACTCAACAACAGCCTGATACTTGCAGGTCACTGTCCTCCAGGCTGGGTCGTACCTCTCTGTGATATCTCTGACCCAGCAGTCACTGTCAATGCCCACCACATAGGTCATGGGCTTGGTGGTGTACCTGTAACAGGTCCAAGGCTGGACCACCACGTGTGCACACACATAGCCACTTTTCTTCCTGCTCACAGAATACCTCTAGCCACTGGTCTACACCAGCCAGTCTCCTTCTTTCTGCCTTCTCACCATTGCTGGACATTTTCTTTCCTCTTTTACTGCTCTAAGAGCTTGAGATGCTGCTGGCAAGCTTGAGTCCTTATGATGGCTCCCATGTTGGGTGCTGGAGGCACTCTTGGACCCAGCCTTTGTCCTCTGAGGAGCAGGGGCCTTCCTCTGCTTTGGAGGGCTGGGCTTGGAATCCTCATCAGAGGGAGCAGAGTTTTCTCCAGTGAAGAGCTCAAAATCAGAGCCATTGCCAACCTCATCACTCCTACTCTATCCTCTTTATAAGACACCCTGGAGGTCACTTGCCACTCCTGGCCATGTGGACGTCGCTTGGTTGCTTCCTTCTGCTTGTCCCTTGTGCCCTCATCTTCCTCGCTGGAAAAGGGCTTGCTCTATTTCTTTCTGCCTCCCTGTTCCACTTCCCTTTGGCATTTGGCTTGCAGGTGCCCTTAGCAAAGGGTTCCTCTGGTTTGGTTTCTTTGCTGGTCTTTAGATTGGTGTGATTTTCTAGAACTTAGCTGGAAGTTTCTGAGGAGCCTCCAAGATCCACAGTCAATCTCTCCTTGGAAGGTTTCTTTCCCTTTGCTGCTGCTGACTTCAGAGGAATTGGCTGTAGAAACATTACCAGCCAGATCAGAAGCTGCAGAGCCCAGAGAATCTGTAAGAATATACAGACTAATTCCTCATGATCTTGAGCAGAGAAAGTAGGAAATTTTCTTTCCAACATAGTCTGCAGGTTATCTTGTTCACTGTCTGAATGAAAGCTCTGCATTAACTGTAAATGTTCCAGTGAACCACTTCACCAGATTTGAGAGGTAGTAGGTGTCCACATCTCGAGGAGGCACTCTGATAAAGTGGGCTGGGACGATGGAGAGGCCAATAGCATGCAGATCTGGCTGCCTGCAGATGTTATTTCAGTAGAAGCCATTTGCTAGCAGACAGGACACACCTTGTGTGTGTCCTCCTGGACCTCTTTATTGAAACGTCTCGTCATCCTCCGAAGATGTGTCTCAAACTCCATTTTTATCTTTTCACTTCTTTCAGTTGTCTTTGCCTGCTCTGGCATTTCAGTCTCTATCTCCACTGGCTTCACAGGCAGGAGAAATTGAGAGAAGGCTGTGTTTTCTCTCCTGTCACCCAGCACAGGCTCGCTAAGTTCTTCAGCCTCTTCCCAGTCATCTTCACTTTCTTCTTCTTCTTCATTGCTGTCTCCATTCATGGTAGCCCCTCTCTTCAGATGATGTGCTTTTTTGAGGTCACTTGGAAAGTCATCGAAGGCATCCCCATCACTAAGGCCTTCATTCTTTATAACCTTGAGATTTTCAGATTTAACAGTCGCCTTAGCCACCTTCTTTTTCCTGGACCATCTGCTGAACCCCCATGATCACTGCAGCCTCTCTTCCTCTTTCTTTGTGAAAATTTGGAGAGAAGGCTCTTCTTTGGGGGTATCTCATCTTCAAAGGCATCCTCCTTCTCCATCTCGCATCAGGCCTTGCTCTTGCCCTTGAACTCCTTGCTTGGTTCGTGTCCCTGCTGCTCTCTGTCAGCTGCACATTTCCAAGCCCTGTTGTTTGCCAGTGTACAATCCACTTCGTGAATGACGTGATACACTGGCCATTGTACGTGGGAGCACAGGCTCTGCCCCAAGGCTGAAACCTTTCACTTGATTCACACTCTGTCTTCCCTGTTGCCATGTAAGACATGACGTTGCTCCTCCTTTACCTTCTGCCATGAGTGTGCGGCCTCCCCAGCCAAGTGGAACTGTGAGTCCATTAAACCTCTTTTCCTTTATAAATTATGCAGTTTGGGGTATGTCTTTATTAGCAGCATGAGAACAAACTGATACAGGCTGTAATTAAGGTGTTGAATGATTTGGGTTCTCATTGATGGGCTCAACTCAGAAAAATTCACTCCTAAGATCATTTGTATCATTGGCAGAATTCATTTCCTTGTGGCTCTAAGACTAAGGGCTCTGCTTTTTAGCTGTCTGTTGCCTGAAGGCCACCTTTAGGACTTGAGGCCACCTAATAGTCCTAGGGGCCAAGGGTGGTTCCTAAACACTGCCCACAGTTCTTGCTGTGGGCTTCCTCAGTGGGGCTGCTCACATCATCAAACCGGCAAAGATAATCTCTCTGTAGTTTCTCCCAGCAAGATGAAAAGTTAACAGATGTAAATATAGACATATACATGTATGTGCATGTGAAAGTGAGTGTCTGTTTATCATAATCCTGGACTTGACATTCTGGCCTTGACATAATCCTGGGCTTTCCATCACCTTTGCCATAGTCTGTGGGTTAGAAGCAAGGCCCAGTTCCCGTGGACACATAGTGTGGACGGGCTGGGGGAGTGGGTATGACACAAAGATGTGAACACCAGGAGACCAGGAGGCAGACAATCGTACCATCTGTTTCTCACATAACTGAGTCACATATGTCATTCATACTCACTTGTTACTGCTTTATCTGGAAGATTTAAGGGACACTATTGGCCTTTTTGAAATTGTCGTTGAGTGCTGTATGATGGCCGTAGGCTCTGCTATGTTTTATGTTGTGCAGAACATTATGTTTTTAAATTGAAAACATATTGCAATTTTGATGTTGTTTTTTGTGCATTTGTGTGACTTGAAACGTAAGAGTTCTAACACTTGATGGCAGTAGTAGCTCATGCAAAATGCAGTAAGCAATTGTTCCTATACAGAACAAACTGAGAAGTAAACATCTCATTTTTGTTTTATCATGAAGTTCATTTTTAAACGATTCTAGGTTGCTGTATTAATTACCTTTTATTCTTGTGCTTAAAATTGGGTGTTTTTTTTTTCATACTTTAGCATTTTTCATTTTAGCTTTTAAAAAGCAAACCTCTGCCAATTAAACTTGTAAATAAAATTCTTCAGAGAGAAGTTGGATATGCCCAATCTGCTCAAATAAATTAATCAAATATTTTTATATTCATCTATGTCACTAATACAGTGCTATGTGATACAAAAATAAATGAAACATGTTACGTTGGCAGACTTGCCTTTTCTCACTGCAGACGTTCACCCAACATTTTAAAGCCAAAGGGTCATCGCCACCTTGTGGTGACAGAGGCTAAGTACAAAGTATTAAGCCTTGCTAGCTTTTCAAAAGTGAGATTCAAAGTGAAGTGTTGCTTTCTCTTAATAATTTGGGAAGTTGCGGGGTTAGTTGGCAGATTTTTTTGAGGTGTGTTGTGCATCAGGGAATACGATTGTGGTTTTTATCAGTTTATGAGTCCTCTAGTCATTTTAAGCAAATTTTGAAGAGGAAGTTAACGTTATGATGGCAATGTTTCTATAGATTTAGAGAAATAGGGAAATGCCAGTTTTACAAATAATAGTACTATGTGTAGATATTTGCTACCACCTTTTGAAATTATTATTGATCCTACAGCAATTCAAGATTTTCAGAGCATTAACACAAATAATGTAGTTATGACATCTGAAAAACATGGATATTCATAAATGCTTAGATAGGAATTGTTAGTCTGGTCATGTTTGCTTATAAGTAGTTTTAAAATATAATGTATGCTGGGGCAATAGGATGCAGTGTTCATTTTTTTCTTGGACCTGTAATATTTAGAGAAAAATAAACACATCTAGCAATTGAATATGAACAATAATTTGATTCTTAAAAATATATGTTGTGTTTTAATCAGAAGTCAGTTTAAAATTTAGAGTTTTCAAATGAGAATTTGAGGCATTTGAAATGGCCACTTAAATATGATACAGTTAGCAGGATCGCTAAAATATTATCATCACATTTTAAGAGTTATAGTAGGCACGTCGTCCTTCTAGAGTTCATGTCAAATTACATCTACAGTGAAATTTTGTGAGTAGGCAGTCATAATGCCTGTGAGAATGTTGGCTAGCACCATAACATCTGTATAATAATGCCCCTTTTATCCCAATATTTTATTTTATTTCTTACTACAGTCTCTTCTTCCCCAAGATTCTGTAATAATTGTATGCTGAGTAGGCTGTGAGAACAGAAGGTTATTTTATGCCATTTATGGGGGGGAATCTGTTATCATCAATAATGTCCTTGTAGGCAGGACCTCATTAAGACTTCCATGGACCCCTTTCTTCATAAAACATTAATTAAATTATATTTTATGGCTTGTTGCTACAGAAAAGAATATAATCCAGGTTTGACTGATTATTGCATATATATTGCTATTGCCATGTTCTCTTTATTTTAAAAGAAACTAAATATTGTTATAGGTTCCTAAGCTCTTGCAAGCTGTGGGCACTGTGCCTACTGTACCTAATGAATAAGTCAGTACTGTCCACTAGGAGTCTTCTCTCACCCTGATGGCACTATGGATCTCAGTCTGTCTTTTTGCTGATTTTCCAGAGGCCAGATACCTGCAGGACTACTCTGACCTCGGAAACGGTCACTGCATGGTGCTTGAAGTAAGGCACTTGATCAGTGGGAAGTCAGTGTTGCATACAAAAAGATGAGGCTGATCTTTGCTTCTCTGTCCAGTCAGTACACCATTTTCTTTATTTTACAAAACTGAAAAAAGACATGTCTGTGGTACTTTAGTTGCAACAATGGAGTGGAACAGCACAGGGTTTAGAAGTTGGTTGTTGTCCAGGCCAAGTTATTTAAGCTCTCTTCTCTGATTTGTTACTTAGGATGGTGATTATCTCCAGCTCCTAGGATATTGTGAATTAATACATGCTGAACACTTTAGTAGATGCATAGCACATAAAGTTTGTATCCAGTAATAGGTTGCTATTATAACAATGTGTGTGTTCATGAATTAACTTTAAAACAACAATTAATATGCTTCAAAGTTAAACACTAGGCCTAAAAATGATTTTCTGACACTGTCCTCTAAAGTATAGTCTCTTATGGCTTCATCTGTTTTATAGCAGTGATGCTGTGTGGCTTTCATTTCTATTTTAATAAGAGCTATGCAAAGTTGTCCTGTGATTGTATGGACATTCTGGGAGCTGCAAGTTTGTCCAGAAAGTGTTAATCATTTAACCTCATTAAAATGCATAAACAATAAGATGTAGCAAATAACTTTTCTTTCTCCTATATTACTTCCATTTATATTACCCACAAATGAAAGCAAAAGTAACACTAGAAGATAGTTTCGGCTAAAAATATGTTTAAAGTAACTGCATTTTTCAAAGAATCATTGCAATTCTTTTTCTTAAACTATAATAAGTGAATCGAAACCAAATTGTCCACTTGGCTACCTCATTGGCAGAGCAGAACTTGAAAAGTCAGTGACTTGTGTATTTCTTTGTCCACATAGAGACATGATCAGAGGATAACTATTCCATCCCAGAGATATAATAGTAAAAAGCTTTCATTAAATGTTACTAATATTTCCTTATTATTCCCACTGCTATCATCACTATTTTTTATGTGTTTCTAGGAGTATTTAAGAGTAGAGAAAGAAGGTCATTATCGATGGTGAATCACCATTTGCTTATACTACTAGGATCTGGAGATTGTCTTGGTAGAATTTTAGATAGATCTCTGAGATTCCTGCCTCCTTGTTATTCAAACATTCTTCTAGGTACTGTTAAAAACAAAAATCGCAGTGCCGGGCGCAGTAGCTCACACCTGTAATTTCAGCACTATGGGAAGTCGAGGTGTATGGATCACGATGTCAGGAGATGGAGACCATCTTGGCCAACATGGTGAAACCCTGTCTCTACTAAAAATACAGAAATTAGCTGGGCGTGGTGTAGTCCCACACACACACCTGTAGTTCCAGCTACTCGGGAGGCTGAGGCAGGAGAATTGCTTGAACCCGGGAGGAGGAGGTTGCAGTGAGCCTAGATCACGCCTCTGCACCACTCCATCCTGGTGACAGAGTGAGACTCTGTCTCAAAAAAAAAAAAGCAGATGTAATTAAAGCCCCCAACCAGTTGGCCTTTTTAAGGTCATATGAAGGTTTCCTGGGTGGGCCTGCCCCTACCAAAAGAATACTTTAAAAGAGGAGAATTTTCTCTAGATAGCAGAAGATGAGGACATCAGAGATTGAAAGTAGAAGTAGGATTTGACATGCCATTGCTGTGTTTGAAAATGAAGGGGGCCTTGTAATGAGGAGTGTGGGTGTGGTCCAAAAGATGTGGGAGCCTCTGGCTGACAGCTAGGTATTGGAGACTTCAGACCTACAACCACAAGGGAAAAAATGCTTCTAAAAAGCCAGATAAGTCTGGAAGTGAATTATTTTTGGTATCTTTTTGTCAGAGGCTCGCAAGGAACAAATGGGTTTTGGTCTTTTGAAATTTTAAGCAGAAAACCTAGGTGAGTCTTGTGGAACTTCTAATCTAGAACAATTATGACAAATAGTTGTTTGAGCTGCTAATTTTGTGGAAATGTTTATCAGGCCACAGTAGAAATCTAATATAAATGTACAACATTAGTATACAATTCTACTTTTAGTCTGGTGCGTAGGCATATAGTTATTGCGAAGTATATCTAAAAAGTAAAAACAAAGCCTTCTAAATTAGTTTTTAATTGTCACTGGTTTGTGGCATTGGAAGGTTAGATGGTCATTCTATTTTAAGGTTTTTGACTTTTGGGGTATACAGTTTTGATTGAATGCATGATTAATGTTTCTCCATAGATCTCAAGCAAATTAACGTATCCTTTTTGTTATTAAAAACATGTTAGTGTTATACTTTTAAATTGAAGTAGAAAAATCTTTATGCACCTAAAGTAGAATATATTAGAGCAATGCTCTCTAGCTGTTACATTTTGAAAATTTTGGATTTAACTATAGTTATATGTAGTGGCTTATAAGAAATGTTATGGAGCAATGGGGAAAAATTCAAATAATTTAAACAAAAATATATTTGTTTGAAAGATACAGTTAAAAAAATATAACGTTTTTCAATGCTGGAGGAAATATATTGCCAATTAGATGTCTTTTTAATATATTAATTCAGAAATAGACTATAAAGTGATGAAAAAGTTTGACACTAAAACCTCTAAGGGAAGTTCTAGAGAGCATGTACTTTCTCACACTGTTGGTGAAAGTGTAAGTGGTTATACTGTCTTTGAAGGGCAATTTAGTAATGTTTATTAAAATTTAAAATAATCTTTGACCCAGAATTCTACTTTCATGAATTTATCAATACATGTACTCTCACATGTATACAGACTTATTCATGTTCAAGCAAGGGTATTCTTTGCAGTTTGGTATAAATGCAAAAAATGTACATCCATGTGATGGACTGATAATTTGGTTTTCAGAATCAGTAGCTCTGGAGGTGCTGATATGGATTGATCATCCAGCAACAATTTTAAATTAAACAAGCAAAGTTCAGAATAGTATGTATCTTCTGTACTTAAAAATGCGTATTTTATGTATAAATACACATATACTAGTGAAATGTACATGTAGCATGTACACATATATATTCGTATAAAAAAAATCACTTACACGCAAGTTTTTGTTTCTTGCAAAAATCTTTATGAAGGTATGCAAGAAAACATTATTTCTGGAGAGTAGACCTGGAGATGTTACAGCTGGAAGGAAACTTACCTTTCATTGGCTATTCTTTTGTCGTCTTTCAGTTACGAACCATGTATGTGCCTGTATTATGATTATACATTTTAGGAATATGAACTCTCCTTAGAAATGTTACTTCTTCCCTAATATAATTATGTCATCTTCTGTATTTTTCATTTTCTATATTTTATTTTTCTTCCAGGCACAGAAATATACTACATAACTAATCAGTTTATCAAAGACCTAAAATGAGTTGTCAAATCTTTAAGATGATGAAACGTTATCATTCAAAAACTGGAAGTTATGTGTATTATTGTTGGCTATGGTTATTTGCATGGTGTGATTATAATGATGAATATTTCACAAAGCCATTGTAATTTTCAAACACATTCTTTTCTTCATGCTCTTTAATGGATTAGGGGAATAAACATGCCTTAGTGGAAGAAAAGGAGAAAGGTTTAATTAAAAACATCTACATCTTGGCAAAATACCTAAAGTGTTCATTTTTAAATTTTACTTTATTATGCATTTAATTTGAAATTATTTAGGATACGAGCTCATAAAACTTTCAAGTGATACATGATGTATAAGAACATGTGTGAAATATTTTCTATCACTTAATTTTGCTCTTTTTGTAAACATTTTAGGTTTATTCCTAACTCATCTGGTGTTTCCTTAAGTTACATTTTCATTATATTATAACAATTTTAATTATATTTTATGTAATCATATAATATCTCAGAACACAACCTCAAAGTATCATGCTGAGTTTTGTTTTGGAAGAGAGCAGTAAGAATGGTTTAGGTATAGTAGGCATCATAATGCTAACCATTATCTGAAATTAGACAAGGCTCCCAATAGGCAGACGAGGTAGACACATGTATGCTTGAGGAGTTTTGCTGAGATTAATAGGGTTTCCATCCAATCGAATGTCCTCTAGTGCCTTACGAATATAAGTCACATTTTTAACATTGCAGAATGTATCTTCGTGCATCTCCAGAATGTTGTTATTCTAAAAAAGATGAAAATAAATTATGATGAGATATAACACATCCTTAGTATTAATTGATAGTGCAGTCCACTGTGCTTCACCCTTATTTTTATTCTTTTGTTCTTTTCCTCAATCAAAATTATTTAATGCATATGCCAAGCACTTACTGAACAATGGGGTTGAATTAGGAAATAGATATGCTCCTACCTTTAAGGAGCTTATACTTAAGAGAAATACAATTTGAGGTGAAAAAACAACTGAAAGAAAAAAAGTTATTTCCAAAAGTGAAGAGTATTGTGAAGAAAATAGGATAACTATGAAAAGTTATTTTTGGAGATAACAATTGAACTGAGAATGGAATAACAAGAAGAAAAAAGCATAAAAAAAATAAAAAAGGAAGAACATTCTAGGCACAGAGAACATCAGGTTTAGAGTCCTGAGAAATTAGCATGGAATGCTCCTCCCTCAACATTCAACCTTCAACTCAGTGTGGCTGAAGTGAGGGGAAGGAAGGAAGGAGCAAATATCTGGAAAGTAAGCAGGGCCCAGAATTGGTACTGTATCTCATATACCGTAAAATTCACACACTTAAATGGTATAGCTCAGTGTTTTGTAGTATATTCACAGAGCTTTGCAACCATCTGTCTAATGTTAAAGTATTTTCAACACCCGCAAAAGAAAACCACACATGCCCCATCTCTCACCCCAGCAACTGCTAATCTATTTTCTGTTTCTACGATTTTCCTATTCGGACATTTCACCTAAGTGGAATCATATGTTATTTTTTATACTGAGTTCTTTCACTTAATATTGTGTTTTCAAAGTTCATACATGTTGTAGCATGTATTGGTACTTCATTCTTTTTTATTGCCTGATAGTATTTCATTGTACTGATACACTACATTTTTGTTTATCTATTCGTCAATTAATGGAAATTTGAATTATTTCCAAATCTACATTTTGGCTCCTATGAATATGCTTCTGTTTACATATATGTACAAGTTTTCTATGGACGTATGCTTTCAGTTCTCTCAGGTATATTCTTAAACACTGAACATTTTGAGGAACTGTTAGACTGCTTTCCAAGGTAGGGGAACGATTTTACACTTAACGCCTATACTGTATGAGGGTTCCAATTTTCTCTGCATCTTAACCAGTACTTCTAATTGTCTTTTTTATTTTAGCCAACTAAGTGAGTATGAGTTGGTATCACACTGTGTTTTTATTCATTGATAATGTATTGAAACATAATTGATACTTTATGTTGATATCATTGCTGAACTTATTTATTAGTTCAAATACTTCAGTGGATTCCTTAGGATTTTCTGTATCTAAGATTTATAGATTAATTTGGTGACCATTTTCACCCTAATCATAAGTCTTCTGATTCATAAATATGGAATTATCTTTTCTTAATTTAGGTCTTAATTTCAACCATGTGTTGTAGCTTTAAGAATACAAAGCTTGTACTGCCTTCCTTAAATTTATTTTAGGTAATTTTTAAACTTTGTGACTATTATAAACAGGATTGTTTCCTTATTGTTTTCAGGTTGTTCATTGCTAGTGCATAGATATTGTGTATATAACTGATATTTGTATATTGATTTTGTAACCTGCCACATTGCTGAGCTCATTTATTAGTTCAACTAGTTTTTAGTGGGATCCCTTAAGATTTTTTATATGCAAGATCATGTCATCTGAAAATAGAAAAATGACTTCATTTTCAATTTGGAAACCATTTATTTATTTGTTATATTTTATATATTTATTTATTCCTAATATTCCTAGCTATAACTGCCAGGCTCAGTACTGAATAGCAGTGGGGAGACAAACAATTTTAGTCTTGTTTCTGTTCTTATGAATATTTTTTCTACATTGACGATGTTGTTAGCCTGAGTTATTTATAGATGTTCTTTATTGAAGAAGTTACTTCTATTCCTAGTTTTATTTTTTTAGTAATATTATAATAAAATGATGTTAGATTTTTGTCAAATGTTTTTTTGACATCTATTGAAATAATCACATAGTTTTTACCCTTTATTCTATTAACATATTACATTGGTTGATTTTAAAATATTAAATTAGTGATATTTCTGCAATCCCACTTGGTTATGATGAGTAATCATTTCTATATGTTGGTGAATTCAGTTTGTTGTGTTTTGTTGAGGATGTTTGCATCAATATTTACAAAGGATATTGACCTGTAGTTTCCTTTTCTGGTGATATATTTGTCGCGTATTGTTATTGGGTAATATTGGCTTCACCGAATGGGTTAGGAAGGAAATATTCTCTTTTTTTGTTGTTATTTGAACTAATTTGTGAAAGATTGTTCTTTTCTAAATGTTTGATAAAATTAACCAGTAAATCCATGTGGGAGAGGGTTGTCTTTTTTGGAAGATATTAAATTGCAAAGTTTATATATTTGATTATTATAGGTCTATTCAGATTATCTATTCTTTAGTCAATTTCAATAGCTTGCATTTTTCTAGAAATGTGTCCATTTAAAATGCTATTTGTTCATTTAGAAACGTAATTTTTTGTTGGTTTACAGTTGCTCATAATAATCCCTTACTATCCTTCTTATTTCTGTAAGGTTGGTAGTAAGGGGCCCTTTCTTATTCTTGATTTTAGTAATTTGTGACTTTTTTCCTAGGTCACTTCAACTAAAAATATGTCAATTTGTTGATCTTTTAAAGAACCAACTTTTAGCTTTGTTTATTTTCCCTATTATTTTTCTGTTATGTATTTCATTTATTTCTGCTTTCATTTTTATTTCTATCCTGCTCACTTTGGGTTACTTTCCTCTACTTTTTCTTATCTTAAGGTAGAAGGCTAAGTTATAGATTTCAGATCTTCTTTTGAAAATTTGTATTTACAGCTGAAAATTTCCCTTTAAGTGCTGCTTTAGCTCCATCCCACAAATTTCAATATGTTGTATTTTTGTTTTCATTTATCTCTGATTGTTTTCTAACTTTCTTGAGATTTGTATTTTGATCCCTTAGTGACTAAGACAAATTTTGTTTCATATCCACATATTTGTAAATTTCTTAAATTTTATTTTTTCTTGAGTAATTTCATTGGAATCAGAAAACATACTTTGTATAATTGTAATTATTTTCAATTTGTTAATACTTGTCTTGTGGCCTAGTATGTGGTCTATCCTGGGAAATGGTCCTTGTGCACTTGAGAGAAATGTGTACTTTGAAGTTGATGGGTGGAATGTTCTGTCAATGACTGTTACACCAAATTGGTTTCCAGTGTTGTCTAAGTCTTCTATCCACTAATTGATCTTAAAAATAGTTGTTCTATCCATTATTGAAAGGGGGCCAGGTGCAGCACTTTGGAAGGCTGATGCAGAAGGATCACTTGAGTCTAGAAGTCAAGACCAGCCTGGGCAACATAGTGAGACCCGGTCTGTATAAAAAATTTAAAAAGTAGCCAGGCATAGTGGTTCACACCTATAGTTCTAGCTACTTGGGAGACTGAGGTAGGACAATTGCTTGAGCCCAGGTGTTGGAAGCTGTGATAAGCTATGATCATACTACCACACTTTAGCCTGGGTGACAGAGCAAGACCGTCTCTGTAAAATAAATTAAATTAAATTAAAATTAAAAAATAAAAATAGGAAGATGGAATACTTCAACCAGTACTATTGAATTGCCTATTATTCCTTTCAATTCTGATAGCTTTTGCCTCATGTATTTTGGGCCTCTGTTGTTAGATGCATATATGTTTATAATCATGTATTTATTGACCCTAATGTATTAACCCTTGTCATTATAAAGTGAGGAATAACACATATTTTGTGCCTGTTAACTCTGCTATTCCATTTGATATGTGATAGATATGTGTTGTTAACAACTGTGACTTACATTTAAGTATTTATCATGTATCAGTAACTATATTAAACACCTTATAAATATTGTTTTATTAATCTTCCCAGCCATCCTATATAGATCACCTTTTTATCCAAATGAGAAAACAGAAATTCAGGGAGTTTCAGACAGTTTTGGGTCTAGAATTTGACTCCAGGGCATATGCTTTTACCAGAGTCTTCGGTTTTAATTGCCATACTATATGTTGGCAAACATTTTTCAAACAATAAAAAAGGGGATTGATTTATGTATTAAAAATATAGAAATGTAAGACAATGTAAGTTAAAAACAGATATATACTGGATGTTGTGAGGTGATAGTGACAGAGAAAAAGTTTTTAAGGTGGTGCACTTATTGCCTTTCAAAGCTTAGAATGGGAATGTAAAACCAGTTACTTTAAATAAATTCCCTCATATTATATATGCAAACAAATTATATTTAAATATAACATCAAAGACTTATTTTCTTCATAGGATCAATATCATCCCAGATAATAGTAATATAATTTAATTCATAATTGAAAAACACAGTCCAAAATTTCTTTGAGTACTCCCTTGGAAATCTTTCTTTCAGTCATAAACAAGGAAAGAAATCTTTATATGTATAGAAATTCACCCACAGAAACAAAGAGACAGAGAGCCATCCAGAAACCAAATGACGGCTAGAAAAGACATATGCAATAGGCAAGAAAGCAAATTGGAAAAACTCACAAAAGAGACAGATATTCAAGAGGCAGACATAGATAGATAGATAGATATTCCAAATATATGAAATATATATATATTAATAGGAATAAAAGAAAAGACACAAAGGTAAAATATTCACAAAATCCACAAGGGGAAACACAGGAATTCATGTCCTGCTTTTACATAGCAAAATCACTTTTTGTACATTTTCTGCCAAAAAACATAGTATTAAACTACGACATTGTTTCTTTGAGCATGAGTGTTTTCTCTATTCCACAGATGCATTTATAAGAGAATGTTGATTATAGCTACAGACTGAAATAAGAAATAATTTATATTTGTTTAACAACCAAAAATATTTGTTTTGATTGAACTATTTTTTATCACAGGGGTGAAAATAAAATATTATTAATTCATTAAATCAATCAAACTGAATACTTCAAAGATAAAACGTAGTTTAATGGGATTTAAAATAACCAAAACTTTCAAATATGTTGTTTAGAAAAAAACCTGCACTTTCTTTATCCAGAGTGATGGCACTTGTCATCTCTCAGCACATAGGAATACCCTAGGATTGAATTTAATTCAACACATAAAGCCTAAAATCACAGGCTGAAATTGACTTTTTTTCCCCCAACAACTAAACGTCAAGTTAGATTTTTATTTCTCCCCTTTCTTTCCACTTCTAATATTTACATTTTCTTGATCAGATGAAACTTTCCATTTTTTTTTCAAAAGAAGCTTTGTGTACCAAAAGGTTGCATTTTGCCTTGGAATGTAAGGAAAAGAGTAAAGTTACCAGAATTCAGTTAGGATAGATAGAACTATGAATGTATAAAGATACCTTTGTACTCAGATAAAGAGAGAGAATAAATAAGAAAAGAGAAAAAGAAGAAAAGTTGTCACAGTGTGTCAACATGTCATTACAGACAAATTCTTTTGTCCTGACATCCACCTTCTTGGCTTTGCTTTCTCCAAAGCTTTTGGGGACACCTTACTGGTAGATTCATACCTGGAGGTGAAGGGCTTGTAGATTTTCTGGGAGTGGCAGAGGAATGTGGTCCAAGTTGTTATCAGTGAGGTACAGATGACGGAGGTCATACATGTCCTGTAAACATTCCAAATGTAGGGACCCAATAAAAATTAGTGGTGCCACAGTTGTATTTTCCACTCCCTTTCCATGCAAATATTTGTAAAATGACATGTTCCAGTTCAGGTCTTCTTTTGTAAATTTGAGGCAGCTTATTTTTCTGAGTTACTAGACAATTCAGATGAGTTTTGGAAAAACTGATTATAAGCAAATATATCTTCATGAAAATACAATGTTTCTCAGTCTCTGGGAAAACCTTGTTTTGTTCAGTCTAACTTTCCCAATTCAAGCAAGCCTACTTTTTCCCATGAAAGACATTCTGTAGTGGGATTTCAAGTATTTTGATGAGGCATAGCAAGAATTTCCTTTATTTTATAGGCATGGAAAAAAAGAGTTCCTCCCCAGCAATGGCCTGGTAGCACAAGTACCAGGAAAGGGGCAGCCTAGCAAGCCAGAAAACATTTAGACAATAGCTGTTGTACTCTATCCAAACACCCCAGAATAAACTGTGCCTCATTGCCAGCTGTGGCAATAGAGGCAGAGTGGGCAGCCTAGACTATGACCCTTGTCTGGCTATAGTGAGGTGCCCTAACCCCCATAGGTACCATTAATGGTATCACAAGAGGCCTAGCCAAGAGACAGGACATTCACCACCCCTCAGTGGTAATGAGGCCACACTATCCCCTGTGCCATCCCTGACAATAATGTGGTGTTTCTCTAAAGAGTATTTTAAAATTATGTGTTCAAGGTACACTGAAAGGGGCTGCTTGAATGTTGTAAGAGTAGGCAAGAAAGCCAGTTGGTTACTTTTCTCAGACTCTATGCTGTTTTTCTAAGCAACTCCTCTAGCCCCAAACCTGCTTGCTTCACTTAGAAAACACAATCTCTAAGATTAACTGAATCCATCCTCTCTTTACAAGGTCATTTAGTAGCCCTCTGTCTTCAAGACACTGCCCATACCCTGCCAAGTAGCTGTCCTTTTAGTCAGATAGCCTTTCTGAGTGGAGAGTCTGATCAATACAGGTTCTCTGGCTTGCACCACTTCCAGGTACTCCTTAGATGGTGCTCCAAGTAACCAACAAATTCTTATTCCAGTCCTGCCTTCTGTTCTTGATTCTTGATCACCCTCAGAATGTACCAGAACATGGTATTTCTCAAAAGCATGACAGATGTAGTTGAGTTTATTTTGAAAGTTAAAAGTCTCACTACATTAAATCCCCTCATAGAAGTTGAGCATAGTGGCTCACATCTGTAATCCCAGTACTTTGGGAGACCAAAACAGGAGGATCACTGGAGCCCAGGAGTTCAAGACCAGCTTCGGAAATATGGCAAAACTGTCTCTACAAAAATATACTAAATTTAGCCAGGCATGGTAACATGCCCCTTGTAGTCTCAGCCACTTAAGAGGCTGAGGTAGGAGGATCATCTGAGCCCAGGGAGGTCAAAGCTGCAGTGGGCCATGATAGCACTGCTATACTACAGCCTAGGTGACAGAGAAAGATTCTATCTCAATCAATCAATCAATCAGTCAATCAATAAAATTTCCCTCTAGGAAGAAAAGATCTAGTTAATGACAACAAATAAAATTGGAAGATAAGAGTCTGCAAACTTTTATCAAACTTAAAACTTACTTTGAATGCTTCTTGCTTTATCCCTTTCCTTCCAAGTCTATTGTTGCTAATATCAATAAATGTCAAAGTGGTTGGCAATTCTGGGAGCTGCCTTATTTTGTTGTCACGCAGGATAAGCTCCTGAAGTTGCGGCAGTTTTCGGAACGCATCTTCATCAATCTCAGATATTAAATTTGATGTCAGATCAATCCTTCTTAAGTCACCTAGAAGAAAAAAAAGGAAGTAGTTAAATATTCTTGTTTTGTTCACATCAAAATATAAATTTTCCTATATTTTGCAAATATAAAAATAAATTTAGCAATGAATGGTTAATGAAATGATTATCTTTCTTTTTATAAAAATTATTTCTTCCAAATACTATTTGTATTTATGTACTTATGAGTATAACTTTAGCAAATAAATTGGTGTACTACATTTAAAATAACTCGTCTTCTCTCTATATTCTTTATAAAGAATTGTCTGGATTTTGTCATTTAAAATATTTCCCTTAGTGATGAAAGAGCATTGTATTTTCTAATAGTCAAAGATACAGACATTAGAAAGAAATCTTTAAATAATTAAAGCACTTTATGAAGACACGTACCAAAATTCTTCTAAGTTGGCAACAACTATAAAGTCAGAATTTAGGCTTGCATTCGTCCGTCATAAAACAAGTATGCTTTAGTGGAAGTTTATTTTTAAATAACCAACTCCTCATAAACATGACCATAATATTTTACTCGTAATGTCATAACAAGATAAAACATTCGAACATATAAAATACAAATATTTATCATGCATATTTAGTTTGAATAGCTCATTTGAAAATATCAACTGTGTGGTTTTGAAATGACCATTGCTTATTTGTTGTTTTTTTCTTATAATTATTAAAACAAACTGTCAACTTTTTAAACAACAAAAAATGATTGATTCATGAACCATGTTTTGGCATTCAAGTTTCATTCTCAGTGCTAACATTTGACAGTGTAAAAATTTTAGGAAAGTGTGTAAAGAAGTGAAGGCCATTAATACTGCCACCCATACTTAGGCTTGCAAAGTCATTTTTGTTGATCTTTTTAATTCTGTTAAAGCGGGAATAGAAGTAAGCGGTGTTCTTGGGCAGCAGAGGAATCGCATCAAGTTCATGGTCATCACAGTATACGGTGGTACTTATGCAAGTACACAGAAGACAGGTTGGAAAGTCTAAAAGACAAAGGAAAATAAAATTACATGTAAATAACAAATCAATTTCTAAGAAATAATTTTGAATGTTTGATAAACAAGATTAGAGTCTCCCACTAACCAATTACATTACATATTTTCTCATAAAGTTTTCTGTAAATAGAATATTCAAGTCAAATATGCCAATTAAAATTGTCTCAACAATTAGTATATTCAATGTAACATTTTAAAAATAAAATTACTGAGTACTTTTTATTTAGTAGAAATTCTATATTCAAAATGTAAATATTAATATTGTACTTTTTGTAAAGTTAAAATATCACATGTAATAGTTTCATTAAGTCTGGTTTCATAGCTTAACATCTCACTGAAGCAACACCTGCTTCAAGAAAAATAAACTATAATAATTATTATTATTCAGTTGCTCAATATATATTATTGACTCCTTTCTATGTAAATGTGCCATGCTAGCTGGTGAAACAGTGGTGAACACAAAGAGACACAGTTCTATTTTATGATCTTCTATGTGAGATCATTGTTAACCACCCAAATGAAATTATGAATGTGATAAATGTCATGAAGGATCATACATAACATAGAGGGATTTTACGTAGTCTGGGAGTCACGGCAGACATCTCTGGAGTGAAAACTGAGATGAGATCTGCAGAAGAGGAGTAATTGACTATGTAAGGAGGAAGGGAAGAGTATGCCAGGCAGAGGAAGCAGCATGCACCTTCACTTTGGAGGCACTGAAAGACAGTCCATATGGCTAAAACTCAGAGAGCACTGGAATGTATGGGACATAACATGCAGGGGTCTTGTAGGCTGTGCTACAGCTTTATTTCTTCCCATAAGGATGGGCAGAGGTACCATATGATGCAGTTTGCATGCAGTTAAGTGTGCTGGAAGGTGTAATGGAAGACTGATACAAGGCAACTGGAAAAAGTGGAAGTGAATCATAGTGTAGACAAAAGACAGTAGCTTGACTAGGGTAGTGGTGATAAAGAAGGCGATGGGTCCAAAAATGCTTCTGAAGCTGGGTTGTATCTTGACACACTGATTTTTCTTTTCTTACACATACACACACACACACACACACACCCCTACCTCCACCCCTTTTTCACTTTCTGTTTAGTGATCATAGAGAGGACAATAAGTTTCTAAAGGAGATTCAGAACCAATGGCCAGAGGAAAGGAGGAGAATCAGGATAGGGCAATGTTATGGAGGCCACGTGGAGAGAGAGAGTTTTAAAGGAAAGGAAATAATCAACAACCTAAGTCTCCTGAGATGTCAGGTAAGTTAAGGACTGAAAAATGTTCTTGGATTAGTTATTGCAGTGGGTCTTAGAGAGTTTACAAGATCTGGAAAATGATGGATCTGAAAGCCAGATTACAGTCCATTAAAGGAAAAGTTGGAAGTAAGGGAAAAGCTGCTATAGATACAGAAAACGCTGAAATGTTTGTGAAGAGCAATGAATGAGACATAGTGATAACTATAAGAAAATATACTTCTGATTTGTATAATGAAGGAAGTGATTAACGTGGAAGCAATTTGGAGAAAAAGTTCCAGAAGATGTGAAGTTGAATATAAAAAGGATCATGAGAGGACAGTAGGAAATAGAACTCAAAGAACATGGAAGGATTTTCATCCCACGTGTGGATGGACAGAGTGTCTTTGTTTTGCTAGAAGGAGAGAGAGCTAGAGCACATCAATAAAGTTGTAGGCAGATTTTTTGTCTGGAAACAGAAAGACCAAGGAGCTGCGGACTGATAAATTGCTTTTTCTTTAAGAATTAGGAAGTTAAGTTACCGGACAGGCATGAGTGGTCTAAGTATGAGGTAAATAAGGGTTGTAAGATGTGAAATGAATGGAGAAAGTGAAATCTCTATGACATAAACTAGAAAAGTGGTGGAAGAAATGTCCTAGAATTCCTCAGTGATCAATTTGTTTTAGTTTACCTGAGACTTGCCTGTTTTTAACGTTGAAAGATACTTGTCTGGGGAACTCCTCACACCCAGATAAAACAGGAGATTTGATCATCCTAGTTGAAAGGGCCATTTGTGGTTGGTAATCAAGAACTATTAATGTGCCTATTAAGGTTTTATTACTATCATTCAATACAAAAATTATTTCAGTTTTAAGAATGGAAAGCCAGGAAAAAATGTTTAAGCGGGAGCTGTAAAATTTTTAATATGTGCTAATTTCTCCAATCTTTATAAAGTAATATGTTCTACTCATCACAAAACTTTTTAGAGGTAAGGCATTTGATTCTACTGCATATTTATCACCTTGATAATTTAGCAATAATTGCTAAGGTAATTTTTATATATTCACAGTAGTTATAATTTAATTCTAAGTTTTTCTGCTCATAACTCAAGGCTTCATTATGTGGCTTTAGATTACTATTTTTAAAAATTTGTTTCAGTAGAAAAATATGGTATTTTCATTTTGAATACGCTATTTCTAAACTATTTACTTTTGATGAACGTGTGCTTCTTCTTAAAATGTGAATTTGAGTTTTTAACTTCATTATTGATCCTCAGAGTACATTAGAGATAAATCTTTTTTAAAAAAGTCTTAGTTTTTGTTGTTTCTAAATTGACATTATTAAACTATTACTTGACACAAGCTTTTAAAAGGATTGGGCATTCTCCTTCTCTGTTGTTTCTGGCTCAGCTGAGAGATCCAAAGTCCAGGTATTGATACTAGGCTGGTCAACTTTTAAAGGATCTGAAATCACTTAAACATAAGTAATGTTCTAGGAATATTGAATTTTCCTAGTTTGGATGCTTTCTGCTCTATATTTGTATTTCCTTCTCATTGTGCATCTTCCTTGTTCTACTTGTAGAGTTTTCTAATACACAGAAATTTAACTACATAGAAAGAATATGATAAATTCATTAATGACACTGACAGGATTTACTTGTCTATGTTGCATTCTACATAACCCCTCTGTGATACTAGAACAACTTCATAGTATGTTGGAGTTTTAGTTTTCTTATTTTTAAAAAGGGGTAATCAGTGCCTAGTACCTAGTGTCATGACTCTTCAAAAAGTTAATGTAGATAAAACACTTAAGTGTCTGGCATATAGAAAACATTGGGTGAAAGGACAACTTTTTATATTACTTATTGAAGAACAGTTAAAAACTCAAAAAAGCAAAGAGTAAAATGATGGTACCAGAGGCTAGGGAAGTGGGGAGTTGTTCAAGGTGAATAAAATTTCAGTTATACAGGATGTATAAGTTCTAGAGGCCTGCTATAAACATAGTATCCACAGTTAAAAATACTGTTTTGTACACTAAAAAATTTAAGAGAGGAAAAAATGCATGAAATCCTTTATGATTAATAAAATTTTCATAACTAACATTTATTGTATTTACTATGGGCCAGTAACAACATGTATTCATTTAATCCTGACAATACCTCTATAAGGTAAGTTCTATTATTTATTACCCCATTTATTTTAGGTGAGAAAACTAAGGCACAAAAATATTGACTGCCTCACTCAAGACTATACAAATCCAACACGTCACAGTGCCAGGATTTGAATATATATGTTTTGGCTCCTCTGTCTCTCCAAGAAACTCTCAGTTTTGATTCCTGTACTTTGCTCTTAGTCTTGCCTTATGTAATATTGCTCCCCACTCTCTTTTTGTCTCCCAATGTGCTCTGTATAGACTTTTCTCATAAGACCTGTAATAGAGTTATATGGTTTGGCTTTGTCCCCACCCAAATCTCATCTTGAATTGTATCTCCCATAATTCCCACATGTTGTGGGAGGGAACTGGTGGGAGATAACTGAATCATGGGGGTGGATTCCCCCATACTGTTCTCAAGGTAGTGAATAAGTCTCATGAGATCTGATGGTTTTATAAGGGATTTCCTCTTTCACTTGACTCATTCTCTCTTGCCCGCTGCCATGTAATATGTGCTTTTCATCTTTCATCATGATTATGAGGCCTTCCCAGCCATGTGGAACTGTGAGTCCATTAAAACTCTTTTTCTCTATAAATTACCCAATCTTCGGTATGTCTTTATCAGCAGCGTGAAAATTGATTAATACATACAGCATTGTCTCTAAATTTATTTCTGTGTCTATCTTCCTATGCTAGGCAGAAATATCCATGAGAACAGTGGCTATTTAAAACTAAGTTTTGTGTCTGGAGAACTTGGAATACAGAGACACTCTATACTCATTCAACCTTTGCAGTGGGAACACTCCTTATTTTTTTCTACACTCCCTAACTATGCCATTCTCTGTGTATATAAAAGTATTCCAGTGTGAGCCCTCTTGAGTTTTCCAAGGTTGACAGTGATGCATTCAAACAGGAAATATAAACATATTATAGAATCACATTCAGCACCAAAAATTCCTTCTCATTAACTAAATGGCTCTGGTTTCAATAATCTGCAAGCCATTCAACATGGTGTCTGATGTTGTGCAATATTTTCCTCTCTCTGTTGCTTCTTAGGATTGAGTGAGAAGAAGCCTGTTGTTAAATAAATAAAGAACGAATAATCTGAACAGGCTGGCTTCAAACCCACTATATAACAGCTTTGTGATGTCTGGCAAGTTACTATTCCCTTTGAGTTATAGTTTTCTCCATGATAATGAAAAGAGTAACATTAACAGTCTCACAGGGAGGTTGTAATAATCCAATGAGATAATGTGAAGTATTGAACATATGGGACACAGATAGTATATGTTCAATTAGTGCAAAATATTATCCCTATTACCATCACCTTCATCCTCATCATCCCTTACATCCTTGAACTGCTGTGGCCTGATATAAGAGGCAAAGATTTTATCCTGCTCATCAAATACTCTCTGTTCTACAAATACATTCCGTCACACAGGTTTTGAGTAATGATGCCCAATATTTTCATCCCAAATCTTTGGTTATTTGATCATTTCAGTCAGACCAAAGCTGAATTATTAAAACTGCTTTATATTTAAATATAAAATATATGTATATATTTTATACTTCAAACCTAGCCTATTCCAAAACTTTCTTCTTGGGTCATGTCATATGAGTTCCCTGTAGAGTTGAAGCTTTGCAGTTTTGAGGATGACAAAGTGGACTCAGTTGTAATTCTGCTTTGATGTACCTGACCTTCATTGGTTTGTGGGCCCAGAACCCCTGTGAATTCGGGCTCCTGGAGGGAAGAGCCGTCAATCAGCCTGGGAGTGGATTCCTCCTCTTCTTCCTCTTCCTGGGCCTCCTCAGGCTGTGGGGGTGGAGTGAGGAGTTCTCTGCTCCCGGAAGGCATCACTGTGGCTATTTCAAACTGAAAAAAAAAAAAAAAAAGAGAGATAATTTCATCAGGCAAACTTCTCAGTCACTCTATGTGGCAGTGACACAAATTTAAAATGTACTCATCTTTGCCACAAGAGGACACTCATGTCCTAAAGTTCAACAGTGTGACTGACCATCCTGCTTGCTTAGATGAACACATATGGTTCCAGTAACTGTTGTTGTTTTTAATTAGTTTTGTTTCTCAGATCTTAGAAGTTGTTTCCAATTCCTTTTTTTTGGTCTTCTTGTTCTTTTATTATCTTATATGTTTGTTCATTTCATAGGTTTAAAAAAAGCTCATTTATTGTTATCTAATAACAAGTAGCATTACAAGAATGCATCATTGTTGTGAAAGCATCACAATAATTCAGAAGTGTAGAGAGTCAAGTCCAAAAGTCCCCTTCGCCATCCAGCCCTAATTCTGCTCCCCTTGAAGGTAACAACTGAGCAGAAATTTATATATATTTGCCTATCCATTCAATCCTTGATTTCCTAGGTTCAAATATTCTGTTCCTGCCAATGTCTTAGTTTCTCTAATAGCATTTTACTGAAAAATATCCTTTAAACTAAAATATATAGTGACATAAAAACTATGATTTGATTATGATATGCCATTTCTCCTGTGTTTTCAATATTATTAAAATAACAAATATTACAATATCTTGGAATGTTAAAATGGACTTTTTGAGAGCTTTGACACTAGGAGGCAGTTATAAATTTATGAAATTATTCAAATATTATTTTATAGATATTATATTTTAGATTATAACTGCTTTGTGTTTATCTAACTTGCGCATTTTAAATAATGGATTCATTGCTTCTAAGAATAGTTTGGATTTTTAGGAAACCTTCTCTTTCAGATTCCTTCCCTTGTCTGAATGTCTATTTCTTGTGTTACTTAGTAGATGTCTACTTCTCTGATGGCCTTGTAAGCTTGGGCTGAAAATTTGATCCAGTTGATTAAGGTGGCGACATCCAGGACCCACGCTTTGTGGTCCAATGTCCTTGTGGTATCCCCAGAAATCCCAGATTTTCCTTTGACCACACCAATATAGCCTTTTGCTTCTTTCTACCTTTCTTCTTTATTTGTTTTCATTTAAAAAGTAAAGAAACATCTAAATTATTTCCGTATTACCTAATACCAAATGATGTGCAAACTATGCCTTTCATGTATAACACAGGTATATTTTCAGAACAGATATTTTCTAGATATTTGAATAGCCCCAAAATTTTAAAGATACACTTCTTATTAAATATCACTTTTAATAGATTTAAATGCATTGCAAAGGACAAATTGAATTTTTTTTTTAAGAAACAGTAAACCTTCTTTTATTAGTTTGTATTTCTGAATTGTGCCTCCATAGAGTCTCTCTATTTCAGCTTTTTCTGCTCTGTATTACATTGGTTCTATTTGTTTTCTGTATATCCAAACCTTCTGGATGGTAAAGTATGTCATGTCTTTTATCTGTGTACCTCTAGGCTGTAAGCAAAATAGGCAATCAGCAAGTATTTATTGAAGTATAATTTTTTCAAACATTGCTTGTCCAAAATATATCCCATTCACAGCTCTATGTTTACAGATTTTCTGAGAAGAATCAGTGAATGTGCTATTATATACTTTAAATTATTTAAAGCATGAAATCAAAACAAAAGCCGATTATACTGCATTTGATACATTAGGAGCCATACATGAAGATACTATAAAGGTTGGCCAGAAAACTCCAGCTGAGAAGATTGGGCACATTTTCTTAAACAGAAACACATATGGTTTCCATCTGTAGGTCAGAATGAGGCAGATTCTGAAGGAATGGATTTGTAGAGAGACCAAAAGGAGGCTCCAGGAAGAGCGGAAATTGAGACAGATGTTTCATGGAATGGAGTCAGCCTAAAGGGAGAAACAAATTCCAGACACATTGCCTTGAATCTTAGCTTTGTAAGGAGAATGTTTGCACATACTTTTTGCAGATAATTATTTTTCCACTGATTTGATGTAAAGCTGTAAAATCTCACTTGTCATCCAATATAATGAGGCACACAGCTTTTTGTGTTTGTCAAAAATTGTTTTGTTCATGCTTCCTTACAAATAAAATATAAATGTAATACAACTTTGCAAATCAAGAAAAAGGAATGCCTTTTCACATCAGCCAAATTGCAGAACTATAACCTCAAAGCATTATGCCTGGAGATACTTTTGTAGACACATTTATTTTTGCTATTAAATAGAAGTGATTTAGGCATCTCTTTTCTCATCCTTCAACAGTCTTCATACTGTGATATGAAGTTGTGAGGCAATGCATACAAAAAGGAAAAAAAAAATGAGGCTAGGGAAACAAGATCACCTGGCCTTCCATGTAGCAGATTTGTGTGGTTATGTTGCAGAAAACTAAATTTGAATGTAAACACAAATGACCAGAAAACACCCCTGCCCTTTTTCTCAAGCTATAATTGGTAACACTTGAATGCAAACATAATTGAACCTTTTCTACAAATATTCGTAAATTCTTTCAGAGTTTTCCTCTATTATTTTTTCTTTAGCTCCTTGTTTTATTCTGACTTGCTTTTTCTTGAATTGACTTTTTAATCTGTTCATTATATTTCCTTAAAGTTTAAAAATATAGTACAAATGGCCGTTATTACATATGACTTTGATTTCAGTCAAAGTCACTGCACTTGTGTATGTTCTTAACATTGTACCATCAGGGTACATCTTTGAGTTGACTGGTTTGCAGTAAGTTACCTATTTTTATTCTCTTGTGTACCTGGTCTTAGAACTGTAGATAACTAATATCATGGTAGCCTTTGCTTAGGGAATGAATTCTGTGTCCTCGAAACAGTATATCTATTCCAGAGATGACACATGCATAGCTCACTGTGACCTAGGCTGAGTGAGATATCAGCAGATGTCAGCATGGAGAGATAACTACCAAGAGAAGAAGTCCTTCAGCCTGTCCCAGTCTCTGCACCCTGAAAACCCTGACTCCATGTAAGCAATGTATCACCTCAACCCAATCTTAGCATAAAGGTGTCTCAGTCTAAGTTTCTGCTCCCTGGAGAAATAAAGACTTTCAGTAGAAAATAATCCAATTACATTTATTGTATCAGATTGAACTGAGACTTTTACTAGCAATATTTGTGTTATTATTAAAAATATGACCAAAGATTTAAAACTTTTATTTCCTAATAGTCAGCATTGTTGCCCACAGAAGAATCTCTCTATAAAATCACTCAGAACCATTTTAAGAGACAGATTTTGTTAACAATAATTTTGATAAAATACATTTGCCTCTTAGCAAAAAGTGCATCTAAGTTATCTTTATAATTATATTGCTGCCCTAAGCCTACTTATTTGTCTTAATTTCAGAGTAAAAATATGAAAAACTGATGTGTTCAGAAACAGCAATCATACATCTTCCTGATTGCTTCATTATCTGTTGAGTCCTTTTAGTACAGATTTCTTGTTGAACATGTTAATTATACCTGTTTATGAGGATCATAAACCAATTTGCTGCCATTCAGCATTGTGTGTGAATTAATAAAACTCGTTTTTTTATATTTTGATTTTTTAAATCTTAGTGGTTAATCTACAACTAAGTATCTAATAAGGAAATCAATGATAATGTAATATATATATTATGAAAAAGATGCTGTTAAGGAATTCAGGTAAACCAGATTTGATTCCTACCTTTATAAATGAATAAAAGGATCACCAGGTGAATGTGTGAATTTTTAAATGATGGAAGGTTTTCCAGTCTTTATAATTATCTAAAATGTCTATAAGCATTATGCTTAAGTTATGACCAACTGTTCATTTTATTTGTCAGTATTGTTTTGTAAACGTCTATCAACATAATTACTTTTGCTCCCTATCTGCCGTCATCACCATTATCTAAATTACTATCCTCTATTCCCGGGAATACAGTAATAGACTACTTATATAAATTTAGGATGTCCTCTAATGTAGTAAGAATGGACTCTTTTAAAAACAGCTTTATTGAGATAGAATTCACATATTATACAGTTCATCCGTTTAAAGTATACAGTCCAATGGTTTGTAGTGTACAGTCCAGTGGTTTTTATGCAACTATCACCCAATCAATTGTATAGCATTTTCATCACTCAAGAAAAGAACTCTACAACCATTAGCAGTCATTTCTAACTTCCCTCCTCTCATCTTCTTTCCTCCCGCCCTCCAACCTCCTGGTCCCAGCCAATCGTTTACCAACTTTCTGTGGTTGTACTTTTGCGTAACCAGTTTCTATATTTGCCTATTCAGAGCTTTTCTTTTCCCTCCTCTTTAAGTGTAATTATGTATCTTTTGACCAACATTTCCCCATTCCCTTCTTCACCCTAAGTACCTAAGCTTCTGGTAACCACCATTCCACTCTATCCTATGGAATTAACTATTTTAGATTCCACCATATACTGAGATCATGTGGTATTTATCTTTCTATACCTGGCTTATTCCACCTAATATAATTCTCCAAGTTCATCCATGTTGTCTTAAATGACAGAAGTTCATTCTTTTTTATATCTGAATAGTATTCCATTGTGTGTATATACCACATTTTAGTTATCAGTCCATCCACTGATAAACACCTCGGCTGATTCCTTTGTCTTGGCCTTTGAATAGCGCTGCAATAAACATAGGAGAACAGACACATCTTTAACATACTGATTCATTTCTTTTGAATATATATCCAACAGTGGACTTGCTGGATCATATGGTAGATCTATTTTTAGTTTTTAATGACTCTTCTCACTGTTTTTCATAGTAGTTGTACTGATTTACATTTCCAACAACAGTATGTAAGGGTTCCCTTTTCTCCACAAACTCACTAACAGGTATGAGGTGATATCTCATTGTAGTTTCGATTTGCATTTTCTTGATGATTAGTGGAGATTGAACTCTTAAAAAGATGAAACTGATGATGACAGCCCTGTTTAAAATTCTTCATTTGTTTTTTATTCTTCGTAATAACCACGAGAATAATGACCTTGCAGAAGCACTGTTACATATTGGTGAAAAGGAAGGATTCAAACCAGGCGAGCTTGAGTCTAGCCTCATTGTGAGACCTTGGACAAGTTGCTTTACCTCCTTGACCCTCAGTTTATTTATTTGTAAAATCCTAGTATAAATAGTATAGATGATTTTAGGATTAAAATCTAAAACATATACAACATTTAGAATAATGACAGGTACATAGTAAGTGACAAAGAAGTGGTTGTTATCATTATTATAATAAATTCAAAACTTTATGACTTTTAAGACAGTTTCACCCTTCTAAGTGTTCCCATCTTCTATCTCATACCAATTGAGCTCTTTTGCTGTCTGATTAAGCAATGTTGGCCATCTTTACTTTCTTATACTCTCAATGTTCCTTCTCCTATAGAACATTTGTGTGCACTAGACCTTCTGCCTGGAAATCCCTTCTCTCCCCAGCTTTTCTTTTCTTTTCTTTTTAAAGCAGCCTTATTGAGATATAATTCATATACCATAAAATTCACCTATTAAACTATTCAATTCAATAGTTTTTGGTTTATTACATTATTAATTTTGAAATTTTTATAAATACATATAGTGTAAAATTTGCCACTTTAATCATCTTTAAGTATACAACTCATTTATAATATCCAGTTCAAGTGTCACTTCCTCAGGGAAATTCCTTGTGATACACTTGACTTAGATAAATATGTTTGGTGGTTTCAGGAGCATTGTGTACTTTTGTTGGCAAATCAACCATTGCATTTCTTTCCTCTGTATTTTACTAACTGAAATCAAAGTTAATAAAATTATGTATTGAATGAATACTTGCAAGTCAAATATCAAAATAGTTAATGGCCTTCGATCACATCAAAATAGCATAAAATCATTATACTTGGTATTGACTTGCTAGGATATAAAGTTTGGGACATGTGGATGCTTTTTAAAAAAATCTATCCCAATGTATAGTTATTCTTCATAGAAACATAACTCTAAAGTATAATGCTTATTCATATTCAATGCAATGTTCAAGTGAAAAATTCAATGCAAAAGAAATGAGAGCTGATTTAAAGTTTCATTTAATCATACCCTCTAGTTTTGTCTCTTTGGGGACTTTAGTATATTTTCTTTGCTCACATATTTCTCTTCTTATTTCCTTTTCTTTTTGTCAAAAAATGGCAATATTCCATTTTTAGTTGCCAGAAAGAGTTTCCACTTCAGCTTTATCCCAGTTTATTCAAGACTCCATTCACCATCATCTCCTTAGGCTCCAGAAACTTAATAGGTTTCTTAAAATGTGTCATCTAGTTCTAATTAAATGCCTCCAAATAATATCGATAGGGAACTTTGGCAAACACTTTAGACACATTATCTAATAGCAAAGTCAGTTCATATTCCTTTCACCCTTATTGCCCTTGTTCCTCATGTAAGGATGCCAGAAAGACAATTTAGACAATTTAATGTAGGCTGAAATCAGTAATCTCATGAGGATGGGAGGAGAGGAGGAGTCAGTCACAGTAATTGAAAACAAAGAATTTGGACTGAAAACAAGATATTTGGAACCTTCAAAACTCTAGCTATTTATTTCTAATGGAGTAATTTAGTATTTTTAATTCAGTTTCAGTCTTTCTCATTGTAACACAAAGAAAATTGTTTCTTCTAACACAGGCTTTATTGAGGCATAAAGCCATGCCTTTTAATTTGTAGAATTTCTTTGCAGAAAACTACTACTTGTACATAATGACAATGATGATAGTGATGATTAATATATTATCACAGGGTAGCCATAGACATTTTGTATAAGAAGAAAATGTGTATTTATGGATAATATTCCAGAGAGGACCAGCACACAATTGCCCTTGGAAAGGGATAATCATTACGTATTTTTAAAATTATTGTCCATTATCACTGGCAAATTCTTGCAAATTTTACAAACTTAGAAACCTGACTTTATCTCTCAGGGCAAAATTACCTTAAACAAGTTCAAAAGATCACATTAAACCTGAAGGCTAACCTGAATCCTCTTAGTGCTTGCTACCAACACATTCTCCGTAGGTAGTTCCACTTGGGAAGCTAATTGTAGTGAAAAGATTGTTGATGACCGTAGAACCAGCACAAAGAACTCTGGATAAAACAGCTCTATAATAGCACAAGGCAAAAGAAGGACTCTTTTCCAAGGGATTGAAATCTTTAAATATGTTAATTCTCATAAGTTTTCACAGTCATTAGCATGATTAAAAAAAAAAAAAAACACCCTGTTGAAAGAAGACTGCTGAATAGTGATTTATTGGCCTTGACAACATTAGCCTCTGGGATCTTCCTTTTGTCTCTCTACTTCCAAAATTCTCCTCAATGTCCATTCTTTCCTTTTATATGTTACAGATTCACCGTAGTTGTAGTAGAGTAAATTATTTGATCTTAAATGACCTAGATTTAATTTCTTTCAGCTTTATGTCTTTAATCAGAGTTTTGATATATAACTCCAGAGAGAACACACTGACAAAAAGATGATACGGTTTCAATATTTTTTAGATGTATTTCTTTGTTCTTCTTCTCAAGTGTGTCAAGGAATGGAGCATATAATATAAATTAGCATACATGTCATTTAACCCTTTAAAGCCTACACTGATTATTAGCAAGGAGATTGGCATGCCTATGTGTGTGCATGTTAACCAACACAGGGTAAGTCTCTCTGTCCTTGGAAAACTCAAAACTCAACCCTAGAATTTGCCCTAGGAGTGAGAATGAGAAATGTGGAATTAGGTAACATCCAGTGAAAATTAGGCATATTAATGGAGGGTTGGGCAGGACAATAGCAAGTCAAGTTCAATTCTGGCTTAGAAATCAGTCCAATAAGACAGCATATCCAATTAAAATTAACCAATTTAGAAATGTGAAGATTTCCAAAGTGTTTCAGACAGTATTACTTTTAGCAGATTCATGAGTTACTGATTTACAAAATCTAGAGGACTGTGCCAGGAAGGTGTGGAACAGAAAGAAAATTTAAAAAAATAACTAAAGAAGAAGGCTCTTTTTCTAGAGAACACAGTACCAGATAAACAAAGAGATAAAATTAAGAAGCGTATTGATTTTTTTAAAGCAACTACATGTGACACTGACAGTATAGATGAGGGAAGTCAAACACCAAACTTGGGTCTCATCCACAAATAATTCCACTTTCAGTGGTCAGGGTATGGCTTGGGCATTGGGATTTTTAAAAGCTCTAAAACTTATGCAAATATGTGACCGAGGTTGACAATCATTGTACCAGAGAAGTGATTTGTGATGCAGACTAGGATGTAGGAGACAGAAACACTCATTAAGTTCTGCAACTTTCAACTGTTGAACAAAGCCTCGAGGAGAATGTGGCAAAGGGATTGTTTTTTATTAGGCTCCCAGGGGCACAGACTTCAAAAATATCAACAGTAACTTCAGTTCAAAAATCTGCTGAGGTTGATTCTTCAGATCAGCAATCCCCAACCTTTTTGGTGCCAGGGACTGGTTTTGTGGAAGACAATTTTTCCACAGGGGATGGTTTCAGGATGAAACTGTTCCACCTCAGATCATCAGACATTAGATTCTCATAAGCAGCACACAACCCAGATTCCCAGAATGTGGGAGCTCACAATAGTGTTTGCATCCCTGTAAGAATCTAATGCCAGGGCTCAGGCAGTAATGCTGGCTGGGCGACTGCACACCTCCTGCTGTGTGGCCTGGTTCCTAGAAGGCTTCACAGCTTGCTAGGAACTGTGTAGCCAGGGGATTAGAAATTCCTGCTTCAGCTGACAAAAGCATAGGGAATGGAGAAAACTTGCTGAGACGTAGACTTCTTGAAATCCATAGCAGGAGGAAAGGGTAGAAGCCACTGGTCATACAACATCCAGACTGGAGAACCCCCTGGCTGAAAATACTTGCTCACTAGAGAGTCTGTCATATGACAGAACATATGCAATGCAGCATCAGGTGGTAGAAAGACAGGCCTTAGCACAAGAAGGGGACTTCAAAGCCTTCAAGTATGCAGAAAGAAGGAGAAACTTCAGGTAAGACTTGATGACTGATTCAGCCACCGTTTCATATTTATAAACTGCCAGAAAACAGAAGGATCTCAAATATTACTCTGAGGGAAGTCACGTTATATTAGGGAGAATTTTCCTAGTTCAATTCTTCTTAACTAATAGATGCATCCGAATGATCTAGCTTGTTCACTGAGCTCCTTCCATAGACTTTCTGATTCCCTACGTCTGGAGTGGGACCTGAGTATTTGCATTTGTGACTAGCTCCCAGGTGATGCTGCCAGTTCAGGGACCACACTTAGAGAAGAACAGCTCTAATATTACTCAAATACGGTGTCATAATTTAACTCTTGGTGGGACATTTCTCCAAATCATGTTTGAGTACACAGGTTACAGACCAGAGTCAAGGGACATTAACTGACCAGCGTCTGGATGAGGCTAAACCAAGATGTTTTCCATCTTAGGACTTTCCTCAAGGACAGTCAAATCTCTTCTTAGGTCCTCTATTGATCCCTATTCTCACTCCTAAGCTAATTAATGATCGAGAGAAGGAACTGGCCCCGGTGATTCACCTTCCCTTTTGGGGATTATTGACTATCAACAGCATACATTTCATTTTGTCCCTCCATAAACAAAAATTTACAGGGTAGGCTCTGTTCTGAGGCTTGTAGCTGGCCAGCATTGCCTGTGACTGATGGTATAGTTTATTTCTGGAGTTTTGTATTAGGAAGCTCTTACTTGCTTCACACTGAAGTCATGTATTAAATTCAGGGGATACACCCTGCCTTTATCAATATCAAATAGAAAATTTTTGAGCTCTATTTTTGGGTGAATCCCATTTCTCCTTCTCAGCTGATCCTGAATTTAGATAAGACATAGTGGGAGCAAGTATAGAGGTCCCGAAAACCTAGCATTACTGCCCAGAAAAACTTTACTATTTTTATGTATCTCTATGAGTTACAATACAAAATGGTGTGAATTTTGATATATCTACCTGACTCCTGGCTTTGTATTATGTTCCCAACTATTATTTTTTCTTTGTCTCACTTTCTTAATTTGTATTTGTCACCTCATAACACATGATCAATAATATATGTAATACAAGATTTATATATTGTAGGTAATAGAAAATAATACATATTATATATATTTTATATAATATTTTGAGATAAAATTATTATGCTAAGATTTATATTTTATCTTTGTATGTTAATTTGTGTGCACATTATAGCATTTATTCAAGTAAGTAACCTTAAATACTGTTAAGTAAAGGTAATGGATAAACAAATAAATACTTTATATCTCAGATTAGCTGCCAGGTCTAAAACTAATGACAGAGTCAAGAACATAATTTCTCAGCATATGCATTTTGTGAGTGAACACACAGAAACTTACATTCCAACACATAACTACAGATCCTGTGTACTTATATCTTGTGTGGATCTTTTTTAAGTTCCTCTACTGTGTCGAAACTATTTATGAGACTACTAGACCTGGAATGCTAAGGCACAAAAAGAGACTTGGTCTAACTTGCCTTCCCTAATTCTTGGCTCTCAGCAAGAGTTCCTTCTAGGAACCAGACCACACAGCAGGAGGTGTACAGCCACCCAGCCAGTGGATCTAATGTGAACCCCAGCACAATGGGGGTTAGCCTTCATCATAGGCCAAATACCATCCCTTTCTTTAAGGCATATGTCATCAACAGCACATAAGTGTCAGTGGCTGTTAACTGAGTGAGTGATTTGATGGTAAAGTTACTCGCATTTATTAAACATTTTCTATGTACCAAGCTCTATATTAAATGGTGAACGTATTTATCTTACTTAATCCTCAAAAGGTACCTTCTAAATAGAAAACTGAGGCCCAGAGAAGTTATAGGACTTGTCCAAGGTTATGCAGTTTGGGTGACAGACCTGACACTTACACTGAGAAGTCTGACTCTAGTCCCTGTGTTATTCAGCATTATGACAAGATCGTCTCCCAGTGAGAAAATGGGTGTAGAAATGAGCAATGCCCAAAGCCAATGGTGTCTCTCATTATTCTTTATAGTGTGTGTGTTAATGGTTATGTGCCCAAGTAGAGCCAGATTGGAAATAAAATATCTGTACCTATCTATTCACTTAATTTAGGATACCCATTGCACCAGTCAATTGTTAATGAGAAAGCCCAGAACTACAGCAGAGAATATTCAGCAGATAATATTTAAATTATTGGTCTTTCTTGTTTTGTTCTTTTAAAAAAAGCATTTGAAATCCAGAATATTTGGACTTTTACTCAAGCGTAGAATTCAGGTTTTCATTTAAAAAAAGGAAATTTTGAGTTTATCTCTCTCTCAAGTTGTTCTACACAGTTGAATAAATTAATCATGAAGCTACTTCTCTTTATTACCACTGTGGCAACAATTGACTTCCAAAGGTGTTAAAAGGCTCTGCACTATTTGGCCTGAGTTACTAAAGATGTATTTTTATGGATTTAACATACTGACATGTAGATATGTTAAGCACAGTGGAATTCTGCTTTAAACAAGAGCCTGGTGCTCACATTTGTTTATGTGATCTACATTAATTATCTAAAAGAACGTAACCATGAATACCTGGCAATGAAGCTGTATCTTATTTTCTATTTTATCTTGAAAATAGATGAGGAAGAAATGCATTTGGCAAAGATTGCTCAATCCTCATATTCCTGACAAAGCAGCTCTTAGTTCAGAAGGATTATATTACCTCTTGCCCCTTTAAACACTTTGACATACAAAGAGATGTTTGGATATTGTGTTAATTGTAATCACTTGAAAATGGTTGTTTTTCTGATTCTTAATAATCAAATGACTTAATTTCAGAGAAAGGAAACCTCAATATTGGACGCAGCTCAAAGAAGTAAAGATTAAACAGAAAACGTAGAAAACAAATGGGGTATTTTAGGGCCAAAGTCTCTCTCCTTTGGCATTAAAATACTCTGACTTAAATTTTGCTCAGAAACTTACTAGATGGAAAACTCTGGGCAAAATTCCGATCCTCAGTTATTGTTATTAAATTAAATGGTTACAATAATATCTTATTTCCAGGGTTAGTTATTTGAGTTATGCTTGTGGTCTCATAAATAATATAGAATACAAATTTAAAGAAGTCACTGGCAAAGACTATCAGTGTTTGTTTTTCCAATGAGTTTCCATGATTATATTTTTTTGTTGCTGTTGCTTAAGTTTTTAAGATTCTAAAATACTGTAGCTTAGGATGAGAATTAAATAGTTTAACACTGTTTTTTAAAAGAATCATATGGGAAGTCAATCAGACAACCATATTAAAAGCTCATCAGCAAAATTCTTTCCTCTCTTTGGGTAGATCATCTTCAGTAAAGAGAGGGATTAGCTTTTACTTTTCACATACTCTGAAAAAAGATATTTAATTCAGGCTGATAGTGTTAAAGTGTCTTCTGCCAACATAACATGTTGAGTATGCAAACCATATGTATGAAGCTTTAAAATATACTGTATAAATTGTCCAAAGTAGTATATATTTTTAAATATAAAGATAAGTATTGTGTATCTTTTGTCACCAGAATAGGGCAAATATTGCTAATATAAGTACTTTGTGTTCACAAAATACAAAGACAATTTCCTAGGCTAATTATTCTTTAACCTTAATGCAGTCCTATACTGATGTATTATATTTAGAAAAACTAATGCTAAGATACTTTTTATATATCATTATCTAAAATAGACTTTGATTTATAGAAGTTGTCCAGAATTACCTTGATTCTCCTTAAGCAATTTCTGGTGTTATAGAGCATCAACATATATTCTAAGATTATTTTCTATTTTTTTTAAATTTCATTTCTACCTCAAGTTCAGGGGATACATGTGCAGGTTTATTAAAGGGATATATCGCTTGGTGCTAAGGTTTGGTTATTTTGCATTATACCATATTATAATAATGACAAATAAAAAGAAACCATTCCTCAAATTTTAATTGATACAACTGTCTTTGTTGAGTTCTCTACCATTACTAAAACTTTGCTAAATTTAATTTTCATTCATTTGAAAAATCTTCTAGAGTTTAAAAAAATTCATCATCCATTATGATACTTTTATTTATAAGAATGATTTTAAACAATCTAGCTACTTTATCTCTTCATGTGGGAGAATTGGCCTCAATTTTAAGATAATTGGAGAGAAATTGGAGGGAAAGCATCTCTCATGCAATAATTTTTTGAGCAGTTTTTACTGATATTCCTTAATTCATTACCGCTTTATTTACTGATGAATGCATATACCATCTCATTCCAAAAAGGATATGAGACAATTTCAAAACAACATATGGTAATACTTTTAAAATATCTACATAAGTAGTTGAGGTCACAAGAAAATAAACGTAGGTGAAGTTATATGAAACCAGAGAAGATGGAAACAAATATTGGGCTCCAGGTTGCTGAGCAGGCCAGCCAAAATGACAAGGCCAGTCAGTTACCAACATAGAACCCAGAAAGTAAGCAATTGTTTTTAGAAGTTGCAATCCATTCTGACACTGAGACCTGCGAGAAATTTTTCTTACGCATCTCCACAAAGAGCATTGCATAGTATCATTGTAAATGCCCTCCATGTCCTCCTACAGCAAATAAAACGAACAGCTCTATAGCACTTTGTAGTACAGCATTTCTTGTTGTTTACTGAATACACAGGGATGGTGCAGTCAAAGTAAAAGTAATTATATAAGGCTAAATTAATTAATGCCGTACAGGTGAGGGGGAGTTTATTTATCTGGATGAAACCAAAAAAATTTTACTAGAGGAACGGATGTTGGCACCCTTCTGTAGAGCCTCCATAAATCTTAATATTGCTACCAAGCACTTTGCTAGAAAAATGCATTACTCAGTATGGCTAATGTTGTTCTTTGAAAACAAATTGAAGCCCCCTCCCACCTAAGAAATTATTTTCTGATATAAGAAGACATCACTATTATGATATATAATTACTAACTGTTTAATCTTAGTCTAGTTCCTTACCTGACTGCTCTTTGTCTCAAAATTCTCATATATTCAATAGGAATAACAATAGCAATGTACAGTTTTGTTGTGAGAAATACATGAAATAATACATGTAATATGACTGGAACAGTACTTAGCACGTAAGGAATGCTCACTCAAGGTTAGCTGTTGTTTATCCGAAAGCAAAAAGTCTATATTTTTATCATATAGCCTATAACCAATTCCTATACACAGCATTAGGGTAAAATGTAAGTACAGTAAAAACTGAAACCATTTTATGTCACACAAATAAATTTACCTACTGGGTAATATATAGCACTCTGATGGCATCGTTGGCTCTAAAACTTACTTCTAATATAGAAAACAGTGGATCATAGATATTCTAGAACATGAGAAATCACATAAGTCATCATTTTGGAATTACATTACTGCATATGATTTTCAAATGCGAATAATTTAATGACCCTTTCTCAACCACTGAGGAGTCAATAAATATACCACCATCAGTAGAAATCAACAAAGTTCAATTGAGATTCTTCCCCTGGGTTTGGGGGTGGTTTGGCTTATTGGCCACCTAAATCACTAGACTCACAAATGCAACACTTGTGGTAGAATATTTCAAATTTGATTTTCAGATTAAAAAAAGAAAAACCTTTTGGTTTTTCCATATTGTTTTATTTTTTTACCACTGCATAACAAATTGCCATAAACTTAGTAAACCTATACCCATTTTTGTAGCCCACAGGTTTTGTGGGTCAGAAGTTCAGGCCTGACCTGACTGGCTTTTCTTCTAAGAGTCTCATAAGGTCAAAGTCAAGATGATGACCATGGCTGTGGTCTCAGGCAGACCTCAGAGTTCCTTTTGTGTATAGGCCTGAGGACCACATATGCTTACTGGCCATCAATTTCTCTCACCATTTAGAGGCCTTGTACATTCCTTGCCAAATGGGGCCTTCTATCTTTAAAGTCATCAACAGATAGCTCACTTTGCTTTGAATCTCCGTCATGCTTCAAATTTTGACTCTGACATCAAGATGCTGATTTAAAGAGCTCATGAGTTAGGTCAGGCTTTTTTAGATAATCTCCCTAAGTTCAACTGTGCCATATAGCATAGCCCAATTAAAGGAGTGATATCCCCAAATACCCATAATGTTAAGAGTTGCAGATGACATAGGCATAGTAGGGGATGCGCCTGTTAGGTAACATTCTGCCTACAACATACATCTAAAGCCTTAAGGATTAATCTGCCAAAGCCTACACCAAGTCTATTACACTGGTCAAAGATGCCAAGTCTTATAATTTATAAGAAACTGGCATATATGTTAAAGGCATTGAACAATGCCTTTATCCTATAAATTTTATCTTATAAATTTTATAATTTTAGAATCAAGATTTTCTGTTCTATAGATGAAATAAATTCTCGGCTAAAACAGGCAGAAACATACCCTTGCCACTGGAGATTAAAAAAAAAAAATCTGAAGAATCTCATTCTACCATTCTCCACGTGCTTTACTTACCATGCAGGTTTTTCATCAACTGTACCCTATATTGGTTATGATAGTAGTATTTAGTCAGAAAGTTTCAGATGAAATCAGGAACATTTGAAGCAACTCACCTTAATATATAAAAATTAGATAAATAAGCTTACCAGAAGTCACTGAAATCTGGACCTCCAAGACTGCATGAAGAAATTCAGGTCATGGGTAACTATATTAATTAATCTGTTCACATGACTGGATCTATGATATTTACTTTACATCACCCCATAAGAAATTTTGCACTATTTTTCTTTTCTTGTTTGAAAAGCAATTCATATTAATTTGTTAATATCTCAGCTAAAGTTCTTCTAAATTTTGTTCATGTCATCTTATTTACTTTATCATATTTTTTTATTTTTGTATTTCTTTTTTTCATAGGTAAAGGATGAGTGAATTGGTTGATTTCTTGTTATTAGATCAACCCTATAAATATTTTTAAAATATATTTATAGTTTTTATTTTAAATGCATTAGTTTTATTATAGCATATGTATATGCCTATTTACATCTATTATTTACCCCATCTATCTACAAACTGGTTTTTCTGATGATGAGCTCATCACCAAGGAATGTTAAGTAAGGGATAAGTAATATATTTCAATCAACCACAAATAATTGTTAGTGGCTCTCTGGATTCCTCAGTGACTGAGGATTCTAAGTTTGGTTAGAGATAAAATTGCTTAGAAAGTACTCTGTAAAAGTAGAGATGTTTGTATGTGGTAAAGGCTGAAATATGTAAAGATGCAATGCTTTATATTTCACAGGAAGTTGTTATTTCAGAAAACACAGATACTAAGGAGAGATTGTATATTAATTAATCTTGATATAGTCATGTTTGTTGGCTTAAATTTCTTGATGTCATGAAAAATGTCAGAACCTCCTAAGAATCCCTAGGACTTTGTGAGCAGTGAAAATGATCCTGACAGTAAGGAATGGGCTAAAAGAGCTCTGCAACTAGGCCAGGCTTGGTGGCTCATGCCTGTAATCCTAGCACTTTGGGAGGCTGAGGTAGGCAGATCACGAGGTCAGGAGATCGAGACCATCCTGGCCAACATGGTGAAACCCTGTCTCTACAAAAAATACAAAAATTAGCTGGGCATGGTGGTGTGCACCCGTAGTCCCAGTTACTCAGGAGGCTGTGGCAGGAGAGTGGCTTGAACCCAGGAGGTAAAGGTTGCAGTGAGCGGAGATCACGCCACTGCACTCCAGCCTGATGACAGAGCGAAACTCCATCTCAAAAAAAAAAAATAGTTCTGCAGATACAGTCATTTTTTCCATTTCCCTATAGAAGCCATGATCCTAAATAGCATTTTTTTTTCCTATTGTGTATTTGGTCATGTGAAAGGAATAAATAACACCCTTGAATCCATTTCCAAAACCTATTCAAAACAGAAGATTCACTTATGGTAATCATCAAATCTCTCTGATCCTCTGGAATAGTTTGGGGGTAAATGACAAATAAGTTTGAACTAAAATGTTTAATTTGGTAGATAAATTCAGAAATGCACTGAAATTTTTTTTAAAAAATATGTATTTATGCGGGAAGCTAAGGCAGGAGAATCCTTGAACCCAGAAGGCGGAGGTTGCAGTGAGCTGAGATCGTGCCGCCACTGCACTCCAACCTGGGCAACAGAGTGAGACTCTTGGTCTCCAATGTGTGTGTGTGTGTGTGTGTGTGTGTGTGTGTGTGTGTGTGTGTGTGTGTGTGTATTTATGCAAGATTGAAAAAGGAGCAAGGCAGATGAGTTAACCACTGAAAAACTTCATCTTATAGTCTACGTTGATGCATCACATTGCAGATGTAGAAGTCACGTAGGGAAAGATTGGTGTTAAGGACCATAAATTCTCAATAGAAAATCCTGTTAACAAATGAATTCATATAGTAAAACAGATCAAACAGTGAATGTTAATAAAGACATTGAAAGTAGGTCACAATCAAAAGTGCAGAAGAAAAATGATCTGCTATTGAGTCTAAACCTTTACTAAAGAGAGGAAAAATGGGTGGGAAAGATCAAATGAAGGTGAAAAGAGAGTGAGGGTGAAAGTAAGAGAGAAAGAAATAAAGAGAAGGGGGAGAGAGGAATAGACTTCTAAAAACTATTACATTGTGAAAATCTGACTTGTATTTCATAAGGCAACACAAACAATATTGAAAAATTTTACTATCTTCTTAGTAAAGATGTATCTAAGTTCAATACAAGTTAAATATATGATTTCATCTAAATATTTCCCATACTTTGTTATCAAAAGTAATTATTCTAAGAAGATTTAGACTTTAAAGACTGCTCAAAATATGTTATAATCCTTTAAAGGTGATGTACTTTCTCTTTTTGTTTAATTAGAGTTAATTAGTCTTTGTCAGTGTTGCCCATTACTTACACTCCAGCATTTCAAGGTCTGTTTGCTTTCTGATTCATAAAAATTAGCCTGTATCCTTTAGTTATATTAAAAGCCTTGCATTTAATTAGGAACATGTCGTATCAGATTTATGTAATGGGTTACAACCTTGCCAATTTCCACATTACTGCCAGAGAGACAATCAGTTATTTAAGAAAGCACATTCACTCTTCAGATACAGTGGAATTCCAAACTATTGTCCTTTCTCTGTATTTTTATTTTCCTTTAATTTATTTCAATCTCTCATCTTTCTCCTTCACCCCAAATTTTCCTTCTCATTACATGCATACCATTTTAACTCTTTTCCTTGCTGATCAACTTTTACTAATTTTCTCTGTTCTAACTTCATAGAAATACATTTTTATGTTCAATTTAGCAACAACATTTCAAGGAAATAACATGAACTTTAAAAAAGCAAAATACTGTTCCAGTATTAACCTCCAAAAGATTGAACATGTTTTGGAGGAAAGGTTAATATGAAATTATTAACATAAAATCTTTCTACTTATAAAAAAAAATCCAAACATCTATTTGAAGAGAACAAATCCCACTCATTCCTCATCCCATACTTTTAATAGTCTCAACAGTAGGAGGATTGATTACCTCAACTCGATCAACAGGTATGTTTTCATAGTTGTATAAATTGTCCAGGTCTTCTAAGGTGGCATCATAGGCTTCTGAGTCATAGTTGATGGACTCTAGAGTTGGGGCAGTCACAGCAGCATCAAAGATGACAAGTCCCAGAACAAGTCTTGCTAATGTCTTCATTTTCCCAACTTTCCTAATGATAAAATATTAAAACGCCCAAATATTTCATTGAAAGCTTATTAATAGTTTGCACTAAATAGAAACAATAAATTAGTGTCAGTGTCAAAGGACCCAAGCTGGTAGCTTTCCTTCCATGGATAATTAATAAACATCTGACTTCCTAGGACCATTGCTGGCCAGATATTCAAATTCATTCACAAACCTGTCTCTGATTTTACAGTGGCTATTTTAATTACCGTAATATTTTATTTTGTTTTATTTTATTTTATCTTAAAGGGAAAAACAGATCTTATTCACAAAGCTTTTTTTTTGATATCTAAGAGTTTTACCATTTAATTAAATACTAAGATCCTTCATCAACTCTGGGATATGGAGTTGAAGAAGATGAGGATGATGATGATGACTGCAGCTGTCATACCATTTCATAGGTGAAGAAACTGAGACAGAGTTAACTGGTAATACAACTAAGACATCCACAAATAATTCCAATTTGCGTCATCCAGAGTGTGGCTTGGTGGGGTTTTAAAAATAATTTTACAAAACCAAGACTCGTAACTGTTTCTTGTACATTGAAGCCTAAGAACAAAGTAACAAAGTTTTGTGTTTTTTTTTTTCTGTTACTTCTTTGTAGCCTCTAGATATATAAATACATACATTATTTAATATGCACATTAATATTTCATGCAATATTGTTTAAAATGTTCCTAATGAAATAGAACAGAAAAAAATTTTCCTTTAGTTCTTACTATTTTATTTAATTCTTAATAGCTATCTAAGATTTGAACTCAGAACCAACAGGAATACATGTTTAAAAGGTACTATTTGGCAAGATTCTTTTGTATGCCTATGGGATTATAGGTATCTTTGTTTTTTAATTCCTTAATAAACAAAACTCTTATTTTCCATTATAACATTATGTTTTTTGAGGATTCAATCAAAATCCTATAATTTTAATTATTTTTTTGTTCTATATATACTCATTTGAATACATTTTGGTTTAGAAAAAAAAAAAAACCTTCATGTTTAATTTTAAGCATTTAAGTTAGTCTTACCAAAATGTTACCTAGTGATCCTTTATTGTGCAGGCAAGTATTGTAAAATTCTTTATAAAGCATATCTAATTTTGGAAGGTTTTCTATCTTGGGCACACTTTTTGGGTTTACTTTAAGAACGGTACCTATGGTGTTAGTAACTATGCATACATATAAAAAGGAATTCATGATAAATATTACTTTTAAACTTGAATGCACTGGCAGACAAAATGACCTTCAGTTACTTGAAAGAAAGTCTTTATGAAGCAGGTTTAGGCAGAAGGATATGAAATTCCTCTGAGAATAAGAAGCAGTACAAGGAGCTCCTTCTTAGCCCTTCTACGCTTTCTTCAAATAAATTTCTTATTCACACTGGATAAACTAAGCCTCTATTTCAGTTGCCTTTGCAGAAGTCTTTGCAGGATTGCAGATTTGGAACTGTTCTAGGCAATTACCAACAAAGTCCTGCTTAATAAAGCAGTGGGTTTGCAAATCTTCCAGGAACCATTCTCCCATAATCAAGTTGGTAACATTAACAGAAGCCACTACCAACTTAAAAAAATATTTTCTTTATATATTTCTTGCAACTTCTATTGTTCAAAGAAATTATACACTTGCTGACCTTTTATTTCACTTTATGATGTATTTGATTACATATGGCTATGTCTCAAAATTTATTTGCATTTTGCATTGCTCCTAAAGCTATCATCTATAAGGCAGTCTGTATGAATCTTAAAAATATAAACAGTATCTATGTTTAGTTAAAAAATTTATATTCCTTTCTTCAAATAATTATATTAGCATTTAATGTAGTTTTTAATTGAAACTTTAAATTTGTGTTCACTTTTTACCATTTCTTGATATTTTAAAATTTGTATATTTAAAACTGTCAATATATAAAAGTATAATGTCATGTAATCATCACAATACTTTTTAAATTCCTGAAATTTCACTATTTCTTCACTTTGCATAATATTCAATTAATATCACTAGTACCTGGCTATACTGGCAAAGAATGTGGTCTGTGTCAGGGCATTTGACTTAAGGCATATATTGGAAACTACTATAATTTTATTGGCATCTGTCCTGACTATCGAGATCAACTATTTGCTGTATGTTATTAATTCCTATGCTATTTCAAAATTTTGGATTTTCCAACAATAATATAAATACAAAGTCAATAACAAAAATAAACCAAATCCATTGAATCAAAGTTCACCAGAAGATATCAAGCAAGTTGAATTATTATTTAAAGATTTTTATAGTAGGGAAAAAAAGTCTCTGACCTGAGAAGAAAGCAAGTATAAAAACTTACCTTTGGCTCTGACTTGGTGAAATGGCACAAAGTGCCTGAGGATGCAGGGCTAGAGGTATTTGCCCCTGACCAATGGATGTGAATTCTGGTCTGTGGGAGGTGGAATTTACAACACTCAACTTTCTGTTTGCAAAACCTAACACTGAGAAATACTTCTCAGTCTTTAAAAAACCCCAAATTATTTTATAGTCACTCAAGCTAAGCAGTATAATCCAAATCACATAGTATATAAAGTTCTTGAAATTATGTTCATGGAGTTATAATTGCCAAAGTGTCACCTTAAAATTTTTAAATGGAAAAAGTTGTATTTCACATACCTCATCTATAACAAATTCACCAATTAAGAAATGAAGTTTACGTATACAGTGATACTATAGATGGATATTTCAGTTCTAATAAGAAATAATTTTCCCAAAACTTGAAATCTTGAATTGCTTTCTTCACTTTTCACTAATGTTAAGTGAAATTTGGTAAATGTTGCACAAAACTTACCTGTTTAATATTGGGCAAGTAAAAAAAAGACATTCAAATTATTTTAATTGCATGGAATGCTTTGATAGCAAAGCAGTGAACAATGAACTTTTTGCATAATTAAAAAAAATTATGTCCGGAAGTAATGCATGAATATGATCAGAGTATTATGGAGAGAAAGGGGGTTCTTTTTATAAAAAGTTATTTTATCTATCATAGATAAATAAATCAAATTACACATTTTTTTCCCCCCTAGAATACAACCTTTATTTTAGGTTCTTGTTAACTTACATGGTTTGTAAAACTAAACTTTATTACAGATATGTAGAGAAAAAAATATATGCTTTAAATTTCTATATCTTAATTTTACATTGGATAAGACTTAGAGAAAGATGAAACTTGCATCTTGTATTCTGGTATGCTTTAGGTAAATCTAGGAATTTGTTTCTCACTTATGCTTCAGGAATCTTTTCCTTCATGACCACAAGTGAATTGCTGTATTGAATTTTGAAAGCGGGATTACTCCTGGACCAAGTGATGGGAGAGAAGAAGGTCTGTCTTCAGGATTCTCTCACTCCCCTTTCTGCAAATGTCTTTGCCCATCTATTCAGGGGATTCTCATTTGTCATCCCCATCAGTCAATCCTGTTTCCAAACGTTTTTAGCATGCATTATTTCTCTCAGAAACAATTTGATCTGGAACAGAAGCAGTGATAATGGATAATGTATGAAGCCTACTAAGATCTCTCCAAAAATAGAGAGGCCATCTTCAAGACTGGGATGTCTTTCTGGCATCCATGAAGTCTCACTGCATCATAGAAAGGTCACTTTTAGAAGCAGTGCTGGAAAGATGCCTGAATCCGAGTTTCTAGGCTGGTCCTCTCTAGCAGCAAGGTCCACGTGGGGTGTCAGGTGATTTCATATATGATTGTTAATTCCCTCAGCACATTCTTAAGCAGAGTGGTTACCACTATTCACAGATGGGAAAACTGAGAGTCAGCTGTTAAATGATACAGCACTATGTGTGACACAAAGAAAGAGACAATCAAATTGGCTCTTCTCTGAGTCAGGTCCCTAGACATGATTGAGCCTGTCTGAGGGATATGGGTATGTATAAAAAGGCAGTGTTAGCTCTCAGTTCCATAGATTTCTAATTCAAAGCCTATTTACCTGTCACTAGCTTTGGGCTCTGCTGAATGTTTTAGAAGAAATGACAGATTCCAAGAATATCTATGAACATACTTTACTTTCTTCCTTTTCCCTCAATATTTATCTAGTACTCTGTGCACCTTGTTAGGTGACGGAGAGGTGAGAGCTACCTAGCCCCTCACTTTCTGGAGGGCTCTGATTAAACTTACAAGACTATTTCCAGAAATACCTTTTGACACCATCCTTTGTTGAACTGTTGTTGTTTAAATGGTGTCTTTCTTAGGCTTCAGAACGCTGTGCAGTTGTAGTTCAATTTTCGTGACAACTTGAAGGCCAAACTACTTGTCTTAGTTTAGCATTGAAAGCAGAAATGATCATCTTTAAACCTTTTCTTCCTCCAAATAAATACAAATTTTACATTTCCTTATAACAATTAATTTTTTAAATCATTTCTTTTTTATCTTACTGAGATCCTCTCCAGTATTTCAAAATCTAGTTTAAAGTGTGAGCACTCAACTTTGTTACAATCCCTTGAGGACCTAATCAACACTGAGCAGTGAGGAAGGATATACAACCAGTTACAGCCTCTTTTATCTTGGTAAATATCTTCTAGTCTCATGATAGTTTTCTTAATAGTGCCCAAGCTTGGTTATTAGAAACCCTCAGGGGATCAGTTATTATGACTCCTGGTGTTATCTAGAAACTGAGGCTTTGTGGCTTTATCTCCTTAAACCCCAAAATACTTTACAAAACCTTTTGACTGAAGCTCTTCACAAAATTAATTAAACACCATCCCGCTTGTTTAAACAGAATTAATTTTAGACAAAACACAGCCTTCTCCCAATGATTGCTTTCTCTTTGTTCTACAGCAAGGGTGAGCAGAGAGCAGCAGATACTCTGAGGACAGCCCCCTGCTGCCTTCCCTTGCCCCTGGCCCCAAAAGGTGACATTACTAATTACTAGAAGGTGTGAGTATTCCACCTTACTGACTATAAGGGAAAACAAGAACAAAAACAACAGCAAAAATTTGCTGCAATGCTTACCTGTTTTCTTAAAAAGAACTGTTAAGGTAAGTCTCATGCTGTCTCAGAGGCCCCCTACTCAGCAGAAATCCAGAACTCCAGGTCTTCTTATCACCATAAACCCATATGTACCATGCTGATTTTATCCAGTCTTCTCCTCTCAGTATCTTTCAAGCTTTGTCTGCAATCTTTGTCTCAGCTTCTTTTAGAAAATGTCTCTTTACTTCCTTTACCTTAAAAGAATCTGGCTGTCTCCTGGCAAAAGTTTTCCTCTGCAGTCCTTTCAAAGTGGTGGTTAGTTGGTTGTTCTTCCTCCCTCACATAATTCAAGAATGGAGAGGTTTTTGTGCTCTACATTTTCTCTCCCAAATGATCTCTTTACTGTTTCAACAACATTATTCATTCTGAAACTCATAACACGTGGCTTAGTTACCCACAACATCCTCCCTGTCATCAGCTGCTAGACATCCTTGTCCAGCCCTTTTATGGTTGATGACTTTGTCCCTGGTTCATTCATTCCTTTCACACATGCCTATCATCATTTGCAATTACATGAACCTCTGTGTATGATCCATCTATCGTGGTGGCCTGGTGGTTGCTTTGTCTTCTCACATGTACAAAGCAGTTACTACATTCCTACCCAGACTCTCACCATCATTGTTGAACCCATCGGCTTGTTATCACCAGGCATTACATAACTTACCAGTAGGGTACTGTCATTATTTGTCCTTTTGCCACATGAGACTTTCATTCCATAGACCCCATCACTTTTTTTACCATCCATTAAAACTTCCATCTTCACTTTCTCCTTAGCCTTGGATTTTATGGGATATTATCATAATTACTCCCCGTCAAACACTTTTGCTCTCTTTTTTTCCCTTCTATTATACTCACTTGGGAATACCTCAATTTTGGTTTAGCACAACTCCCAAGTGTCTTCATTCTGCATCTGAAAAGCTGTATATTACTAGTGAAGATCACACACAATGATATTTGATTTCACTTCAGATTCTTTCAGATAAGCTTCAACCTTGGCTGGCAGATCTAGTGAGTCTCTGATGTTGGTTCCCTCTCCAACATTAAGATGAATATTTTATAACATAACTTCTGTCCTCAAAGATCCTATATTCCTTTTCTCTGCACTGAAAAGATAGAATTCATCAGAGAAATAGTTAAGTTTCCACCATCAAATTCACCTGCATTTCCATGCATCTTCTTTAACTTCCCTGTTATAACACCACAAGAAATTAAAAATACATTCCCATCCCTAGGATTGTATTTCCTTTTCTCTCTTTGAGGTTTGTGTTTATTCAGTCATCTCCTCCTTCTCACTATTCCCTGTTTCTACTAGATCAATTCCGTGTAAATGCACACATTCTCTGAGCACAAGGTCAGGCTGGTATTCTATATAAACCAAATGAACTGAATTAAAGTGAATAGAAAGTGGTAGATACAGCAGCAAATTAAAGATAACATGTTAAGTGTAAAGGAATTCAAATAGCAAATGATTTCAGATCACTATAGAATCCAAAATTGTATCTGCAGATTTAGTTCAGTCTATAAATTCTTCAAATTTGGTTTCTGCAATTATGCTATTTTTTTAACAAAGTAATTGCCCTTGAACTCTACATTTTCATATTTCCACATTCCTATTTCTATGTCCCCTTTTTCATGAAAATAAATCCCCAAATAAATAGTGTGCATTGGCTGTTTCTGCTTGCTCTGTTCCCATTCCCTCATCCTTCCACTGCAGTTTATTTTCTGTATGAATAGCTTTCTGGCTTTGTCTTAACGTCCCAGCAGCCTACCTTGGCTGTGATGTGGTTTTTCTCTGACCACCTTAGCTGTGCCTTCTCAGTATCTTTGTTTGCCTTCTTTTTCTCAACCCAGCCTCTCTAACTTTTGAAGTGCCTGAGGTTTTAATCATATGATTCATATTTTCTCTTGTTATCCTTTCTCTGTGGGTCACTCATTTGCTTCCATGGTATAACTACAATAAAAACTAATATGTTAACAGTAACTAGTTTTGAACACGTACTATGAGCCTGACATTGCTTATTATCCTCATTTATGGAAGAGGAAAGTAAGGTCCAGGGAGGTTAAGCAACTTCAACAAATAAGAAGCAGAACCAAAATCAAAGCTGTGGCAGTCTGGCAGCAAAGCCAAGTTCTCACCTACAACAGTGAACTACCATTTTATATGTCAATCTTATGGCTTTATATCCTCTGCTCCCATATTTTATTCTGAGCCGAAGATTCATGTATGCCGTTGACTACTTATAACTTGACATCTTCACTTGGATATCTAATTAGAAAATCACATTACACCTGATATGATGACTTTTAGACCCACTTGAAGCTTTGATCTTCTCCTCTTTGCAGTGATTAGATGGTATCACATCACCCTAATTGGTTCCAGCCCAAAGCCTTAAAATTGCTGTTGATTTCTTCCATTCCCTAATGTTTCCCCTCCATCTAATCTATCAAAAGAAATCAATTCTACTACAGATATATCTCATTTCACAAGCATCTCTCTCCTGAATCTTCCTGCTTCCTTTTTTTGTATCATTCATTCACCCCACACAAGACAGAGAGATGATGAAAAAAATACATATAATTCCACATTTTTTGTATGTGTTTTATGCACTTTATTTTTAAATTATACTGCTTGATGTTTTAATTATACTTTAAGTTCTGGGATACATGTGCAGAATGTGCCGGTTTGTTACATAGGTGTATACATGCCATGGTGGTTTGCTACACCCATCAACCCATCATCTGCATTAGGCATTTCACTGAATGCTATCTCTCTTCTAACCCCTCACTCCTTGACAGGCCCCGGTGTGTGATGTTCCCCTCCCTGTGTCCATGTGTTCTCGTTGTTCAGCTCCCACTTATGAGTGAGAACATGCAGTGTTTGGTTTTCTGTTCCTGTGTTGGTTTGCTAAGAATGATGGTTTCTAGCTTCATCCATGTCCCTCCAAAGGACATGAATGCATCCTTTTTATGGCTGCATAGTATTCCATAGTGTATATGTACCATTTTCTTTATCCATTCTATCATTGATGGGCATCTGGGTTGGTTCCAAGTCTTTGCTATTGTGAACAGTGCTGCAATAAGCGTAGATATGCATGTGTCTTTATAGTAGAATGACTTAACAATCCTTTGAGTATATACCCAGTAATGGGATTGCTGGGTCAAATGATATTTCTGGTTCCAGAGCCTTGAGGAATTGCCACACTGTCTTCCACAATTGTTGAACTAATTTAAACTCCCACCAACAATGTAAAAATGTTCCTATTTCTCCGCATACTTTCCAGTATCTGTTGTTTCCTGACTTTTTAATGATCGGCATTCTAACTGGTGTGAGATGGTATCTCATTGTGGTTTCGATTTGCATTTCTCTAATGACCACTGATGATAAGCTATTTTCTTCATATGTTTTTTGGCCATATGAAAACTTCTTTTGAAAAGTGTCTGTTCATACCCTTCTCCCACAATTTTTTTTTTTTTGCAAACATTGAATAATTTCACATTTCTCTTTGAGTAAAATCAAAACTCTTAAGCCATGGCCTGCAAAACTCCCCATCAGCTAGATCCTCCCTACTTCTTTAAGCTTAGGTCAAGCACCTCTCCCTCAGTCACTCTGCTTCAGTCATATGGATGACCTTTCTGTTCTGGAATCGAGCCAAATCTGTGTATCTTCAAAATACTATAATCAATATTTGTTCCCACACTTTAGAATGGCTGCCTCACTTTTTAAACTTCTTCATAAATATTCCTTCAAAAGAGGCTTTCCCTGACCCCCCTTTACCTCAAGGTAGACCCTCTTCCTTCCCATTATACTCTACAAGCCCACCACATTTGTTTCTTCATAGCACTTGCCATATCTGGTTTTTTTTTTCCTATTCTTATATATGTCTGTTCAAGGTGAATAGAAACACTATGATAAATATATTTTACTGGTCAGATTTACAGTTGTATTCTCAGTTCTAAAATAATCCTTGGCTCAAACTTTATGCTCAGTGTTTTTGAATGAATTATCAATTAATGAAATAGTGAATTAATAAATAATTTAATAACCATTATGATTTGCTTAGCTATTCTAATATATAGGATGTTATTTGTATTTAGATAATGATAGCTAGTTCTTGATCAACATGCTAAATTAATTTCTTTTCCTGTTTTTTTTTATTAGTTTTTTCTGTTCTTTTTATCTAAACTACCAAGCTGTTCAGTGACACTTTTCAAGCTGCTATCAAACCTCTCTTGACGTGAGGTGTTACTTTTATTTGCTGCTAAGACTTTCTTATGTTATCTACAGTGATATATGTCATGGACTTTTGATGAGAATCTGAGAGTTTCTGAACAGTTTAAGACTCTTTCTGGCCAAAAGTTAAGAAAACCAAAAATAAAGCTGGCTTAGGAAAATATAATTGATTTGCCCAAATAACAGAAAAGCACAAGTTTCTTTTTTTCCAGAGAGCTTTCTTTGGTAAGCATCATTCTCAGATGGGTTTCCAAATGGAGGAGACGGCTACAGCTGCTCTATATGATACAAGATTTTCAGGTTGAAATCCAGAGTTGAGGAATTATTTATTTTAGAAAGCCCCCCAAAATATTTTCTTTCTGTAATCAATTCTGAGCAACCACATACTTATCACTCAAAAAAGAGGTGGGCAGGGGGAGAGTAGTTGAGGGAATTAAGTAATTAAGTATCCTAACTGGCCGAATCCTCATGTCATTCAAGGCTCTACTCAAATGTTATTTCTTCAGTTGCTTCTTCCCTAACCACTTCATTTAAAATAGAGCCAGCCTCTTTATAACACTTAAAACTATATGACATGATTACATAGGTTATTAGTTTATTTATATCCTACACCAGAATGTTATCTCCATGAAAACAGTTTTTCAATTTTGTCTACTGATGTATTCCCAGACTATGACACACAGGAGGCATTCAACAAATATTTGTCAAATAAATACATGAACTGATGTATGCCTTAGGACAAATGCTTTCATCCTTTAGTTTTAAGAGAAGTAAAAAAGGAGTGGAGTGGTTTTCAGCAGGGACTAGTAAAAGAGCAAATTAATCATGAGTAGCAGTAATCTTTGAACCTTAGCACATGGTCTTTCTGACACCTGTTTTGGCTGAGCTGAAGCCTCTTTTGCTACATTCCTCAGTCTTATCTGTCTTCCAAAAGAATTGGATGCAAGATACTCATAGTTCAATTGATAAACAATATATTATAGTAATATTATTAAAGTTTTGCTTCATGTATAGCTTGCGGTACACTATATTTCCCATATCACTTTTGACAATACATATGCTATATCAAAAATAATTAAAATAATAGTTATATTCAGCCACTATTAATTCTCATTTTATCACTATAATTTGGAATTCAGATCGTTTTCTTTTACTTGCCTTTTTATGTTGCATTTTTTAAAAAAGCTTATTGTTTTGTTATATACAGTATCTTTTATCATTATAACTTTTATCATTATAAAAAAAACAAGAACTAGATCTTTTATTCTCTTTGATGCTACTTTGAATAGAATTGCATTTTTGATTTGGCTCTCAGCTTGGATGCTGTTGGTGTAGAGAAGTGCTAGTGATTGTTATGTATTGATTTTGTATCCTGAATCTGCTGAAGTTTCTTATCAGAGCTAGGAGGCTTTGGACAGAGTGCAGACTATAGGGTTTTCTAGGTATAGAATCATATCATCTGAGAAGAGAGAGTTTAATGTCCTCTCTTCCTATTTGGATGCCTTTTATTATATTTCTTTCTCTTGTCAGATTGCTCTGGCTAGAACTTCCAAAACTATGTTGGATGGAGTAGGGAAAGTGGGCATCCTTGTGTTGTTCCAGTTCTTAAGGAGAATGCATCCAGCTTTTGCCTGTTCAGTATGATGTTGCCTATGGGTTTTTTTTTTCATAGATGGCTCTTATTACTTTGATATATGTTCCTTTAATGCTTAGTTTGCTAAGTGTTTTTAATATGAAGGGATGTTGAATTTTAGTAAAAACTTTTCTGTATCTATTGGAATGACCATGTGTTTTTTTGTTTTTTCAGTTTTGTTTATGAATGAATCTCATTTATTGATTTATATATGCTGAACAAACCTTGCATCTCAAGGATAAAGCCTTCTTGATTGTGGTGGATTAGACTTTTGGTGTGTTGCTACATTCAGTTTGCTGGTATTTTGCTGAGGATATTTGTATCTATGTTGGTCAGCAATATTGGCCTGAAGTTTTCTTTTTTGTTGTTTCTCTGCCAGGTTTTGGTATCAGAATGATGCTTGCCTCATAGAATGAGTTAGGAAAGAGTTCCTCCTCCTTTATTTTTTGGAATAGTTTCAGTAGGATTGATACTAGCTCTTCTTTATAAATCTTGTGGAATTTGGCAGTGAATCCATCTGGTCCAGGACTTTTTCTGTTTTATTATTAGTATTATTATTATTACTGATTCAATTTCAGAATTTGTTATTGGTCTGTGCATGGTTTTAATTTCTTCTTGGTTCTATTGTAGGAAGTTATTTGTTTCCAGGAATTTATTCATTTCTTCTGAATTTTCTAGTTTGTGTGCATAGAGATTATGATTGTCTCTGAGTGGCTCTGTTTGTTTTGTATTTCTATGGGGTCAGTTATAATGTACCCTTTGCCATTTCTGATTGTGTTGTTTGAACCTTCTTTCTTTTTTGTTAGTCTAGCTAGCAGTCTATCAATCATAATTATTCTTTCAAATATCCAGCTTTGAGTTTTGTTATCTTTTGTATGGGTTTTCATATTTTCAGTTCATTCAATTCAGCTCTTTTTTTTTCCTGATAGCTATGGTGTTGGCTTGCTCTTGATTTTCTAGTTCCTCTCGGTGTGATGTTAGATTGATCATTTGAGTTCTTTCTAACTTTTTGATGTGTGGTGTAAAATATCCATACTGTGAGAATTACAAAATACTGCTGCAAGAAATCAGAGGTAACATAAATGAATGGAAAAACATTCCACACTCATGGATAGGAAGAATCAATATTGTTAAAATGGCCATAGTACCCAGAGGAATTTACATATTCAATTCTATTCCCACAAACTACCAACAACATTTTTTCATAAAATGAGAACTATTCTAAAATTCATATAGAACCAAGAAACTGCCTGAATACCTAAAGCAATTCTAAGCAAAAATAACAAAGCTGAGGATAACACACTACCTCACTTCAAACTGTAATACAAGGCTGCAGTAATCAAAACAGCATGACACCAGTACAAAAACAGACACATAGATCAATGGAACAGGTTAGAGAACCTGGAAATAAAGGTGCACACCTACAACCATCTGATCCTCAAAAAGCTAAAAAAACAAGCAATGAGGAAAGGACTTCCTATTTGATAAGTGGTGCTGAGATGACCGCATGCAGAAGATTGAAACCGAACCCATTTTGTTTATCATATGCAAAAATCAACTCAACATGCATTAAAGACTTAAATGTAAAACCTGAAACTATAAAAACTCTAGAAGAAAACCTAGGAAATACCATTCTGGACACAAACCCTGGCCAAGATTTCATGATGAAGACCCCAAAAGCAATTGTAACAAAACCAAAATTAACAAGTAGGACCTAATTAAATTGAAGAACTTCTGCACAGCAAAATAAACTATCAACAGAGTAAACAGACAACCTACAGAATGGGAGAAAATATTTGCAAACTATGCATCTGATAAAAAGCTAATCAGGAATCTATAGGTAATTTAAACAAATAAAGCAACAAAAACAAACATCTCCATTAAATGGGCAAAGGACATGCACAGACGTTTCTCAAAAGAAGACATACATGTGACCAACAAGCATATAAAAAAACGCTTGACATCACAAATAATTAGAGAAATTCCAATCAGAACCACAAGGAGACACCATCTTCTATCAGTTAGAATAGGTATTATTAACGTCAAAAAATAACAGATGTTGGCAAGGCTGTGGAGAAAAGAGAATGCTTATACAACGCTTGTGGGAATCTAAAGTAGTTCAGCCTCTGTGGAAAGCAGTTTGGAGATTTCCAAAGAACTCAGAACTATCAGTTGACTAACAATTCCATTACTGCGTATACACCCAATTAAATATAAATTGTTCTACCAAAAAGATAAGCTCTCATATGTTCATTGAAATGATATTTACAGTACTAAAAACATGGAATCTACCTAGAAGCCCATAAACAGTGGACTGGATAATGGATAATGAAAATGTGGTACTTGTAAATGCTGGAATACTATGCAGCCACAAAAGAGAATGAGATCATGTCCTTTACAAAAACATGGATAGTGCTAGAGGCCATTATGCTAAATTAATTAATGCAGGAATAGAAAAACAAATATCACACATTATCACTCATAAATGGGAGCCAAACAATGAGTTCATATGAACATAAAGAAGGAAACAATAGATACTGGGGCCTACTTGAGGGTGGAGCTTGGGAGGGGGCTGAGGATTGAAAAACTACTGGTTGGGCACTCTGCTCAGTAGCTGGGTGATGAAATTTGTATACCAAACCCCAGCAACATGCAACTTACTCATGTAACAATTATGCACATGTACCTCCTCTCAATCCTAAAATAAAAGTTTGAAGAAAAAATAAAAATTCAAGAACTATAATTATTTTGAGAAAAAGGAAAAATAATTGCCCACCTTAAATATTATTCACCACCTTAAGTACTATTATCTCTGCATATCTACAGATAAAAGAGAAGGTGATATAGTTACATGTAAATAATATTACAAAATATAAGATATCTTACTTAAAATGTTTAATTCTACTTATATTTCATATTAGAAAAAATATTGTAACTGAAGGAGCAGAAGGAAAAGATAAGAGTTATAGATGTTTCATTACAAGAAATATTAGTTCACAAATTATCCAATCAACTGTTGAGTAAAATTATTTTTTAAAAATCCAAGTTAAATGTACTCATTTACATTTAAATTTTACTCTACAATTTTTGTTATGTTTTTACTTTGTGCCGATTGACAAAAATTTTCCTGTATCTCAAAGCACACTGTTTTCTTGCTTCAGCCAATGTATTTTGAAGTTATGTCTCCTGCACTTTTATTTACTTATTATAGCACATTTATTCTTCACAAAAACCTGTGAAATAGTTCTATTATTAATCTGCCCACAATTATATAGCTACAATATTTTAGAGCTGAAATTCTAATACAAAATTGTGGATCCTGGCTATTTCCTCTGCCCAATTATGCAATACTGTATTTTTGACCATTGATACATACACACTGATGTTTGACCTTAGATGAATAAAACAACAGCTTATTTAAATGAATTACTTAATACTAATAATCTATGCTTTTTATTCTCTGCCTCATTTTTGAAATGAACAATTTTGATATAATTTTCCTTTTTAGCTATATTCATTTCCAGACAATCTTTCCCAAGTAGTTTTATATGTACTACGTCCTTTGAGTCCTTGCATGTTTGAAAATATCTGTGAACTTTTTATTCTAGGGACAAATTGTCTGATGGAATACTATTGGGGAACATTTTTCTTAGGACACTGAGACATTGCTTCATTTTCTTCTGGCACTAACAGTTACAGTGGAAAAGTCTGAAGCCAGCCTAACTATTCTTCTCTGTTTAGGTCACTTGCTGTTTCTCCCTGGAGGCTAGTAAGATGTTTAGTAGACCTTGAACCTTAGTAACATCTCCAGATGATGACTGGGACTTTATGTTTCCAATCTTTTCTGGAGAAAAATATCTTTTTTGAATTTGCAAATTGTTATTTTAAATTAAAGCACAGACCTCTTCTACTTTATCGTTGAATTTTTATTTTTTGTAAATTCATTGTGGTCTGTTTTCTGAGATAATAATTATATTGTGTTGAAATTCACAACAAAATTATGGCAAAAATCATTTTGCTTTTTTCCCATTTTTTTTCTCTTTAGTCAGTTTTATTGTTTTAGCATTTTATGAATCCTGCCTTTCTTCTACTGCTTTTGGCAAATATTTTGAAATATGCCCAAAGAAAGCATAAAAAAGGCCTGCCCTTCATGGAAACCTACTCTAACAGAGCCCTATCTGGTGTGAACTAGGGGCAACCAGCCAACTCCAGCACCCTCTAACCTTCTCATATAAGGAACGGAAAAAAAGAGGGCTATGGATTGCTTCTGAATGTCATAGCCCAGGAACTCGTCTACTGAAATCTTAGATTTAATTATAAGACTATAGAATGGTTACCCTCCTAACACCTTACCACTATATCAACAGGGCTTCTGTATAAAAACAATGGCTCACAACTAAGCGGCTCTATTTAATAAAGAGTTTTTAGAAAAACCCAAAGGCAAGAGGAAAAAAAATCCAACAAGGAAATTACTGGAAACAGACTCTCCTGGCACCTTTAGCTACTGCAAACATTCAACACAGCCCAAGGTTGCCAGATTAGCATAAAACTTTACATTAAACACCTATTTACTTTAGTGCCTATTACCTAATACGTCATACCAAGGTTTCAACAGAAAATTGCATGACATTATAAAAGGCAAGATAAAAAGGTTTGAAGAAACAAAGCAAGCTTCAGAACACGACTCAGGTATGACATAGATTTTGGAATTATCAGAGAATTTAAAATAATTATAACTAATTTACTAGTAATTAATGAAACAGACAAAATGCAAAGACAGATGAGTAATTTAAACAGAAAGATGCAAATTCTAAGACTGAATCAATAGGAAATCCTAGAAATCAAAGACACTGAAGTGTAAATAAAAAATGCTTTTGTTGGGCTCTTCAGTAAACAGAACATGACCAAGGGAAGGACCAGTAAGCTTGATGATATATCAATGGAAACTTCTAAAAGTGAGATATAAAGAGAAATCTTTTTTTTTAATAAAAAAAGGAACAGAGTATCTAAGAACTGTAAGACAATTACAAAAGATATAACATATGCATAATGGAAATATCAGAAGTATCAGAAAGATGGAACAGAATAAATACTTGACATAATAATGCAGTATTTTTCAAAATTAGTAACAGACACCAAACTACGTATTCAGGAAACTCAGAACACTAAGTAGAATAAATACCAAAAACCTATACCTAAGAATATTTTATGGAAACTTTGGGATACGAAAGACAAAGAGAAAAGCCTGAAATAATCCAGCCCAGGATGTGGGAGCCTTATCTTTAGAGGAGTAAATTAAGACTTGCGCTGAATTTCTCACCAGAAACCATGCAAGGGAGAAAAGAGCAAAGTGAAGTATTGAGTGTTGAAAAAAAGAAACTCAAATCCTAGAGTTATGTATTCATTGAGATTAGCTTTCAAAAATGGAGAACTATAGACCTTCAGACAAACATAAATGGAGGAAATTTTTCACCAGCAGGTCTGCCTTGCAAGAAACGCTAAAAGTTCTTTTGAGAGAAGGAGAATGATGTAAGCCAGAAATGTGGATCCAGATAAAAAAAAGGAAGAGCAGAGGAGAAGCAATACATTAAGACAAAATAAAATGTCTTATTTCTCTTATTCTTAATTCATCTAATAATAGTTTTTTGACATAACAATAGCCACAATGTATTGGGAAATTATTATATACAGACAAGTGAAATAAATGGCAAAGGTATAAGGAATGGTAGAGAGCAATCAGGAATACTTTGTTTATATCACTTTTATTCATAATTGTCCCAAACTGGAAGCAATAAAGATATTCTTCAATAGATGAAGGATAAACACATAGTAGTATATCTATACAATAGAGTATTTTTCAGAAACTTAAGATAACTGAGCTATCAGGTCATGAAAAGACAAAGGAAAATGTAATGCCTCTTGTGAAATGAAAGAAGCCAATTTGAAAAGCCTACATGTGGCATGATTTCAACCATATGACATTCTGATAAAGGCAAAACTCTAGAACAGGAAAGAGATCACTGGTTGCCAGTGGTTTGGTAGGGGGACTAGGGATAAATACGTGAAGTACTGGGGATTTTTAAGGCCGTGAAACTGTTGTGTGTGATATTGCAGTGGTGGATGCATGACATTATGCATTGTCAAAGCCCATATAACTGTACAACAAAAGTAGTGAATTGTAATATGAACTATGGACTTTTGTGAATAACAATGTATTAATACTGGTTCATTAGTTGTAACCAGTGTCTCAAACTAATGTAAGATATTAACAATCAGGGAAGACTGCGCAGGAAGGGCAAGGGTATTTTGGGAATCTCTGTACTTCCATCTCTATTTTTCTATAAATACAAATCTGTTCTGAAACACTTCACTATTTGTATTTAATACCAAAAACAAAGACTAATATTTTCATTTACTCAGTAACTTGCCTTAATTTTTAAGTACCTGCTCTATCTCAGACACTGTACTTGGGGCACAAGCCCTTATGAAATAGTGTAATAAAAATATAGACTAATACAATATCATACTGTATTAAAGACAGACCACATCTTAACATGAAGTGATTATTCATAGGTGTACTATCACTCCCACTGTTACTACATCTAGTTATGGATGGGTTGCCATATTCATCTACAAGGATAACCACACACTATGTACATTGTACATAGACTCAATAAATTTTGTCTCCTTTAGCAAATAATTTTTTGTTAAGGAAAACATTTGGAATCAAAAGAGGCTTTTACTAAAGCAGGAAACTATCACACAGTGCACTGATGGTGTTGTTACTACAGAATATTCTCAAATTTCCAGCTTTTGAGGTCTACACATGCCTATAAATGTCAGCAGTCTTAACACTTTTCTCAAGTTTTCTAACTCTGACATTTGTTGGCTCTGTTACGATTAGTATCTAGTCTTCCTTGGGCTGAAGTTTCTTTATGTTGTCTAATATAGTTAAATCACTCATTCTAAATTAAATAGGTTAATTCATGTACTTGTTTACAAAATGATATGTTTTTCATTTTGGTTTTCACAGCTGGTGTAGGTGAATAGGGTTTTTGCTCTGAACTTGATTCTGATTCCAAAACATCATCCAGTTTTCACTGTTCCTACACCTTAACAGTGAATTTCACTCTGGCGTTTGCAGCTTGAGATGGCATTCAGTACTGCTTTCACAAGTTGCTACTAAGTTTTTCCTCTCTCCAGCTTTAGTTTTAAAAAATATTATTGTCATTGTTGTTAACAAAGGAACACTTAGATAATATAAATATATATATATCTAAGGATTAAAAGTGGGATTTTAGTGGGTTTATTAATAGTTACCTAAATATTTGAAAAAGTGACTATGTAATGGCTCAGGTAACCTAGGTACCAAATAAACACATCAAAGAAATCAGAAATGCTTTTCTTTTACAAGGGAAAATTTAGATGATTTCTTTGTGTGTGTGTGTGTGTGTGTGTGTGTGTGTGTGTGTGTGTGTGTGTGTGTGTGAGAGACAACCAGGGAATTTTTCCCAGTAAAGACTACAGAATTTTATTTCTACTTAATGCATTAGGTCTAGTCTGAGCTTCATTAAATTGTCTATAGTACATCATTTTACACTGCTGTTATTTTTTAAAAGTTCACTATTGTTATTGTTGGTCATTTATAAGAAAGCAGTAACTCTTGTGCTTAGAAATAAATAACAATTCCTTTATGTATCCCAAATATATTTTGCAATATGGCCTTTTGCCTTTCCATCCTCATGCTACCCTGTTACTTGCCTCACTTTCCATGTATGGAATCACACTAGTCTCGCTTCCTCCAATAAGACAAATTATTTCTCACTACAGTTTCCTTATCTATGTTGTTCCCTTTGTTTTGTATGTGCTTTTCCTCCTTGCAAAATGCCACCACTGATCATTTCTGTCTCAGAGAGGCCTTGATAGCTGTTCTGCCTCAGATAAGTTTCCTGTTTTCCTCCATAGTATCCCGCTTTATTTTCCATATCACTTATTGAATATTTTGTATTTATTTATCTAATTTTATTTCCTCAAGTGGAATTCTATGTTGACAACAATCATGTTTTACTTTCCCATCTCTGTCCCTGGAGGAAGGAAAGACTCCAATCGATGACTGTTGAATGAAGAATGATTCGTTTCGATTCAATTTCATTGAGTGGAATTAGTGTAGAAGTACATCAGATCCAAGTAAACACCACCCAAATCACTATTTCCTCGAACATTCACAACTTCTGTGGATAGAAAACAGTACTTGGTACTGGTGACTATTCTGTACACCTCTTGTCAGCACTTGAGCTGGTGCCACTTACTGAATGCTTGGTTTTATGAAGTACCATTCTAGCCACTCAGTGAGTAATATTTTAAGATTTCCTAACTTTTCTCCCATTCATCATTTTATAATAGCCTTTCCTTTATTCCTTTAAGAAGTGTTCATTGAATGTTGACATATAAGTCACTGATCAGTATAATGAAATCTAAAATGAATAAGGAAAGATAAAAGCTTCAGAGCTGGAGAGGTTGGCAGAAGGCAGAAGAAATAATATAATACCAATTCTTCACTCTGTATATATATATCTATATCCAATTCTGTACAAATGTACACACGTACATGCACACACACGCACACACAGAAGACTGGAGGAAAATACATCCAGAGGTTAATGTTTATCTATATGTGTTAAAATTACAATTAAAACGATATACGTTAAAATTTCCCTTATATACAATTTCCACTTTTCTAAAATTTTAGTTCTTAAATTAAAAAAAAATGTTATCTGCCTTCAACCTTTGCTAGATCTGAGCAAATTATCTATTGATCTGTGCTATCTGGAAAATCCAAAGCTCTTAAAGTTTTCATGGTTACAATTTATTATAGTATTTAGATTAGTATTAAATTTAAAAATCTCTGGAAAGTTTAGTTATTTTATATTATTCATCATGATGATTATTATTTTGAAATAGGGCCTCACTTTGTCACCTAGACTGAAGTGCAGTGGTGCAATTATGGCTCACTGCAGCCTCAACTTCCTAGGCCAAGCTGATCCTCTGGCCTCAGCCTCCCAAGTAGCTGAGACAACAAGCCTCCATCACCATCCCCAGCTAATTTTTGTATTTTTAGTAGAGACAGGATTTTGCCATGTTGCCCAGGTTGCTCTTGAACTTCTGGATTCAATCAATCCACCTACCTTGGCCTCCCAAAGATCTGGGATTACAAGCATGAGCCACCATGCCCAGCTATTGATTCTTATATTTATAGCAAATATAATATTTTATTCTCATGTCTGATTTAATCTGTAATTGTATTTTTCAGTTACTACTGAGTATTACCAGTCTTAGCAAATAAAAATACAGTATATCCAGTGAAATTTGAATTTGAAATAAATGACCATTTTTTTATTGTAAGTATGTTCTGTGATATATTTGGAATGTATTTATACTACAAAAACTCTACATTGCTTACCTAAAATTCAAATTAACTGAGCATGCTGCATTTTGCTGTCAACCCTAATTAGTTCAGGATTTGAACAGGAAAGAGGAAAAATGAATTTTTTCACGCCCTAACAAATCACTACAAAGATTACTCATAGAAGCTTGCAAATCTTGGAATCTCTAGAATGGCATGGAATATAAAGTTCATCAACACAATTAAATGTACAATACTTAATACATCTCATGGGGGAATTTAAATGAAGTTTCATTGAAGGTAACTGAATATAACTTAATCAAGGAGAATTTGGGAGTATATGTGTAGAGGCTTGGGGTAATGGGAGTGGGTCTCTTGACCCATTCCCTTGACCTTTGAAATGTAAGGTGATATCCTTGAAGTAGCCCGAAATCTTAAAGGCATGTGTTTTAAGGCATAGTAGAGCCTAGGATTTCTGAGAAGTGTACATAAAGAATTTTCTGTGTTTACAGTGGCTAGCATGAGTCAGTACATAACATAAGAAGGTATTTGTGGGTTCTGTTATAGCAAAGTCTGTTTTAAGCAGATTTGTGACCAATAGCTTCTTCCTGTAATAGTTAGCTAGGTATATGATGTAACTCAGAGTCAGTTTCAATGTTCCTTATGTCAGGGTTCGCCTAAGAAACAGAACCAAGAGAATGTATGTATATATCTCATAGAGATCTATTTTAAGAAACTGGCTCACAGAATTGTGGGGGCTGGCAAGTTCCAAATTTCTAGGGCAGGCCAATAAACTGGAAACTCAGGCAGGAGCTGATGTAACTTTGAATCTGAAGTTTGTAGGGCAGGATGTCATGCTGTTGGCTCAGGCACAATTCCTATATTACAGTCTTAAGGCGGAATTCCCTCTTCTCTGCCAAACCTTGGTTTTCCCATTCAAGGCCTTCAACTGATTGGATAAACCCTACCTACATTATGGAGATTAATCTCCTTAGTGTAAAGTCAACTGCTTATAGATGTTACTTACATTTATGAAATACCTTAGCAATATCTAGACTGGTGTTTGACCAAACTAATGGATATTTATAGCCTAATTATTTTTGACACATAAAATTAACCATTACACCAAACTAGATGCTGGCATTCTGTCTTGACCACTATTCCTCTAGTGGGTAGATTTTCCCAGGGAGTTCCACATACGAGGAATATCAAGAAGAAAGAAGTTAAATGCAGCATTATTATTAGCCTGTCTACTTCCTGATATCTTTGGTAAGCTTTTTTGGTAATCTCAGTCATCATCCTAAAATATGACCATTCAGAAGAGTAGTTTATCCCTTTGGGGTGGTGGGAGAAATGGAAGATGTGGAAGAAAGTGTGGGAGAAGCTTCAGATACATACCTTTAGCAGAGATGTCTGTGAGCAAGCCTTATGAGAAGACAACCTGTGGCTGAAGGGGTTGCAGAAAATAAGTGAAATTAGACTGTATTCAAAATCCATCTCATCACTGCCTTTCTCAAACTTGCCACTCCATTTGAAAGAACCTAAATCCAATTAAAACAAACTAACACATAGAATCCTTGCCTTTTTCCTCCTGCAGGCCCTCTTTTAAGTCAGCAGTGTGGAGCTGCCTTGCTGAGGGCTTGAGCTCCCATTTCCTTGGTTGTAGATAGTACGTAAATAATGGCAGGGATAGGGGTCTTAAAGGACATTTGGAGAGAGAAGCCATGGGAAAGGCTGTCTGGGCAGGCAATAGATTGGGGTAATTGCAATCTGAATCATGAAGAAAGGTAATCTTATTTTATAGTTGCAGGCTAGTGTGGCCTAATAATGCCTTGTTTAAATATATGAATCAAAGCAATATTTCCCAAATTCACCAATTTCAGGCCACTTTAGTGATTTTCGTCATATCCATATAAATTAATGCTGTCACTTAATATTTTATAAAATCAATTGCAATTTGATTCCTTTAAAAGTGTAGCCCCATACAGTCTAACAATTTATGTGAAATCATGGGTGGTATTGTGAGTGTATGTATCACATTAAAAATAAATTTTAAACTTATAAATGTAAATTACCTAAATCTGTATCTCATACAACAAATTGGGAGTATATCATACTTTTAATAAAACATTAGTTTTATGTAAGCAAATATTTAGGTTTTAAATAGATATTTCCTAAACTCTGTCTCAATAAATATCTGTCAATTATAATGTCATTAGTTTTCCTATGCACCGTGAATGCAGAATAACTGAGGTGATCAAAATTCCTGTTTCATTCGAGTTTACTTTTCAAGTTAGGGTAACACACACACACACACAAGAATATTTTAAATAATGATATAGTGTATAAAAAATAAAACAGGTTAAGAGGAAAGTAAGTTTCTGTGAGGGTGAATTTTTATATTTAATCTGGCTGGGTAAAGTCAGTATTCCCTTCTTGAAAATCATTCGGAGGTAACATGGAAGATAATAAATAGAAACATAAAGTCTCTTCTGTAAAAATAAATGAGCGAAAGCACAGATGTATTAGCAAGAACTCTACATATTAAAGAGAAGGAAGGATTGCCCTAATAGTGCATACCAGTAGGGGTATAGAAAAAGCATTCTTGTGGTGGAGAACTTAATTAATAAGCCATACTTATCTCACATACTTTATGACACAATCCTAAAATTCAAAAGCAACAGTTTCTTGTTTGCAAAATTGACAATAGGGTACCAGGACTGACGAGGGTGGAGGTGCTTCTCCAGGCCTGCTTAGTTTTAAGAATAAAGATGCAGAATAATGAATAAGAAATCATACAGACAACACACAGGGCAGGTTAGTCCAAGGGGAGATGAGAGATTCTTCATGTCATTGTAAGCTGCCTGCCCCTTGTTAACCTCAATATTTTTGATTAAATAAAAGCTAATAAATGTTTCATAAACACCAGGCTAGGGAATAAAAAACATTTCCAACCAGCCCGGAGTGTAACACTGGTGCATCATTCAGAAAAACCTCCTTCGAATAATCAGGCTAGCAGAATAATATATTATTCAAACATGAATTATCAAAATGGAACCAGCAATAATATAAACTCTAAAAATTCCAGGCTGTATATTCGAATCCCTAGAGCAACCCCTAATAAGGCAATGGAAAAGGTTAGATGACTAAAACGTAAATCGATACCTTAAAATAGAATTCTAAAACCCACACAAATAATCAAAAAGAAAAAAAGAAAAAGGGATAGAGGATCAAAAAAAAAAAAAACAGAAAATAAAGAGTGAAAAAGTCATAGACCTAAAATTAAACACATCAATTCCTTTAAATGTGAATCAACTAAATAAATAAAAAGCAAAGGCAAAGGTTATCAACAGTTTTTTTTTTTTTTTTTTTTTTAGAAAAAGAGAAAATACTACATAATAAAAAAGAATGGACTATTGGCAAACTTAAAGTTGAATTTTTTTGTAAAAAGCATTATACTGATTGAAAGAAGCCTTTTCATATTAGTCTGTTTTATGTTGCTCTAGATAAATACCTAAGACTAGGTAGTTTATATAGAAAAGAGATTTATTTGGCTCATGGTTCTGCAGGCTGTCCAAACATAGCACCAGAATCTGCTTAGTTTCTGGTGAGGCCTCAGGAAGATTTTAGTCATGGCAGAAGAGAAGGAAAATTGATATGTCTCATGGCAAAAGAGGGAGCAAGAGAGAGAAGGGAGAGGTACCACATTCTTTTAAACAATTAGATCTCACATGAACTCATTACCACTTGTTACTTGCAGGGAGGGCATCAAGCCATTCTATGGCGGATCCATCCCCATGACCCAACATCTCCCACTAGACCCCACTTCCAGCATTGGAGGTCACATTTCAACATGAGATTTGGAGGGGACACACATCTTAACCATGTTATTTATACAAAGGATATATAGTCTATGATTATATTCATATCAAATTATAGAACAGGCAAAATGTCTTAGTCTTTTTGAGTTAGTATAAGAAAATACTTGAGATTGGGTAATTTGTAAACAACAGAAACTCATTTCTTATAGATCTGGAGACTGAAAGTCCAAGGTTAAGGTGTCTAGTGAGAACCTTACCTCGGCTTCCAAGGTGGTGCTTAGTTGCTGCATCCTCTAGAGGAGACAAACGCTGTGTCCTCACACGGCAGAAGAAGTGGAAGGAGGCAAACTCACCACCTCAAGCCTTTTTGGAAGGGTCCCCTCCAATCCATAAGGACTCCATTCTCATGATTAATCACTTTGTGGAGCCCCAGTTCTTAATATTACAGGTTGAGTATCCCTCATCAAAAGTTGTTAGGACCAGGGGTGTTTTGGGTTTGGGTTATTTTTTGAACTTTGGAATATCTGCATATACATAATGAGATATCTTGAGAATGGGACCAAATTCTAAACTCAAAACTTTTTTATGTTTCATATATACCTTATACATATAAAACGAAGGTAATTGATATAGTTTGGATATTTGTCCCCTCCAAATCTCACGTGGAGGTGGGGCCTGGTGGCAGGTGTTTGGGTCATGAAGGCTGATCCGTCATGAACATCTTGGTGCTGTCCTCACAGTAGTGAGTGCATTCTTATTCTCATTTATTAGTTCCCACCAGATCTGACAGTTAAAAAGAACCTGGCATCTCCTCTCCTCTACCTTCCTCCTCTCACCATGCAATGCCTGCTTCCCTTTCCCTTTCACCATAAGGGGAAGCTTCCTGAGGTCTTCACCAGAAACAGATGCTGATGTCATGCTTCTTGTACAACCTGCAGAACCATGACCAAATTATTCAGTCTTGGCTATTCATTTATAGCAATGCAAATAGGCTCAGACAGTAATTTTATATATTACTTTTAATAATTTTATGTTTGAAACAGTTTTGACTGTAATCCATCACGAGCTCAGGTGTTGAACTTTTTACTTGTGACAATGTGTCACCACTCAAAAAGTTTCTGATTTCTGAGCATTTCAAATTTCAAGAAATATGAAATATGCTCAACCTGTATCACATTGACAATTAAGTTTTAACATGCAGATTTTGGAGGACACATTCAGACTACATCACAAATAAATCTATAATAGAAAAAGAATCAGAATAGTGGGTGTTTGTAGGAAATTGAGGGCAAGAGATTAGGAAGGCCAGTGAAGGAAATTTCTGGGCTGTTGTTAATATTCTATGTCCTAGTAAGAATTTGACACACAGATGAATATGTTTGTTAAAATTCAGCAAATGCACACTAAAGGTTTACATTTTTATTCTATGTAGACTTTATTTAAAAAGGAAAAAAAACCTAAGCTATAGATAATCCTATATTATACATATAAAACATATATCAATATATAGTTATTATATATGCTGATATAATAGTAATATCAGTATACCCACATCTGGGATTTATTTTGAGAAGTGTCAAAAATGAAGTGGTTGATGAATGGCTAGAAGAATTTACATATGATAAATATAAAAACAAGTAGGTTAGAATGTTGATTCTGAAATCATGGTGGTGAACATGAGTGTTTAATGTAAAATTTTTTCAAATCTCTAGCATACCTGGAAATTTTTTAAAAGAAAATCATAACACAGGCCAACACAAAATCTATAGAAGGATAACATTGTGAAAAAATATTGATGAATTCAATGACCAAATGCATTTTTGGTGAATTAAGTTGATATGGAAAACAGAGACAAATATTAATAAGGATTTAGAAAATTTGAACAACAAAATAGCAACAGCTAGCTATAACCACAATAAAGATACATAACAACCCACTGAAAATTCCATAGCTTAAAATATCAGTTATTTATTCTCATGGATCTGAGGTTTCCTGGGACTGCTTCAGGTTGTTTTAGGTGCAGTGGCTTTGCCCTACCATGGACAGATAGGTTAGATGGAGTATGCTTATTTCATGAGAATGGATAAGGGACAACGAAAAAATTGGGAATTTGTGAGATTTCTTAAGGCCTAGCTCCAAACTGGCAGATTATTACTTTTGCCCACATGACATTCACCAAAGCAAATTAATGACCGAGGCCAAAATTACCTGACAAAGACATATACTCTATTCATTATGAGGCCATGGAAAAGAAAGAGATAAAGAGAGGGGAGAAAATTGGGGCTAATTGTGGAGTCTACTACAAACACAGCAAACATAGAACATTGCACCCCAAATAGCAGAATAGAGATTAAGTTTCATACATCATATTTACAAAAGTAGATTATTTGTTGAGCTATAAGGTAGGCCTAAACACATTTTAAAGGAGCAAAATAATGTGGAACATATTCTCTGACTAGAGGATGCAAGCTGCAAATCAATAGCAAAACAATAACTAAGACAATGAGAAATTAGGAGATACATTTCTAAATGACTCATAGGTCAAATGAAAATATTTTGAACTCAATTATAACACAGTACTATATATCAAAGTCTATGGAATGTAGCTAGTCATCGGTAGGAAGAAATTAGTAGCCTAAAGTGCATATATTTAACCTGAAGAAAAGATAAAATATCAAGAATGTAAATATTTATGTAAGCATTTAGATACAAAGCAGAAAAGTTTATTAGAAGAAAGAACAAAGAAAATAATAATATAAATTAAATAATAAGGTAGAAAACAAAAATAGAAAAAATCAATAACACTTAAATTTGGTATTTGAAAAACCAACCAAATTGAAAAATTTATTATGAATTTGATCAACAAAAAATGTGAGAAAGGAGACATGATATGAGGAATAAAAATTAAAAAATTTCCATAGATATTCAGAAACTAAATGAGGATCTTTTAGCAAATTATATCAATAAATTTTGTTCACATCTTTCATCATTTAGTGAAATAATTTTCTGTGTATGGTTATACATCTATAAAAATGTTTAAAAATGAACAAAATAACAACCTTGATAAAGTAATAATTAGTGACATTTACTGAATGCTGATTTTGTGCCAAAAACTCTTCTAAAGTTTTGATTGACACATATTATCTCATTTAATTCTCACTAAACCCTATGAGGTAGGTAATTTAATTATTTCTATGTTTAAAAATAAGAAACTAAGGCATAGAGCATTTAAGTAATTTGAGATTAATTTGACCTAAGTCACTGAACTAAGCAGAATATAAGCAATCAAGAAAAAACAGCATGACAACAGAAGAGCAGAGGTAAGGAAAATGAAAACATAAAATAAATCAGTACCTAAATGAAGACAAAGTGAAAGGAGCACAAAGCAAAACAAAGTACGTATGACAAATAACAAGAAGGGACAGAGAGGATCGAGGAAAACAGATGTATTAATGTGTCACAAACCAAGGGAAGATAGTGATTCCATAAAAAAGACATCGTGAATTAAGCAAAGAGGTTGCATCAGTTAAGGATTCTATCATAATATATGTAAAAAATAGATATTGGGGAGAGGATTAACAGCTACAATTCAAGTTAAAGACGGAAGTTAGCAACATGGATGTTTCTGATGATAAACAGTGAAATGGTAGGATTAGGAGCCAAATTAGAGCTACTGGGGGTAAAGGTAAGGTAAAGAGAAGTGAAGAAGTATAAAAAGCATGGGAGGACAAAATTTTCATGAAGTCTTACTCTAAAGGAAAGTGTAACTAAAGAAAATCTGAAGTACTGGATGAGCTTTAAGCACTACACAATTACATAGACATACAATGTTTCACTTTTATTAGTTTTAAGTTTATAATGTTTTGAATTAAGATTTGTTCCAAAAATCTCAAAATATGTTTATATATTCTCAAATATGAATATTAATATGAACATAAATGTATATATGCATGGACATTTCTGACTTCAGTTGTAAAATTTCCTATTTCTTTAATTGCAGAATTAGGGAAAGTATCTCATAAAATGAAATAGAGATTATGGCTTATACAAAAAACAATTCACCACAATGTTATCTTTGAGAATATTGATACAGCAGTGGCCTCTGGTCTGCTTGTTGACTTGAAACCACGTGGTCTATCAGAGAATCACTTTTTATTTCTCATTTGCAGAAGGGAATATGTGATCCCTAGATGAATATTTTGTCAGTATTATGCCTAAGGAATGAAATGATGATGTGGCACTGCTGCTATTTTAAAAGACTTGTATCAAAAGTGGCAAATTTTTAAAAATCGGGGAAAGTTGATAGTGACATTGGAGTCTTCTGTTGCTGTTTCCCATTGAAGGTAAGGGCTGTGGAACATTTCAAACATGTGGACTAGGATTGGGAAATAGGGTGAACTTTTTATGAACTTTAAGAAAAAACTATTTAGACAAGTGTTTATGATTACTAAGCAAATCAGTCCAACCATATCTTTTATTGTAAGGGATGCATGAGGAATATTTAGTTGAAGAAAAATAATTTCCTTTTAATTTTACTGATAAATTAAGAAAGATCGAATATTTAATTTATAACTTAGATTTCCAAGTTAAGCCTTTTCTAGGTTTAAAGATAGAAAAGAAAGAAACATTTGCTCCATTTTGTTTTTGTTTTTTAAATGTAACATTTTTCATATGGCTTGACTTTCAAATCATGATGCCCCAATTGTTTTGCTGAAAATACCTCAAGATACGAAGGATAATTGTACCCAGTTGATATTCTATTTCATATTAAAACCAGATAATTAAATATTTTGTTTTACTCCTTATTTTTCTATGCATTATTCTTCTCATATGCAATAATACTCAGCATTCTACACAACATATTTATGAGTCCAATAAATATTAGCTAATTTGGTCTAAATATTAATATATTTTTATTGAACACTAACATATGAAGTTATAACATCATTCAGAAGTTTAATGCACATTGGAGTTTAGTAAAAAATAGTAATAGTCATTCTGTAGGAATTTTATTCTATCTCTTCCTGTGTCTAAGTGGTAATTTTTACATAAGGATTATCTTTGGTTTCAATAAAAATTTATAATTCTGGAATTCTTTAATTTATGAAATGAATCATAGTCAACCCAGGAGTCCAAAATGTTCATTTTAAAGAGAAAATTTGCTGGATACAATTATCTTACCTCTCCAGTCCACCTAATTATTAACCCTAATCAAGTAGAGCTACATGCCATATTATCATATTTATAAAATATCAATATCTTATAGCTATAATTATAATAAGAATTAAGACACCAATGTGTAAACATATTAAACAGAAATTTGAAATGAAATGAAACATTTGGAGTTTATAATAGAAATATAACCAACTGACTTTGTCTAAAATAATATTTAATTAACTAGATAAGATAATAATGATATTCGCCAAGCCCAGAACCACTTCTAAGGGAAGCAGTTTCACTCAGGGCTTTTATGACAGGATTGTCCCCTATGTCTAGCTTTGTACAGTGTGATACCATTCATAAGCACTTATTACCAGACTGTGACTGAATGTTGCATCGAGGAAAAGTATATTCATGACAGACTGTGAGGGTGCTCAGTGGAAAATGCTCTTAACAGCAACATAATCATTGTCAGAATCCGAATTAGATATTACACTGTATTGTTGCTTTCTTTTCTTTTGGTTAATGTCCAGCAATTCTTTCCACACATTTTTTCTAGATCTAGAACAATCTTACTTATCAGAAACCCATGGAGTATGGTTCAGGAGGGCCTGAAACTGGCCCTGGTCCCACTGCCACAGGTATGGCACAAAGATTGGTTCAGAGATGGGCTCATAATATGCCATGTTAATTAGAGTCCATCAGAATCCTCCTTGAGGATACTATGTTGAACCAATTTGAATATACATTCCCTTCCATCTAGGTCACTAATATGAAATGCAATTCCAGAACTGGTAGTGTCAATCTAGTACATTACATGGAACAAGCTTGTCTGAGACAGAGAATGAGGTTATTTAAGCCCCTGTTAAAACTATTCCAGAATTCAAAATTCAATAGTAAACTTTTACATATCAGCTCTGTACAACAATAAATTGTGGTTTCTGATAATGTTAATTTTCTCTGGGTTTCTATTAACTGTAACTGCACAGGACTCAATTAATACAGAACCTTTATTCATAGGTAAAGTGATCTGAAGCTTACAAGGCACAGAAACATGAGAAATCGTAAGAAAAGCAAAGTTACAAAGAAACAGAAGCAATTCAGGAAATAAGTTCGTTTTGGGAAAAAAATGAAGAAGAGGTGCTCAGAGGAAGTAGCAGTAAATTAAAAGCTAACTAGTACTGAATTATCTAGATCTTCCTAGAATTTACTTCCAGCCTTTGTGATTCCAGAAACAACTATGATTTTTCTTATTCTAAGGTTGCATGCCTTAGTTTCATATTTTATCACAATATATTCCCTACTGGATCCTTATTAAAGCTACCCCGATCCTACTGTTTGCAGACAACTTGAAAAATTATATTGTACTTGTATCCACAAGGGATAAATTAAGATAAATTATTTCAAATTTTTAACAAAATACTCAAATTTTCCATGCTATGAATTGATGTCAGTTATAGAAACATTTCAAATAGAGAAATTGCCACTTTTTCTGAAAAATTTTATTTGATGGCAATCTATAAACAATAAATTTTATGTACAAATTCTGAATCTTCACAATTTATATCAGCATTTTTGTTTACATATTCTTTAGTCAAAATGCTATCATACTAATAAAATTTTTAATTTGACTTAACTAATGATTACTAAAGTAATATTATATAAATCACAACTCAGAGTCCAGAGGCAGGGCATGCACCAGACTCTATATGATATATCACTCAATAGTGCAACCAAAAACTCAGAATATATACAAACACATTTCAAAAAATTATGTGAAATAAATAAGTACTTACAACATACGACTTATTAAAGATCACCAAAAAAAGAGAGAAAGAAAATAAAAGAAAATAAAAAAGTGAGAAAACTTGAAGTGTTCAAGGCTGGAATTTTACTGAGTTGGGAAGAGTAAGAAAGGAGATCCCTAGAGAAGGAATAACAGAGAAAAGAGCCCCACATCTAGACGTGTATTCCACCAAAATCATTTTCTAACCACTGAACTGTACACATGCACTGGCAACTTCAGAGAACATTGTGAAAAGCAACAGCTGGAAGATTGAGATAAGCGCGTAGTTTCAACTGATTCCCACTTCCAGAAAATCAGAATTTTGAGTTTGAATCAAGCAAGTTAATAATTTATTCTACTAGAATAAAAAAAAATCTTCAAAAAAAGAAGGTAAACTGCAGTCTCTATAATGTGTCATTCACAATATTCACAATGGAATGGAAAGGTGGTAGACATTGAAAAAAAATAAATTGCAATCCATATTTAAGAGAAAAAGTAGTCAACAGAAACCAATGGTAAAATATCTTGAATATTAAAATTAAATTAAAAAAATTAAATAATTATAAATAAAAAAGTTTTGGGAACTCAAGTAAAATACAGTCGTAATAAATAGGTAGATAAGGGATCTTAGCAAAAAAAAAAATTCTCGAAAATAACTCAGTGGAAATTTCCAAATGAGAATATGTGAATTTTAAAAATATGTAAGATTTTAATAGGAAAGACAGAGAGAAGCTGGATAGAAAACAGAGTCTCCATGACTTTTGAGCTGGTATCAAGGGGTCTAATATATATGTAACTGAAATCTGAAAAGGAAAGCAGAGAAATAAGGAGTTGGGGAGTTATTTAGAGGACGTATTAGTGTCCTTGGGACACAATACCACAGGTTGGGTAGTTTAAGCAACAGAAATTTATTTTCTCACAATTTTAAAGACTAGAATACAAGATCAAGGTGTTGTAAGTTCAGGGTGGGTTTTTGTTGAGGCTTCTCTGCCTGACTTGTAGATGGCCATCTTCTCGCTGTGTCCTCACATATGGCCTCTTCTCTGCACATGTGAGAAGAGAGACAGATCTGTGTTGCCTCTCTATTTTTTTTCAAGGACACAGTCTTATTGAATTAAGGTCCTACACTATGATATTATTTAATCTTTATTACCTCCCTATAGTGCCTATTTCAAAATATAGTTATATTGTGAGTTACGGCTTTAATATATACATTTGAGGAGAACATAAATTAGTCCATAACAGAGGAATGATGCCTGAATTTTTTTCTAAATGTGGTGACAAACTGCGACTATCATATCAAAGATTGTCAGCAAACCCCAAGCAAGATAAATACACACACACACACACACACACACACACACACACACACACACACAGAGAGAGAGAGAGAGAGAGAGAGCGCTAATTTTATTAAATGGTAAACTGTTAAAAAATAGACTATCCTGAATTCCCATCAAAAACAATAGGGGTCAGCTGACAGTGGAGTAACATCTTTAGGTGCTGAAATAATGTCTACTTTGAAGTTAATATACAGAAAAAAATAATTATCCAAAAATGAGGAAAGTAAGCCAGGCACAGAAATACAAATATCACATGTTGCCACTCATATGTGAGAGCTAAAAAAAAAAAAATCAAACTCATGAAGATAGAGAGTAGAATGATGGTCACCAGAGGCTGGGAAAGGTAACAGAGACGGGGATAAAGTGAGGGTAGTTAATGAGCACAAAAGTACAGTTTGATAGAATGAATAAGGTCTTGTATTCAGTAGCACAATACTGTGACTACATTTAACACTAATTTATTATATATTTTAAAATAACTGAAAGAGTGAAATCAGAATGTTCCTAAGAAAAAGAAGAGCTAAATACCTAAGGCTATAATTACTCTGAACTTATCAATACATAAAATATTTACTTTATAAATATATGTAACCATCATATACCCATAATAATTAAAATATTAATGTAGAATAAAAGTAAAATAAAGGCACTTCCAATAAATTTTCAGAAAGAGTATTTAGGTCAGCAGTGTTTAGTACTTCTAGAAAAAGTGCTAATAGTTTTCTTCAGGCTGAAAGAAAGTTTGAAGATGGAGAAAGAAATGTGGAGCATCATAAATGAAAAATATACTTAAGTTTGCAACAATATTTTACTCCACTTATTTAAAATAATTATATATGACCCTAAACCAAAAATGATAATGCTGCTCTATAGGAAATATAACATCTGTAGATGTAATATGTGTGATAACAACCCAAAAACATGAGGATAACTAGAACTATACCCTTTGAAGCAGGAATCTAGAGTTCAGACATGCTACATTTCACTTCCCCCATCTCTTTGATTGGTTTATACTGTATCACCACTTCTCTCTGTAGTCTGTGAAGAAGTCCCTCAACTTTCAAGTCAGGTGACTCTATCCAAAGCACTTTCTTGAGAATTTTCAGGGTAAGCAAGTGCTGCAGGCTTCATTAACACCAATGATATAATTGTTCCATTGTATTATAACTATCATATATGACAATCCTCTGCTAGACTCCTTGAGAGCAGGCACTATAATTTCATTGTTCTTTGTACATGCTGTAGCTTTTACCAATGTATCTACCTCCTGGAAGGCATTATATGTTCAATGACTAAAAAGATGACTAACTGAAGGAAGGAATGATTGAATGAAAAAATGCATTATTGAATAAAAGGTAAATTAACAAGAAGAAATAACTTTTAGGGAAAATAAGGTAAGTTTGGGCACAACACATTTTTGGTGCTAAAGTAGCAATCATGTCAAGATACTACAAAAGCTCTAAAATGTGGATTTGAATTAGAAGGGCAGAATTTAGAGATATATCTAGAGGTGATAATTGAGACTAATCTCATTATAGGAAAATAAAGTGCACAAAAAAGAAAAGCTCTTAGAAATCTCTTAAAAAATAACTTTCTTTTGGCTTTAATCACATGGCTGCTAACCTCTGGCAGCCTAAAACTTTATCCAAAATTTATGTATTTCATCCAATAAAAAAGATTTTGACTATATAAACTATGGCTGTCAATGGAAAAAATGTTTTAATATGTTACAGAAGGCTTATTGCCTAACCAGACATGCTCTGGCTCTTTATTTTCATAAGTTAACTTCCTACTGTTTAAAATGCAGCTTTCTCCCTCCATAAGTTCTTTATTATCTGCTTTCATGATTAACATCTGGCATCAATAATATGATATTTTGGGAAATAATTTTAATCATAAGGCTTTCTGGAAGATCTAGGTTTGTTTGGAATTTTTTTATTATTATTATTTACACGTGTTATCATTCATTTTCTTTCTTTCCTTTTAAAATTCAAAATTAAACGTTGACTAACTTTTTTCCAAACCTTAAGGTAATATTGCTTGTACTACATGAACTATCATGAACATTTGTGAGCTTGTCCAATTACTTTAACAGATGATTTGTCTTCTCCTGTGGAGATATTTTTTTTTAGCAGTGATAATTTACTCACTTTACAGATGGTTTTCTGACACTGGAAAGGCATTCTATTTTCTATTTAATGACAAAAAGGTAAATGTGGCCATAAAGATTTTTAGGCCTTGACAAGAAAGAAGAGTTACTGTAAACCTCCTAAAAATGTATTTAATCAAATGCCCCTGGAACTTAGAACTGAAAGAGCAGTTAGTTTCATCAGTGGTTCAAGCTCACCATTCTTTTAGTAGAAAAATTCTAAGGCCCAGACAGAAAGACTATCCTATTTTGCTATCCGAGAGTGACGAGGCCGGAATGAGATAAAACTCAGGCACCCTATTCAAATTCTGTACTCTACCTACTACCAGGATCAATTTGCAATGCCACTTACACATTAAAGCACATATTTTAACATGACATTTTTCAAACTATGCCTTCACCTCCAATTACTCTTGATGCAGTCATGTTCAGTTCCCCTTGTATAGGGGAGAAAAATTGAATTGGTAAGAATTAGAATAATTATGTAAAGACCACAGCTTTCCCACCCCATGCTGGATATTTCCCAGAGTTGTCCTACGTAGTCTCTCAGACAGCTCCCACCGTGTTTGATCCTCAGTTGCCCACCATGGTATACTCATTACCACATTCTTCATTAGTTTTTCTTGCTTTTCTGCCTCAATTACCCCTTAATTTATTCCAAGGATAACTTATATTAGCCGTCCACACACAAATCCTTGTCTCAGAATCGAATTTATGGATATATAAAAATAGGACAAAGGGAGAATTGGGACGTAAGTAATTTATCCTTTCCAGTATCTGTAGAGAAATGAGAGATAAAAAGTAGGATTTGGGAATAGATTTTGGTGTAGCCAATTGACCATTTCTATTATAGCATCTTATTAATCACACTTACCTAATGAAAGCATTAAAGTCTAGATATATTATAAGGTGTCTGACATCAGACAAGAAGTGAGTCAGTGGTGTGACTGGCAAATATAATCTATTATTTACTTGTCACCAATTATAGGATGTGACAACACATTCCCTATGGCTAAAATAAACTAAAAATAGAAGCAGACTGTACGTCTTTTGTCTTATTTGATTCTATAATTTATTTTTTCTGGTTTGAAGACTGAGAATTAACATCTTTGATTTCTTATTTACAATAATTTTACTGGTTTATTTATGTGGTTAAAAGTTCTATTACTATTTACTGGGCAACATGAATTAGATCCATGTATACTTACAATGTTATATATGCATTTTCCAGTTTACTTTTCGTGATGGAAAACAACATTTTTCTCTTCAAATTTATTTTTCATTTTAATGTCAGCTATGAACTCAATAACTAGATTATCCTCTTAGACAATGGGTGAACTGGCTACAGGAAACTGATTTTGCTAGGACCTAAGACTCTGGTAGGACTTCTAGTTTCTGATTTTTTAAAATACCATGCAGGCATATCATAATATTTTTGACACATTGTCTTCTGCTCACATTAGACCAACTGTTTTCTTTTGCTATTCCTGGCAACTTGATGATGTTTTTCTTAGTCACTATATAACATAGTCTTTCACACTCCCCTTGACAAAGTATATAGCTCAATAAATGCTTATTAAAAGAATTGTGAGTAGAGGCTGACTTTCCACTTAGAGAAAAAGACTACTGGTCCTCGAATATTTACTTCTTTTAAAGTACTATATGTCACCCTATCAGAAATTAGTATCACCAACATCACCAGAAAAAAAAGAGGAGGGGGAACAAAATTAAATTTTAAAAAAGAACAATTAGATAAGTTACTTTTCAAAGAATTTCATGTGCTTGGAATCATACAACTTTGATAAATGACATTGTGTAATATGTGTCATCTGGAATCAAAATACTTGCATTTAATAAAGTAGATAAAGAATAAATATTAGGACACTTTTACAGTAAGATTGGAGATTAAATATTCTTCTGATTAAAAACACATTAAAACAAATTTTGTTTGCCAACATTTTTTTCAGAGTACAAAACTATGAGAAATTAAATGTAAAACTAGTTTTTCTTGTGAAATTTTCCTTTAGAGTTGCCAGTAATGGAAATTGTAGAATTCTTTCCAGATTTGCATTGGTTTGATTTTGTTGTATATGTGTGTATGCGTATGTGCATGTGCATGCATGTGTGTTCTGTAAAATATGCAAAATGGGCTATCATTTTGGAACATTCATTCTCATTTACCACTGTGCACAACTTAAATTAGTAGAAATACAACATGCTTTTGGCGTGAAATCTCTGAACTAATTATATGGTATTTAATTGCAAAGCTGATTGGTATATATTTACATGGCATCTTTAAAGATCATTTCAAATGACTGTGAGCTTATTATATTTTCTTGTGAACATTTTCAAATTCATAACTCTGTTTGAGAAGAAAACCTTGAATATTAATCCGTTGCCCTCAGGCTCCTTAACCACAGCTGTTTCTTTTATAAACACAGAAGCTTTGATGTGGCAATCCTCATTTTATTCTGTTGAGATCTTTCACCAAACATTTGAATTATTCCTTAGGGCCAAAATTTTCTGTCAGATAATTTAGAAATTGTTGAAATATCTTGATCATTAGTGTTGTTGAAAATTTAGACTGATCATTCTTCTAAAAGTTAGTTTGCTTAGATTTTGAGGGTAAAACCTTCAATTTTCTTAAGCTAAGGATTGGTTTTACTCAATTCATTAATTAGTTTTATTTCTATCAGAAATTATATAGGTCTGTGTTTAAAGTTTGATATATTTTGTAAGGTTGACAAATGAGGTTGAATCTAGAAGTGGCTGGTGTGTTTTCCTTTTTCTGGGCTGTCTTACCTTTAACCTTTTCAAACAAAGCAAAACAACTGTATCAATGTTAAAACTACAGCGACTTACTGCTGATTGTCTTGTAAGCACTAAAACTTCTAGCATGAATTCTTGTGTATAGTACTGAGTAGTAATAATTGACCTGCCAAAATGTGGAAAAAACACACATGTATCTATCTTGGTGTACCTTTATTAGTTACTCAAAATGCTTACCTTAGTAACTAAAGAGGGGTAACTTATTTTTTATTTTTATTAGACTTTAAGTTCTGGGGTCCATGTGCAGATCGTACAGGCTTGTTACATAGGTATACACATGCATGGTGGTTTGCTGCAGCCATCCCCCCATCATCTACATTAGTTATTTTTCCTAATGTTATCCCTCCCCAATTCCCCAACCCCCTGGCATCCCTCCTCTAGCCCCCACACCCCCCAACAGGCCACGGTGTGTGATGTTCCCTTCCCTGTGTCCATGTGAGAGTGGGTAATTTATAAGAACAGAAACTCATTTCTTTCAGTTCTGGAGGCTGGGAGTCCAGGATTAAAGTATCAGCTGCTGAAGCCCTGTTCTTTCTATTTCTAAAATGGCTCCATTTTGCTGTATTCTCCAGAGGTGGGGAATGCTGTGTCCTCACATGTTGAAAATCAGAAGACCAAGAGATTAAACACTGCTTGATGTTCCTTTTATAAGGATCTTAATGCCAATCACAAGGCAGTTGCTCTCATGGCTTAATTGCCTCATAAAGGCTTCACCTCTTAATATTATAACATTGGTTATTAAATTTCAACACCTGAATCTTGGAGAGGGCACATTCAAACCATAGCACATGGCTACTGTTATGAAATCAACTGTGAACCCTTCAAATTTATATGTTTAATCTCGAACCCATAGTACCTCGAATTTTCACTGTGTTTGGACACAAGGTATTTAAAGGAATGATTAAATTAAAATTTGGTCTTAAGAGTGGGTCCAGTTTGACTCTTGTCCTTATAAGCAGAGAAAATTCGAACATGCTGAGAAACCCAAAGATGTGCACATAAAGAAAAAAGACCCTATGAAGACACAAAGAAAAGACAACCATTTTCAATCCAAGGAAGGAGGATTCAGGAGAAATCAAACTTGATCCTAAATTTTCTAACCTCCAAAACTGTGACAAAATACATTTATATTATTTAAGTTTATTTAAGTTACCAAATCTGTGATATTTTGTTATGGAAGCCCTAGAAAACTAATACATCTACCAAATCAAAGAAATCTATGAATTTTTGTGTTTTGAAAAGAATCACATTAAACAACATATTTTAAAAGTAGTTAGAGTTCCATAGATTTGAAGGAAAAATAGAAGGCGACTCAAAGTAGTTTTAATATTTAACTGAAAAATAATCTTGTAATCAGAGGACAGAGGAATCTTATTACTACTAGGCATTAGAGAGTAAACTTATGGGGAAAGGAGGTGGAGGGGTGGTTGTTGGATTATCAGCGGGACGTTTGAGCAAAATTTCTTATGTAGACCAAGTGGAGCAATAAGACATTTCTAAAAGCATAAAAATAACATTCACTGAAAGGCGCTTACATCTTAAAAGTGAAATGAATATCTACCTCTTAATATGCAAGTCCAAATTAGTCAGAGTTCATTTAGATTTAGTTATCTCAGTCAAGTGACCGAGGGTACCATACATAATTCCTTTCCCTTTTTTCTGTAGCTCTCTTTTGATATTTTACTCCATGCACCTTTACCTTTAACTCCCTACTTTTTAATACTCACAAACACTTCCCCTCCCTCATCCCACTACTCATGGAGATATTTCAGGTCGGAGGTTTCAAACACCTCCATGGCATTTAGTCTTTAAAAAGGTAATAATAAACAGAGAAGATACTGCCTAAATATATTTGCCTCATATTCCTCCCAGAATCCCACTGAAATCATTGTGCAGAATTTTTATAAGGAATAAATCCATTACTGCGAAGAATTGAGTGGGAGATCAACTGTGGATAACAGATTTCAACATCTTTGGATGATAATGGAAACAAGGTGGAAATGTCTTAATTAGAGAGGACATGGCTTCAGTTCAATGTCTGCTAAGGAATGAACACGGAAAAGGGAGTCAATCTCCTATTGAAGCCCAGGGAAAAAGAACGATATCTAGATACTCATACTGCGTCTGTCCTTTCTTCAATCTTTCACCTTTTAGAATCACTTTATAGGAAATACATTCCAAACCTAGTTGATGCTTCAAGACAGTATAAATTTGAACAACCTTGACCATGAAAATAAAGGTGTATCTGACAAAAGATGATAACAAAGTAGAGAGAATGGTTAGAAAATTACGCCCTCTCACAAAGACAACATTTGAGATAGGCTTGTAGAGTCGTTGCAACTGGAAATAGAAGTATAAGGGTTTTTTTCCTCCTAAAGTTTATTAACTAAGTTAAGAAATTCAAATATTAACACAGCTATCAAAATATAGAAAGAAGGGAGTAGATAAGTATATGTGTGCTAAATGATTTTCCGTAACAGAATCAATACAGGTTGCTTAAAGTTGCCAAATCAAGAAAGATAAAAACATATTATTAGCAATGTGCAGATAACTTCACAAAAAAGGTAAATATGAAGAACTGTTATTTCTAGAGAGTAGGACTGGCATAAAAAAGGTGGGGCAGTAAATTACTGTTCTCACTGGAAACTTAGCTATTTGACTTTTACAAAGCTCATGCATCATTTAGATAAAAATTTAACATTAAATTGCAAATGTTATTCTGATTTTATAGCATTAGGTTTTCAGAATTTATCAGTTCATGTCACTAAAAGATATGCAAACTGTGAATGAATTATTCATGTTAGACTGTTACGATGTAATGACAAATACTGAAAAATTCACTGACTTAATACTCCCACCCGCCCCCCAAAAAAAGTTAATTTCTCTCATGTGGTACGTGTTCTTGTATCAATCAACAGAGCAGGTCTGCCTTATGTAATCTCCCAGACAGCCAGACTAATAGAATGGCAGACCCTCTGCCATCTGGCATCTGAAACAAGTAGACTTTCCCTCCCTCTACAACAGTGGGAAGGAAAGGAGAGTTGCACCTGAACAATGCAATTCTTTGACCCAGAAGTAGTATCTGTCACTTCCAGTCACTGCACAGTGACCAGAACTTTTCTTATGGTTTCTTTGTTTTCTTTCAAGGAGATGAGAAAGGTTAATGCCGCTATGTGTCCTGAAAGAGAGAAAAATGGTATGCGTAAACACTGGATAGCTCCATCAAAATAAATAAATTTGCATTTAAAAGATTTTAAGTAAGTACAGTATCATGATCAGTATTTCAAAACTGTACAAACCACTAGTATATTATAAGGGAAAATAATACATTATCAAGTCTTTTTATGCCTCTATATTTTTTTTCCAAACTTTTATTATAAAACTTTTCAGGCCAGTCACAGTGGCTCACTACAGTAATCCCAGCACTTTTGGAGGCCAAGGCGGGCAGATCACGAGGTCAAGAGATCCAGACCATCCTGGCCAATGTGGTGAAACCCCATCTCTACTAAAAATACAGAAAATTAGCCAGATGTGGTGGCACCTGCCTGTAGTTCCAGCTATTCAGGAGGCTGCGGCAGGAGAATCCATTGAAGCTGGGAGGCAGAGGCCTCGGTAAGGCATGATTACACCACTGCACTCCAGCCTGGGTGATACAGTGAGACTCTGTCTCAAAAAAAAAAAAAACTTTTGAAACAATAAACTTGAAAGAATTTTACAATGAATATCTATATACCAAGCACCTGAACACTAATATTAACATTTCACTCTTCTAACTCTAATACATCTTGTTCCAGATATGTTGCCATCTAAAATCTCTTTGGTACATCTTTGTTTAAGAAATTAAAATAATAATAATACCAATAATACTAATGATAATAATTTTATTTATTAGCACCTAGTATATTTAGGCATCTTAACTACACTATTATCCTAAGAGAACTCTCAGACAAAGCATATTACTCTTTGCCTACCGTAATTAAAGAATCAGTGTTTCAGCAACTTACTCAGTTTTCTTTAGCAGATAGAGAATTCAAATGCATTTGTATCTGAGTCAACAGTCTCTACGCTCTTCCTAATACACCTCACCTCCTTGCTTTTTGATACATTGGTGTACTAAGTAACTCAAAACATTTTGTCTCTTTCCTCCTATGTAAAATCCTTGTATATGATCTTAGTATGCAGAAGTACCTTATCTTGTACAGAAATCTTGTTTGTTCCATGCCTGTTTCCATTTCTCTGGAGGCAGTGTCTCTACCTTTGAACCTGAATCATGTGCTTGGTTTATACTCCCATTACCCAACAGCTTTGTTACATTATTTTTAATGCAAGCAAGAGGCCAGAAAATTGAATATATGGCAGAACTCTTACCCTATTGGAAACAAATCCTGGCACCATAACATACACAATGGATAGCTTTTCAGATGGCTTTGGCAAAACACAATCCTGCTAGTCATTTTACGATTCTGATGTTTTTCCAGGACAATTTTTAACTTGTTTTAAGAAACCGTTAAGAACTCAAGACATGTATTTATATGTATTATCATAATCCTTTAACTTTTTTTCAGTTATAATGACATATTTTTATCATTAGAATTAATATAACATAGTGGTCAAACACAGGGCCTCTGAAGCTAGACCGCTTAGATATGAATCCTGTATCTGCCTCTCAGCAGCTGTGTGACACTGAACAAGATGTTTAAACTATTTATGCTCAATAGTTCAAAATTTTCCTCATTTTGTGTTCTCTTCTTTCCTGGGTCCTAAAGTAAATCATGATCACTTGCATCATAGATTCTTAGCAAATCCTAGTTCCTTAATCTTTTGACTTGGTGACTTACTTCCTCTTAATTTTGGCAGTTCCAACCCATGACCACACCCAGAATCTTTTCATGTCTCAACAATGAGCCTCTTGAGATATCTTAAACTGTAGGCAGGCTCCCAGGCTCAGGTTACTCTTTTTCTTCCAGGTCATAAATGACCTAACTCCTCTAGTACTTGTGCTTCATCCTACGGAGCCTTCAGTATTTTTCTACCAATTGCCTGTTCCCACCTGATCTCATTATTTTTTCGCTATCTAACTTCAACTTCATAGTTCACTAGCCCCATTCTATCACCCTCACCTTCACTTGTTGTTTACACCCATCCGTTGCACCAAAATTTGAAAGCTTTGACATGGATAAGTTCACCGTTTATTTTTCTCAGTTTTTTTATTCATGAAATGATCTGATCTGGTAGAGAAAATCTATTCAATTGTGTGCATCAGAGTCCCTCCTAATAATAAGTTTCCAACGTACCATTTATTGGGTATTTTCTGTATATCAGGTAGTAACATGTTTTACATGTGTTCTCTCTTAATTCTCACAGCAATTGTGTGAGGTAGATGATATTATTCCTTATTTTACAGATGAGGGTCCAATGCTTAGAAATGTTAAGACATTTACCAAAGATCAAAGAGTTAGTAGTAGCGCAGGGTGGATCCGAAACTTGCCTCCTAGGCAATGCACCATTCTTAGAGCACTTTAAATTGTAAGTATCTTTATATACCCATCAGTCTATCAAATACCCATATTAAGAAATATTATGTGCATGTATTGTATATGTTTGTGTGTTGGTGTATATATATACACATACATACATATACACATGCACACAATAATAATAAATAACACTTAGTACTTACCATGTGTCAGGTGCTGTTCAAGGCACTTCACATATTCTAATTCATCATATATGTATATATATATATATATATATATATATATATATATATATATATATAAAGAGAGAAAGAGAGAGAGATTAATGTCTTGGCTCCTCGTTTTCACATATAGAGCTTCTAAAACTCTCATAGATAGGGGCAATAGGAGAATCTTTTGTTCTAGTATTTAGTTTTTGATCCCAGTTATTGGCACAGCTCTTAAAACCTCTGTAATTTTCTGAATGATAGGAACACCTGATACAGAGTTCCTAATTCTTTGAAATATCCTGAGTAATGGAAGCATCTTTTGTTCTAATGGGGCAACTCCTGGGTAGCCTCTGGATGGAGGCTAGTTACCCAGGAAACAGCTAGTCTGCAAGAGTTTAAACTTTCCCCTGCCATGACCTCCAGTGAGGAAAGAGAGGCTTAAGGCTGAGTTGGCTGCTAATGGTCAGTGATGCAATCAATTATGTCAACATAATGAAGCCTCCATAAAAACCCTTAAACATGCGGTCCCAGAGCTTCCAGTTTGCTGAGCACCTGGAGGTGCCATGAGGCTCCATGCCTCTTCTCATATACTTACCCTATGAGTCTCTTCCATCTGGCTATTCATCTGTATCCTTTATAATATTTTTATAATAAACCTATAAATGTAAATAAAATGTTTCCCTTAATCTGTGAACTACCCTAGCAAATTAATCAAACCTGATGAGGGGCTTGTGGAAACTCCAGTTTATATCTGGTTGGTCGGAAGTGTGGGTGACAATCTCGCTCTGATTTGCCTTTGACATCTGAATTTGGGGCCTGGGGCCATTTTGTGGGACTAAACCCTTAACCTGTGAGACCTGACACTGTCTCCAGAAAGGTAGTTCCAGAATTGAATTGAATTATGGAATACCCAGCTTCTGTCTGCTAGAGAATTAGCTTTTGGTGGGGAGAAATTCCCTCATGTTTTGGTGACCAGAGGTACAGTGTTGTGTTAAGTGTGTTAGTAGGAAAAACACTTATTTCTTCTTGCCTCTTACACACACACACACACACTTTTACACTCAATTATTTTGGTGATTTACTGATCTTTCACACCAGTCTTATCAAAGATGTCATCTGGGATTTTTCTTCCACCATACCATTTGTCCTATCTAGGATTTTTTTAAAGGGTATTTGGGGAAGTTAAATAAAAGAATTCTGTCACAAGGTTTTTAACCACCAAAAATCAATCTTAATTTTTTTAAACATCATTTGCAAATAAATTGCTTAGTCTATCCTTTTATATTTTCTTTTCTTTGATCTGTGCATTTTTTTCTTGCTTATGAATTAAAGTCATGATATTTACATGGAAAGATTATAGATAATATTATTTTGTTTTGTTTTTTATTTTAAGTAGGTCCATTAAATGATGGATTGAACATGTATTAAGAGCCATAATATACAAAATGGCTTGAACTTATCTCCTAGTTATTACTCCTGTATTTTTAAAGATAATAGTCACATTGTATATAACACCAAGAAGGAGAACAGCATATCATTTGAAAGCTTCAGGGAACATATAGTAGCTTTATACATATGTCAAAAAAAAATGTATGAATGAGGTGATTCCATTCCTCATAGGTTCACTTGCCAATACTCGGAATGGTGTCTGTATTCTGATCTGTTCCCTGTCCCTGACCAGTCTTACCTCATGGGAGTACGAATATTTAAGTGCAAAATTCTGCTAAATTATTGGATAGATGAACAAAATCTACAAAATTGTACCTACATGTTTATATGTTTATCCAGACCTCATTCAAGAACATATATGATATTTTCTTCAAATTTTCTACAAATCATAATTTGAACAAGTGTAAATTATGTGTAAAAACCAACTCATGATTTTTTCTAAATGTGCCTCTATTAGAAAATATACTGCCATCTATTCTGTCATGCAAGCCAGAAACCTTAATACCCTTGTTCCTCTCACTCCCCTTTATACAATCTGCCACCAAGTCTTGACAATTTTACCTCCTAATACTCACATTTGTCCACTTCTCTCCAATTCCACCACAACCTTGTACTCCAAACTTCCTTTTTTTTCTAACTTGTACTCTAAGACTGAAATTGTAACTGATCTCTGAACATCCAGTTTTGGTCCTCTCCAAACTGTTTTATTCACAACACCAATGAGAAACAGATACACATGCACACAATAGTAATAATAAATAACACTTAGTATTTACTACATGTCAGGTGCTGTTCAAGCCACTTTACATATTCCAACTCATTTAATCTTCACCATATGATAGGTGCCATTGCCTGTCTCCATTTTACAGATAAGGGAACACTGAGGCATAAATACTTTAAAGGTTCTGCCCTGGACAATGATGCTAGTAAGTGGCAAAGCTGGGATTTGAACTCAGCAACTTTAGCTCAGTGTTAGTGTTCTTTACCACTGCATGATAATACTCTACAATGAAAATAATTTCTTATGATTTAAAACTCTTTGGTGACTTTCAAATTGTTCCTAAGGACTATAATCTTGTGGAATAGTCTTCCCTTCTACCTTGTGCTGCTAAATACTTTTAATCTTTTATAGGTTTCCTTAATCACTATTTCTTTAGGGAAACCTCTCAAATCACTATTGTTAATTTCTTTGCAGCATGCAGCTCTCTGTTAATAGTATTTATCACATATAAAATTGTACCTATTTTTGTGATTATTCAGTTAATTTGTGTTTCACCCACTGCAGAATAAACAACAAGCAATATTATATCATTTGTGTGTAGTATAGTCCTATATATGGTACTCAATAAATACTTAAATTTAAAGGAAGGAAGGAAGGAAATTCTTAAGAGTTGAAAAGTTCTCAGAGAAACATTTCACACCAATGTTGCTTCCACATTAGGACTCCATTTCATACTCTTCCTCTCGAGTCATCACTTATTCATTGTTTGAAGAATTCCAGAGATGGATAACTCTACCTCAAGAAAAGTTGCTTCCATTGCTGGGTGACTTGGAACAACTATTAGAAAATTATTTCTTAGCTAGATCCAAAATACGACTTCTTATACATTTTGCCCATATGTTCTACTCTTCATTTTGAGGCTTCCTGGCATATGTCTTGTGCCCTTTTCAAATGGCACGTTTTCAAATATTTAAAGTTATTATGTTCCCCTTCACATATTTTTTTCTCAGTCTAATCATATCTGATTACTTCTGTTTTTATGACATAATTTTTGTAATTTTACTTATGTGCCTTAAGGTCATTTAAAACATTTTTCTTTGTGTTAATGTCAATTGATTTATTACTTTCAGCCAGCATTTTAAAAACTGTGTTCAAAGTTTGTTGATAGGGCCTCCTTCTTCACCCTCAAATACGTTTTGGTGTAAAAATAGTAAGTTTGGTATAAGGCCATAGTAAGGACTGGCTCTTCTTCACCGTCAAATAAGTTTGGTGTAAAAACATAGTTGCACATTATATTGTTTTCTTGGGAATTCACATTACAAAATAGCATATTAAGTTTCTGAGAGGCTTTGAAGTAAACTATTGGACTTTTTTAAGCTAGTGTTTTACAATCATATATAATCATTTTTCTGTGGAAATATGCCATATTTTATATGATTTTTAAGAATACTGTTAGGAAAATGTATATAAAAGCATGCATTGATCTTTATGGAAAATAGACTGCTTATGCATATGCTTGTAAAGTCAGAAGGCTAATATAAAGAACATGGTACTTTGTTACTTAATGAAATTCTGTGTTTGTTTTAAATTCACAAAAGTCAGAATATTATGTCAAGGGGTTAGAATACAAATTTTTTGTGTTTTCTCGAAGAAAAGAAAAATGAAGGTAGGATTAATATATTTGAATATATTTATGCCAGAAAAAATGAAAATAATTTGTATTATAACACTTTTTTATTAAAATATGTTCTTAAATGAAGCTTGTTAATAATGTCTTTGAAATACTCCGTTTTGTTATAAAGCATTCACTATTTTTATTTAGAAAATCCAAAAAACCACAATCAAATATAAAGGCTGAACAATTTGCAGTTTAAGCGGATTTCAAATGTTAAAACACTAAGATTCCATGAGAGATGTATTATAATAAATGTAAAATTCAGAACTTATAAGAACATAGTGGACTATATCTAAAAACTGCAGCTAAAAGAAATAGTAATGAACTAGAAATGACTGCTGTTTCATTATTTAATATTAAATAACAAGAATTCTTCAGCGATGAAGTATTTGATTCATTCTATATCTATTCTCGAGCTAAGTATCAAACTTGTACCTCCAATAACTACTTAGCAATCTGCATTTATTTCATTATGATTACAATCAAGAAATGTCTCATTTTCTTCAGATCTTTCTACTCCTGTTTTATTATTGCATTTATGCCATAAATTATACTATCTGCATAAGTAATTTTGAACATACACAAGTATGTCCTTTTTATTGCATAACCATATAATTGCATCCTTTAGTGTTAATAAGCTATGGAAGAAACCAAAATAAATCTATCTTTGAGTTGTTAAACTATTTTAACTCTGTGTCTGTTTTGTTAATTAGAAGAAATGCAAATTAATGCAGGTTGTGCAGTATGTATCTGGCAAAAGCATATTTGAATAGAAGAAATATACTGCATAAATGAAAATTTGTGCCAAGAGTAATGGGGAATATGACTTGTGTCCTAAGCCTATAAATGATAACCACATTTCACGTCAGAAACATTAGCTCATTAAACTAATTTTAGATTTGCTGAAAATGTGTTTAAATAATGACAGCCTGAAGAAGTCTGAAGCAGGTCATTAAAGCCATTGGGATTGGTGGTTTGATTTCATTTCCATCCAGACGGAGGTAGCGAAGATGAGGTCCATAACTGAAGAAATCTCTTTCTGCCGGCAACGTGGATGGGCTGGGACATATTACAGAGACATTCACACCTACAGAGACAAAGAGCATAAATGAATGAATTGGAACACAAGAGAAACTAGCAGTGAGAAGACCAAGAAACTAATGCCATGGTCCTAAACATGAAAAGTCCTAATACATGAAAGTAGTGCTTATACTAAACATTTGTGTCTGTGAGATAATGTGCCTGTTTTACGAGTAACCCCAAATGTTCAACACACTTATAGTCGTCTCAGTCCATGTTCTGCTATTAGTGTAAGCACTCCTAAGGAAATACTGTTAAGATCTGTGATAGAAACAAAGATGTATAAGACAACACTTGTTTTCTAAACTTGCAGGTAAGAGAAAGCACATTTAGATTGCTTTAGGATAAGACAGGTAGGATTGAGGGCAACAGAGGTGGGAACAACAGTTCAGACTTGGGACTGAAACAATGGGTAACTACAAGAGTGGATGTATGGATGGATGGGTGGATGGATGAATAAATGGATGTATGTGTAAGTAGAAAATCAGTCTAATATAAAAGAAAATGCTTGAAAATTACCTTAAAGATGCAAAATAGTGTGCATAACATGATTTTAGAAGTACGATTAACATAACTTTGCATGAGCAATACAGAAAATAATCTTGAATTTTCATCTTTAAGTGTATTTAATTGGAAATAAAAATTTTGCCAAGAATTGAATTGCAAGGAACTCAAGCCAGAAAACATACTAGCAGCCTTTTCACATGGTTAGGGTGGGAGTAATTGTGCACCTGCCTTGGATCAAAGCCCTTGGCACCAATGAATGTGCTGAAATTTAGAGACATCCAGGAAAGGCCAGTTAAACTAGGAAAATTCAGGGAAGTCTGTAATATCTGATTTTAACCATGAATCCATATATTGCCTCTTAATTCCTTTTCAAAACTATTCCAAGCAAGAGATCTTCCCTGATTAGACCAACTTAATTTGGGCAATGCCCCTCCTATATGCCCTCTTGTTTTATACAGATTCATGCTGTAGTGAATAATTTTATGTTTCCAGCAAGGTTGCTTTGCTTTGAATCTATGCCATTTTGTGAAATGAGCTTAATAAATATAATGACTCCTTTGCATAGCAGTTAAGTTGTTATAAAGTCAGGTTTTCTTTTTTTATATACGTTCAAGTATCACCTTATCATCTCACAGCATTATCAGGCAATATTATTATTCTCCCTTCCTGGGTATTTGTGGGAATTCTGGCTCAGAGAAGTAAGGAAATGTACACAAGTTATTTCAGCAAGTTAGTGGGAGAGCTGAGACCTGGCCTATTCTTTCTATTTCTGCACTGGGTCTCTTGCCCAGGAGAATATGTCCCTTTCAATGTGCAATTCCCTTATCTTTATCGATCTCATGTCCCATAATCAATGTATGTCTGAATAAATGGATATAAGAAATAAGTATTCTAAATTTAATTAGATTTTCATAAATTAATTGCAGTGTTTATCAGAGAACATGAGAAAGTAATTTAGTTGAGTAAATAACATTTTTACCTAATCTTAAGCCCCTGAAAATTTTCAGAACAATAAATATTTCCATCACATTGCTTGAGACAGGTTCATGGTCTTTTAAATTTTGATGACTTTTCATAGAAGAGGTATTTTTCTTGGAAACCATTTTTTTAACAACTAGAGTAGATTATGTGGCAAGAAGAACAAAATACTTAAACAGTTTTAGCATCGTGTGTTATTGTGTCAATAATTCTATAAAGGGAAACTCATATTTATTTTCTTAAATATAGAAATGACAAAATTTAATATCTACATTAAAAAGTAAATGACTAGATTTCTCTTTGTTTCTGTTCTACTGATAGAATATTTTCTAAATTTTTGTATTCATGAAAATGAAGGAAAGTATTGTTATTATACTGTATGAGTGGAAAAAAACACTTTAGGCTCAGGTTCTGGCCATTGCATTTACCCTTTGTCCTTGGGCAAATATCATTCCCTAACTAATTTTCCATTTCTCTTTCTTCAGAAATTCCTAATAATATCACACAAGGTTCTTGCAAGCATTAAACAGTAGTTCTAAAATTGTGAGTCAGCAATATCAATACTATTAATACCTAGGGACTAAACTGTGAGGCTCAACCTCTGACCTAGCAAGTCAGAAATCTTGGGGTTGGGACCCAGCAGCCTAGGTTTGCAAGATCTCCAGGTGATTCTGATGCACACTAAGATTTAAGAACAATGGAATAATTAGAAATCTATGAGAAATACTTTGATAAAACTCTAAAATGTGGGTCTATACTACACCCCTAAGACTCTAAGATTATAATCTAGAGTCTTATACTTCTCAACTGTGTTTTAAATATTGCTACCTCTCTCCTAAAAACTCTAAGTCACAAATGAAATGCTCAGAATGAAACGCCTATTTCATAAGCAAGGGCTCTATGTGGAGTCACTTGATGTTAGCTTCCCACATCAATTTTCCATGGGACTTTTAAGGAATGTACCTGTAATATACCTGTAGAGGCACAGAACACTCATCAGGAAAAATCATCTATTTAGATCAATATTGTTATATGTGGTTCAGCTAAACAAATTCATCTCTTAACAATTTCTTTTCTGTTGCATCTTTTGTTTTTGACTGCAGGGTTAAACAATATGTTTCATCACCATGGAAAAATAAGCACTGTGGTGGCAGGCTGCCATTTAATTCCTGTATTATAGGCTCAAGTACACTGCTACTTAACTCCCCTCACCAAAAGAAATCTTGAATAAATGAGAAGTACCCAGTGGAAAAATAGTCTGTTCTTATAAATGATATGTTTATGTGATTATTTGCTTAAAAAAAACTTTAGTGAGTAATACTCAGACAGGTATTACTTCTTTTGACAAATTATCTTTGTTATTCTCTTATAAACTATTCTGACTGAATCTTACTTTTGGAATGAATTTTCTTAGGTTGTCCTGGAGAAATCTCCCCAAAGTGATTTTTAAAGGGTCTACTCTGAGGTTGAAGATGCAAAGATAAGTGCCAGGCTAGGTATCATACCCCTGTGTCTGGACCCATTTTTACACCAAGTCCAGCCTGGTCTCATGCATAATTGTGAAGAAGCCAAATTTGTCTTTAATGTTTCCAACATCTGCTTTCTATAATCACTTTTTCTCTTGATGATGCCTTTGCCTCCAAAAACTTTGCATTCATCTTTCACTCCCTTATGAAAAGCTTTTTTCAGGAAAGGAGAGGGTATTCTACCTATTGATTGCCTGTAAGTCCCAAGGATTTGCCAGCTACCAGAGAAATTTGTTTCGATTTTAATTAATAAAGCCTTAAACTATAGTACTGGTTCTAAGGTGTAGTTCCAGAACATCAACTGGGAAACTGTTAGAAATGAAAATTCTCAAGTCTCACTCTAGATCTATTGAATCGGAAATCCTGGGGGTGGAGTCACCAGCCTTTACACACTTGTTTGAGACTCCTACTGTTATTAGGGGAGTTTAATTAGAGACTCCAATTAGGAGAGTTTCAGGCATCAGCTGTCATAGTGAGGACAGAGATGCCTTCCTAATGCCTCCTAAATCATATTTTCTTCATTACTAGTCATGAGGTTGTTTGTGCCTGGTAAGATTTCTTAAATAAGCCTACCCAATGAGGCAGATATATTGGAATTTCCCCAAGTAAAAGAAAATAGAGACATTTAGTTTACTGAATAGATAAAAGCTCTTTGCAGATGACTCAAGTCCACTTTTTAGTGTTCAGTTTGAAGATTTGGACTTCTTGGTTCATTAAGACTGTCTGTGAGTAGACAAGATTTAATACTGAAAATTGAAAATACACTAAAAATCTAAAGAAACATTAGTGGGGGAGGGGGCAACACAATTGCTCTTCTTAATGAAAATAAAGATACATTTAATGACCCTGAGCCCCTTAGTCAAAGACATACCCTGCAGGTTACTCACTTTTAATTTTGTTATGATCAAGGTGAAGGTGCTGCAGATGAGCACTGATTCGGGGAACCTTTGTTAGTTGATTGTGTGACAGCTGAAGATCTAGAATTGATGATACATCAAAACCTCTTGATGGGAGGCCCGCATCTGATAATTTGTTGTGATTTAGTCTCAAAAAGGCCACTTTAGGAATCACATTAAAGTAATTTTCTGGTATTCCTTCAATGGAATTGTTGTCTAAAAACAATTGCATTGTATTGGCTGGTAATCTTGGAGGCATATTCTTCAGGGCATTCTTGGCCATATTTAGCTGCATGAGGTTCTTGAGCCCTTTAAAAGTGTCTCTTTGAAAGGCATTGTCCACTAATTTATTGTTCTGTAGGTCAAGAAGGGTCAGGTTCTCCAGATTGCTAAAGGTCCCTTGAGGAATTCTGGAGACCTTATTTCTAGCTAATTGTAATTGTTCTAAACTTCTTGGCAATGGAGAGGGTACCTCCTCCAGCTCATTATCTTCCAGAAATAAGAAGAGCAATTTCTTCAGCTGGCTTAGGGCTCCTTTTTCAATTCCATAGTTGGTTATTTTGTTCTTGTTTAGATTTATCCATCTTAGCTGGGTGGCATTCTCGAATGGCTTTTCAGGAATGGTTTCTATCAGGTTGTTTTGAAGATAGAGATACCAAATTCTTGAAGGAATAGCTGGAATTTCTTTGAGACCTCGATTTTCACAATATAAAGCAGTAGGAAAACTGGGTGGGCAGAAACATTCCATGGGACACTCAAAGTCATGAATAGTTCCATCCTCTGAATCGTGTACCTCATACACCTGCCTCACACTTCTAGTCCACACAGTGTCTGTTAGGAATAACACCCACATGATGACACAGATTGTGCCTGCCATGATAGCACCTACAGAAAAAGGAATACAACTATTAAATATTTGAGGATCTTGACCTTTAGTAATTTTATACATCAAAATGATCTGTAAACATTGCTTCTTCATGGAAGCAGTGAAAATATGTCAATATTTCATATACAGATAGTAATTAATATACATTAGTTAGTAGACACTACGTGCAAAGTATTTTACAAACATTGAGAATAATTCACCAACCTGTAGCTTTCTGGTTTTAACCCAGTAACAATAAAAGCTGAGAAATGGAAAGAAAATTTTAGCAGTTCTAAATGTTTTTCCATTTCAAGCTGTTTAATTTAAAGAATTGAACTGAAACCAGAAGTTGAATATGAGGGTACAAAAAAGTGATCTTTTAAAACCTCAAATTGGGAATCTGTGTTGTTCCTGAGAGGTACACATATGCTTTTACTTTTACCCCTAAATGAGGATAACATCTGGATGAGATTTCCTAGGCCTTTTGGCCCTTGAACCAAAGGAATGAACAGATCAAAGAAAATTTTAGCACTTTATGGTGAAGGAAGTTTCTAGGAGCTGAAGAAAAGTGTAATTAATCTGTTATTCTGTAGTTCAACTTCTCAAGTAAGTTTTTTGAGTGTGGGGAAAGATGTCTATAATTTTAAGCATGCAATTAAGTTGTTCCGCCAGGCTACTGAATTGTAAATTCTCTCTCTCTCTCTCCATATATATGCTCTGTCTCTCTATATATAGGTGTGTATGTGTATATATATGTGTATATATATAGAGTTTATTATATAGAACTGAATACATTGTGATGTATAGCACATTTACATGAGTATTATATTCAACTATGGCATTATTATGGTTGATAAAAAACAAAAAACATATTTAGGATACAGGTAAATTCTTTATATTCATATTATCAGTGTGGATAATAGAAACTAAGTTAGCATTTATTAGTATTTGATACATTTGAAACACATAAACCCTCCCACTGGTCATCAAAGATTATTGGTACAAATAATTATTTTAACAGGAAATATATATAATATATATATTTTAATCATTTATAGCATTCATGTTACATATATTTATATATACATATATATCAGTAACATTCTGACCAATGTACATTTAGTGAACTGACTGATAATAAGACAAAATAAATTCTACTGATTCCTCAGGAAAAGATAAAGTCAGCTTCATTTATGAAATGCTGATCATTCAATTTTACCATTAAATTGCAGAAAACAAGTGCAGAGCTGCTTCTGCAAGCTGTCAAATTTTCTAGGATTGCAGAACGCTGCTCTGGCCATGTTCCAACAGAGAGAAACATTACATGTTTTTTTCCTTTTTCAGAATAGGACTTTGGTTTAATTATTGAAGTTGAAACCCTGCATCTGTTGAATAAATACTTTGCATTCTTAACTTTAAGAATTTTTAAAAGTGCAAAATAGTTTACCTTGCCTTCCAGGAATACGCCGTTGAGTCCTGTATCTGAGTCTGAAGTTTGCTAAAAATCAGTTAGGAGAAAAAGAAAATCTTTGACAAAAATAATTTGTTTTTACTTTAAGCTGTCAAGCCTCTTATAAGAAACAGTGAAACCTACTCGAAGCAGTCACCATGCACACTTTTGATCTATTGTTTCCTCTTTGACAGGGCTTCAGAAGACTGCTTACCTCAGCCTTCTTGGATCTTCTTCTTCCTTTTCTATTGGTCACTGCTTGTACATGGTAGTGGATTGACCCAGTCTCCACTGTCATGTTTTTATGAATCCTTTGTAATATATATGCACTAGTAGATCCAAATTTAACCCCTCCAACAACCATAGAATCTCAGCGCCTACACAGCCCAACAAAGGAAATTTTTACTTTAATCCTAAGAACCCATAACAAAATTTCTAGGCAATTTTCATTCCTAATTCACAGTTCAGTGCATCAGTACATGTTGTCATGTACTGATATCTAGACGTTATTTACTAACAGGCAACTAAAGGCAGTTTTAATTTCAAGCATGAGAAAAAGAGATTTTAAAAGATTTTGAAGCATTTTCCCCTAGATGATCATTTTTTAAAAATTAAATACAAATAAATAAAAACCAATGTCTTCTGTTTATATGGATATTTTTATATGTTTCTGATCTGAAACAGATGCTGTAACATGTTTGATTAAGAGAAAAAGAAATAGATACATGTATTTGAGAAATGTAAAAGTGATATCTGAAAAGCACACCTGATTTAGGTGCTAACCTTGGTATTATGCTTTGTTTCAGAGAAATAACTTTTGTATCTCTATTTCCTATTATATTTCTGGTAAAAATTTATTCCAAGTACCTGCTAAGGTGGGATGATTTTTTTATTCATTATAATAAAACACGTTTTGCATATAGTGCCTTACGAGATGTTCTGTTACACTGCTACTTTTTTCTTTAACATATATCCAACTACTGTGTCCTCTGCTTCTGATATTTGAGGGAAAAAATATTATGCTTCTCGAGAACAAACACAAACAAAACATATCTCATTTTTAGGCATTTTTCTGTGGATTGATTGTTATGCTTTTGTTTTTCCAAATCTCTCTTATTCTAGCTTCAGTGAATGCGATATGACTCATTTAACAGCTCACATGAGTATTGTCAAAGAGCACCGTGAGGAGGAGCAAGCATTAGATTCAGAGGACCTTTTGTGAACCACCTCATTCCTCTCTACCAACCATAGGAAGGTCAATTAGAGTTCATTTTTGTCATCTGCAGAATAGTAATGGATCCCCTCACAGAGTTCGGTCTAGTTTGTTTTAAAAGATTACAGAAATAATAGCCTTACTTTGGAATTAGTCCTACACTCTCAACTGAAAAATGCATTTATATTCAAGGGCTTTTACAGATTAAGATCCTACTCTGACATGATATTTTACTAATCCCATAGGTATGTAGGTATACTCACATCCCATTTTAAGAAGACAACCAAGAGTTATTTGCTTTCTCACAACAATTGTCTCTTCTCTCTGTTGTAGTTTTTTTCTCCATCTCTCTTCTTTTTCTAAACCCTCAGGATTTAAACAACAGATGATCTTCAAATCTGCATAGCCTTCTTCCAGCTATTCTCTTATCTGTCAGTTTTTTAAGGCAAACTCATTTTAGTCATTTTGTAATTTTCTTACACAAATGTTGCTACATGTTCTTTGTAGGAAAATTAGAGTAGTATATTGGCTGCCTCCAATCTATTTCCTGTTCACCATTCCACTCATGATCTGCCAACCAAAACATGACTTCTAATTCTGCTTCCCTAAAAGTGTTCTGACAAAAAATCAGCAATGATCTTCATATTTAATAATCTGCTGAAGGCTTTTAGTGTTAAGCATACTTGGCCTTCGACAATACTGACCCACCCCTTTTGATAAATGTTTCTCTTAGTTGCTCTGACATCACTCTTTCCTAGTTTTTTCTCCCCTTTTCTGGTGACTTCTCTCTGTCTATATCCCAAAGCTCTATTTCCTCTTTCTAACGTGATTTAATAGCATTTTGAGCATTTAAAACCCCTTGAGATTCTGTCCTCTGCTTTATGCTCTTCCTGCTCTATACAAATTTCCTATATGATTTGATGGTTCTAACCATCTCCACCATCATGAGAATTCCTGAGTCTGTCTCTGCAACCCAGTCTCTAGAAGAAGGCCTGCCTTCCAATGTGTATATATATCTGCTGTCTAGACATTTCCTGTTGTATGTCTCAAGGGTGTATATGCAAAATAAAATTATGTGTCTCCCTTTACTTCTAACTGCTCTTGTCATTTTATACTTTTGAGACTTTTGTCATATTCAGTCTCCCAAACCTCAATCTGGAAATCATTCTTAACTCTTCTCTCTTAATCTGTCCACATATGATAACAATCACATTTTAAGGACTCAGGGAGACATGATACAAATAAAAATGATCATCTACAATGCTTGCCGAGTTTGAATATCATTGTTTCCAGACTAAAAACATGAAATTGTTTCCACGGTCAGGGTAATCTGTATCTGTATGTTGATTTTTCCTATAACATTCTAATCTACTCTTCTTTGATTATTCATTCCTGAAGAATGGGTATTTTAACTCTTCTCCGGAAATGTTTTAGTTGAATAAATTTCAGAAGGTAGTAAGAATGTCTGTCATATACTTATCTGATACTTCAAAGAGGTAGAAAGGAATCCTAAAATTTAATAAGGTGGCTTTGGCACTCTCTAGTAACAGTTTGATATTTTAAAAGTCTATGGGGTTTTGGACATAGTAGGTAGTCAACAAATGTTTACTGAAGGAATGAATGAGCAAATAAATATGTAAGGCACATGAGTTTATAGCCATGAGTTTTTTAATCAGCATAATTGTGTTAGTAGGAACATAAGGGAGAGCCTTAGGTATATGATATTTTATAAATGTGGGTGTGAATTTTCCTTTTGCAACTTACTAGTTGCTTGGCCTTGCATAGGTCATTTAACTGTCATGAGCCTAAGTCTCCCCATAAGGTGCTTGCCCTGACAAGTGCTTGAGGTCACCTTAAGATCAATGAAATAATGAAGGTGAACATGCTGGATAAGTATAGACAACTTTCATAATGAAAAAGTTAAAGGTTAAAAGGATCTTACAACTTATTTATTCAAACTCTTTCCTTTCACATATGAGGAAATGATGCTAGAAATTTCTTTCAGAAGAGAATGTGAGTGCCATAGTGGTTTGCTGCATCCATCACCCCATCATCTACATTTCTCCTAATGCTATGTCTTTCTTATCCCCCCAGCCCCTGCTATCCCTCTCCCAAGCCCCCCACCCCGCCCACAACAGGCCCCAGTGTGTGATGTTCCCCTCCCTGTGTCCATGTGTTCTCATTGTTCACCACCCACTTATGAGTGAGAACATGTGGTGTTTGCTTTTTTGTTCTTGTGTCTGTTTGCTGAGAATCATGTTAAAATGTCAAAATAAGACATTTAAAATACTGTAATAACACATTTAAAAAGTCAAGACTACCACAAAACTCATAATGAAGGTAACAGTTACCAACTCTATCCACTTCAGTGTAAGTCCTTCTCCCAAGAGGCCATTATTTTTAACTTTATTGTAGAGAATTTTTAGTATTTGCTTTAATATTCCTGCTTATATTATTTTTTAATTTATCAATTTTACTTTTTTTATTAAATTAACATTTAACACACTTGCTCAGTCCCATTCTTTATACCACCTACAACTATGATTCTCTTCAATAACTCCTAATATATGCATATCACAAACTTGTATTAAATAAATATTTAGTGGATTTTTTTTTTTTTTAAGACAGAGTCTCATTTGCCTAAGCTGGAGTGCAGTAGCAGGATCTCAGATCACTGAAACCTCTACCTCACTGGTTCAAGCAATTCCCCTGCCTCAGACTTCGGAGTAGCTGGGATTACAGGTCCATGCCACCATGCCCATCTAATTTTTTTTGTATTTTTAGTAGAGATGGGGTTTCACCATGTTGGCCAGACTAATCTCGAACTCCTGACTTCAGGCAATCTGCCTGCCTCAGTCTACCAAAGTAATGGGGTTACTGGTTTGAGCCACCCCACCCGGCCTAGTGCATACTTTTTTATGCAATATAAACATTTTTTCTATTAAACATTCCAAAAGTACTATAGTTTCTTTATTGTAGCAAATTTATTTGTTCTCTCTATAAATATAACTATACACAATACATTACATACACATATACAAATATTTCATTCATATTTTTAAAAACCTCAAACAGAATTGTAAAATCATTTGAAAAAATTGATTCCACTCAGTGAATAGAGACAAATGGCATGGTGGTTAAATACAATGGCTTGGGTTTGAATACATCTCTGCAATTTAGTAGCTATGAGACCTTAGACAATTATATTTCTAGTTTTCTCTGCCTTAGTCTCCTTATCTTTAAATTAACAATAATAATAATAACAAAATGATACTAATATCTACCTCATAGAGTTGTTGTGGAGATTAAATGCGTCAATATTTTGAAATCACTTCGAGCATTTTAAAAGTGTTGATTAAAAAATAAAAAATAGATTCATTTTTTTCTCCTGGGAGATAGTATTTCTCTTGGGATGTCATAACTTCCTACTTGAATGTAATTTCCTTGCTGTTGCAAAGCACCTAAGCTAATTTGATAGATCACAGTTATTAGATTCTTTATGTGACATTTCGGTTGCCTTACAGTTAAGAAGGGCTATAAGAATCCTCCTTTACAATCTACATGGAGGTGTTTTGATGAAACTAAGTGCGACTCAATTGTATCTCACATAATAGACATTTGCTTGCAGCAGGCATTAATAGAATTTGTATAATAGGTCTTCTTACCATGGTTTGTTGTTCCCAGTTTATATGTTACTCATAACCAATGTATGTAGGCACTCTGTAGGTCCTTTCTCCTCTGCTGCTTACCCTAACAGTCGTCATTATACAGTTTCTTCCAATGTTAAGTAGGCTTCCCTAAGGTATAAATTTAAACTAACACAAAAATAAATCACAGTGTTTCTTTTAAAGTAAATGTATGGATATTATAAGACTTGCTTTCTGGGTCTGTTGAGGAAGGTTATGGTCCTGGGTTTCCCTTCACCCATCTCCTGTGTTGGATCCCTTGTTTCTCCATCTTGTGGTTTCTTAGTTAACTCCACAACATTGGCAGAGCACATCCTCTAATTGCTTCACTTAGAAGACATGTTTACCTGTGATATGTTTTTGTCTTGTTTCTTTTCTTTTCTTTCTTTCTTTCTTTTTTTTTTTTTTTTGAGAATTCACATTTTAAAACGTGTTTATTCAGCCTACCCTCCTACCTGGTATTTTAACTAAATAGAATTTTAATTTAAAATGTTTCTTCAAAATATTGAAGATATTTGAAGAAGCCATTGTCTTGGAACTTTTGAAGTTGGGATTGCAAATTATGGCCTGAGTCTTCAGAATGTGACCTCTTTCTCTGTCTGAAAAACCTTAGGATTTTTTTTAAATTTTCACTTTCTGTAACTTTATAATAGTGTGCTTTGAGAAGTTGTATTTTACTTACTGATGGGGCATTCAAAGAATCCTTCCAATCTAGCAGTTCATGTTGATATAGTCAACCAATTTTTTTTTCTATTCTCTTTTTCTAAGGCTTAAAGTAAATCTGATTACATCGTCCAATTCTATCTAATCTTTTATAATTTTCTTTTTAAAACTGCTTATGATTTCTGACAGATTTTATCTTCTGATTTTTAAAATTTTCTATATCACATGTTACATATTTCCTCAGTATACAACTTGTTCTCGGATTTTTTTTTTTTTTTTTTTTACTAAAGCATTCTTTTGTTTCATTTAATTACTGTCTCTATTATCTTATTTAGGATTTTAAATAAAAAGTTTTAGTGCCAGTGTGAAGTTTTTCTGCTACTTACAATAATTTTTTTTTTGACTTTTTTCTTGGTTTTACTTAACCTCTAGAGATCTTTTATATTAGAGTCTTTCCTCATATGTCTGTTAGTGCTTTGCTGGACATAGATTCATATTTAAAAAGAAAACCCTTATTAAAATATCTGTGAGAACTGATAGTGCCTATCAGCTTTACTCTAGAATGACAAGGTATGAACTTAGCTATTTTATTGGTGTGAACCAGTCCCCAACTCAATAACTATGTGTCTTTTTATTTGTGGCTATTTAATTTCTCCAGAAAAAAATTTCTTCTCTCTACAAACACACACACACACACACACACACACACAATGTATATACATGTTTATATATATACATACATACACATATATATTGTGTAATTGTACACACATATATGCATGTGGGGGTCTGCATGTACTGAGTATAAATTGACAAAGAAATGTCAATACTTTGCCTTTCAGTACACTTTTTATCACTATGATTTTTAATTAATATTGGTAATAAGAAATTTTTCTGTCATTATGAATAAATAGTAAATAGCCTTCTGTTTGCAGATTAGCCTTTGTATCTAAACCATCCTGAGGCTATGCTGATTCGAAAACTAATATTAAACTAGTTATAAACTCTGTCACTTCTAAGCTAGTTATATTTTGATTCAACTTGTATATTTATAACTCTCTTGTGCCAATTGCTCCAGGACTCCACAAGAAGGCTTTCATTAGCTAATTAAACAATAACATAAATATACTCTTGTGATTCTTGGGAGAGCTCTGTTACCAGCTACCCAGATCACGTGTGTCTGGAATCATTTTCTTCCTGCTTCTCAAGTTCTCTCTTTTTCTACCGACTTAGCCTTAGTACCATTGGCCTTCAGGGGATACTTCCACAGGAGGCTAGCATCTTATAAGCCAATCAGTTTAAAGCTCATCACCAAAGCACTTCAGATGAGCTCTTACAAGACACAACGTCATCAGAATGCTGAAAAAAATACTATCAGATTCATAATATCTCCAATAATACTGAGGAGATTTCATTGAATTCCAGATGCATTCTTGTTATCCTTAACATCTTATAAAACTACCCTTCCAGGTCATCCAAAATCAGAGCTATATTTTTGAAGTAGTTATGCTCAATTGATTCCTCTATATTATATCCTGTCAACTATCATCTGATCGTATTTATACACTTTTAATTCATAGAGAAAGCCTCTATGAAGTCTTAAGTGTGATTTATCAGAAAGGCAGCAGTGCCACAGGACTAGAATCTATTTGGTCTCATTTCCATTTATGTCATGTACTTGCTGAATTACTACTGCTGGGCAATTCAGATTAGGCTTGATAGACCAGAAGTTATGGGCAGTTAACATTGAAGTGTTGTTCAGTCTCTCCTAAGGTCCAGTTTCTCAAAAGGATAATAATTACTTACCAAAGATAGCATACTTTTATTTTGGAAACTGGAGGTCGAATCCTCCTATTAAGGCTTAACACTGGCTGCATCTAGCTGCCATATACTCTTTGAATATTGTTTAATCAGATGTGTGATAACCAATGGGATCACTGTGGCCACATCTTTCTGTAGATCCACTTCATGCCATGGGACAAACTCAAAGCTTGTACTTTCTCGGTAGTGGACTCACGTGTGGTTATATGTGGCCTCTACAAAGAAACTCTCTCTGTTTCTAGTGGTAATGGATGTAGGGTTCAACAAAATGTCTCCACTGTGAAGAGATATAGCAACTAGCCCTAGACCCCAAACCACTATAATGCACCAATGAATTGACCACTTATAGCCTTCGATTTTATTTATCTCCAGTGTTTTTGACATTCAAATGTCTTACCAAAGGTCTAGCTAATACAGTTTACCCTCTTGATGGTATCACATGATGTCCTGTAAGATGGTATTTCTGCAGACTAAAATATGGCACAAAGCCAAGGAATTAACACAATCTAGAAATAGCATAGCAAAATTATATTGCTGTTCTTGTCTGGTAAAAGAGAGCATACTGCTTCTGGTCATTTTGCTTATTGGAATAGAAGGAACAGACATTACTCAGAACATTTGCTTGGTAAAGGCACTAAGAACTGTAATGATTTAGACCACATACGGCACAGCAGTTGCAACAGTAGTTGCCATGTAATTAAACTTTGGAAAATTCATTTTTATCCACTCAGACTATTTATCCGCTGTACTTCCAGGCACTAGTTTAAAGAGAAATCTGCTGAGAATCATTAATTCTGCATTTTTAAGTCTTTGAAAGTGGCACTGATATGTCTATTTTTTTTTTTTACTGACATGATCTTGCTATTATTATAATATTTTTATAGGAGTGGGGAGCTCTGAAATATTTGACTTTTTTTTCTATCAGAATGGTCCTTCATTTATGGCTTACAGAGCCAGTATGAGAAATCTACCACTTTCAAAGCTCATTTATTTTAATTATACATACAATTACTTTGGAAATATAAACACGAAAAGGGTATGAGCTAGAACAAGACAAATTATTCACTTGTCCCATCTTAACACCAAACAACCCTTATAAAGTGGCTGATGACTCCAGGAATTAGTTTTCCCTCAAAGCTGTATTTTCTTCTTCAGGGACTAGATTTAAAAATACATATAGTAGGCCAGGTGTGGCGGCTTACGCCTGTAATCCCAGCACTTTGGGAGGCCGAGGCAGGCGAATCATGAGGTCAGGAGTTCAAGACCAGACTAGCCAACATGGTGAAACCCCTTCTCTACTAAAAAATATAAAAATTAGCTGGGCATGGTGGCTTGTGCCTGTAATCCCAGCTACTTCGGAGGCTGAGGTAGGAGAACTGATTAACTGGGAGGTGGAGACTGCAGTTAGCCGAGATGGCACCTCTGCACTCCAGCCTAGGCTACAGAGTGAGACTCCATCTCAATATATGTAGTAGCAACCACTTGTGATGTCATCACAAGATACTTATTTAAGACAAATTGCTCTATCATTAATTTTGGCATTTCTAGGTCCATGATTTGACTGAGGTTTAAAAATTCAATGGTCAGAACCAAAACCTATTAGTATGCTCTTACAACTACTTCTAGTCTGCTCTATTTTTATTGCTCCCTCTCCTTGGTTGAGTGTCCTCAAGATCTATCTGTCATTCCTAATGTGTAGCTAGTATAGATCAGGAAATTCTTACAGTTCATTTAGAATAATGTTTTCATCCCTACGTTTTACTTTTTATTGATGTCCTGTTGCTACCTCTCATACTGAAGATTAAGAGGTTGGGACATGACAGCAATGATGTTTCTCCTAAAGTGAATGAATGCCCTGAGTTGAGGAAATAGTCTTTGAGCAAGTAGAAATTACTTTACAATTCAAGACGAGTGGGGTTTTTCAGCAAGCAAAGGAGGTTCAGTGAGAATTGCGGATCCTTGGCACAGCAATTCATCTGAATCTTATTGTGTAATCCCTATTCCATTTCTTGGGAGGGCGGCTCTATTTCCAGATAAATGCTCTAACTTTTATAAAGAGACAAGTTGAATAGTGCATTCATTGCAATTGAAAATGGACCTTTTGATTTTAGCTCTCTCATCCTACAATGGCTAGAAATAAAGTCTTTACAGTTTTAAAATAATTTTATAAACACCTAGATTAATAAAACCTTTAGATAAAGCTCTTCCAGGACTTCTTACCTACCCTTATCTAGATTCACTGCTCCAACCTTATAGAACTTGTTGCAGCTTTCTGAACTTGAGCTGAGAACATAGATATCAGTTTCCTGTTCTCTCTTTTCCAGCTGTTCCATGGGTCTTTAAGCAGCTACTCCAACTATCCATTATTTCATGCCCTTAATCTTTTTCTGTGACCACAGAGACATTGTTCCTCAAAGCCTTACCTTTAGGAGTTGTGTCTTTCAGGTAACTACAAGCAATATTTTCCAGTTTTATAAATCACTGTCTTCCAGACTTTCATTCCTGAATAATTCAAGGGTTTTAACCAACTTTTACCCAAGCTATGCAGATAACCAATCTTGAAGTCCCTACATTGGCCAACAATGATGTACTAGGCTATTCATGCATTGCTATAAAGAAATACCTGGGGTGGATTAATTTATAAGACATTTAATTGTCTCCCAGTTCTGAAGGTGGAAGATGAAGCAGAATCTTGCACATTACATGGCTAAACAAGGAACAAGAGAGAGAGGTGGTGGGAAGAGGTGCACACACTTAAAACAACCAGATCTCACAAGAAATCACTATCGTGAACACAGCCCTAAGTCATGAGGGATCCTCCTTCATGATTTAATCACCTCCCACCAGGTCCTACCTTCAACATTGGAGATTACAATTCAATCAGAGGTTTCGTGGAGACACAGATTCAAATTGTATCAGATGTCAATGACCAATTTCTGTTAACGATATCCTTGTTAAACCAGCTTCTAGGATATAAATACCAGAAGGTAACTCTACGTTTTCAGCAAAAGATGAATTTCTTTGACGGAGATACATGGATTGTATAAATGAAAGGTGGGTGGAAGACTGTGCTTGGAAAGCAGGCAAGCGACAAAGAGCTCTTGGCAAAGAGAGATAATTTGACCAGGCAGCCAGTCATCTCTATTAAACATCACTGAGACTAGAAGCTCCCACTGACACAGGCTTCACTGGGGGTTGCTTCAGATGAATTGTAAACCAAAAACAAGAATCTGCCACAAGTTTCACCCTGGATTTACAGGGATAAAGAGAAGAGAAATACTTGTGGGCTACCGAATCCCTATAAGACTACAAGCAAGATTAATTCACTAAACATAGGAAGAGTTTGAAGGTAAAGAAGTGACTGTCTTCTACCTAGAAATAAAGACCTGATTTTAAAAATAATAAACTAAACTTCTTTTTTTTTTGTTCACACGAATCTTCTTGTTTGCCCTCCAGGACTCCTTCCTATCCACAGCTACAGGTCCCCTGCTGCAACCTTATCAAACTTTTTGCAGTTTTCTGAATTTACTGGTATGTCCTCAGCCCCAAGCCTTGCCTGCAAAGAAATTTCTGCCAGAAATTCTCTTACCACCCATCTGTCCACAAAACACATATTTGATACAGCACCACTTTCTTCATAAAGATTTCCAATGTTTTATGTCCCCTACTTATAGAAATAAGCACATACTCCTTTCAGAAACTACTGTAGACTAAAATAATTTCAACTAAAACAATTTGCAGTTCTTTCCACACATATCCCCTAGATTGCAAGCTCCTTAAAGCCAGGCAATTTTTTTTTTTACCTTTTTTTTCCCCAATGACTAGCACTATGCTGGCCTATCATAGGTGCTTATGTAATCAAGAAGAATTAAATTTGGTAATAAAACATAGCCCTAGTCAACTTTTATGTGATCCCAACAAAATAACTAAGTTACCTGTCCTCTTGAATTTTAAGTATCCAATTTCTAACTTTTTCCTCTATTGTGATAATTGGTTGTGACAAATAAAATTATTTAATATTATTAAAATTACTGTATTTATTCTTTATTCCAATAAGAATTTTCAGTCCTACCTATTACAACTACTCTCTGAAGCTGAATATTCTAATTAATTTCTTCTCTATAATTAGGTTTTCTTTCTTTCTTTTTGCTAATTACATCTATTTCTTCTTTCTTAAAAATTTTAACACAGACCTCACCTCTGAATAGGGACTTTCTGTATTTTCTCAATAATTTAATATATATTTGGGCAAAGTTGTTTTAAATAAAAATATTGCTGTATTAGTTTCCTCACTCATGGACACAAAAGTTAAAATTTTTTAAAAAGACAGCTAGATAAGATAGTATACAATTGAATATTTAATGCTGACTTCAACTATATATAGAATTTCAGTGGGAGCTGAAGTCTAAAGGTTAAAGGAGAGATCCAGAATCAGATGTGTAATTAGCTTGTGACCTTGGACAATTAACATAATCTTCTTCATTAGTAAAATAAAGACAATGGTGACACTTACCTCATTGGGTCATTTTTAAGATTAGGTATAACTCAACATTTAACACATTTAGAACATAGGCAATCATCAAAGATTAGCTTTATTATAATTACTTCTTTCAGAAGTAATAAGAGAGCATATCCCTAGGAAAAGAAAAACCTCTAACTGGAATTGTAATGAGAAGCTGTCTCAAGATATATCCCTCAAAATGTATCAGGATTTCATGTTCATTTATCTAGTCATAACTCAGGTATAGATGATTGTGATAATTTTCCATACAAAGCTCCTCTCTTATTTTATTGATGTTTTGCATTTTAACTATTTCTTTTTTATTTCATGCCTATCCTCATGCACAATACTTTTAGTATATTTAAATATATCTTTCTGTTTGTATAGGTTCCTGTAAAATGTTTATTTTTGTATGAGTATATTTTAAATTTATGTAAATATTATTGTTTATATCTCATTGGTTTTGTTTTCAACCAGAATTTATTTGTATGATTCAACCTTGCAATGTGTCCAACTGGTCCATGGCTTCTAATTGAGAACCATGATTTTTCATGGACGTATCTTTGAGAAATAGCTAGAATGTTGTATAATAATTTTCTTTTCAGTTTCTTGTTGTAATAGTCATTCATGTTGCCAGCTAGAGATCACATCCATATTTTCCATATTCATAATTTTGGATAAGATATGATTTCTTTTTGTATTAAATGGATACCCTTCTTAATTGAGGCATTAAGAAAGACATAATTTAAGAAACTATAATTAAAAAATATTTGATGCTGTCATATTACTGCAATAACTAAAAATGCCGAAAAATTATAACACAAATCCACTTTTCTTCTGTGTAATTCTTGAATAGAATTAAACAAAGTATGTGTTTGTTATTCTGTGTTTGTGCCAGTGGATAGAAATGGAGATTCCAGATACCACTGTGAATTTCATTTATTGAATCCAAAGAAATAAGCTGCACTGATGGTAACACAGCCAAGCTTTCTTCACCCTGTATCTCCTAAATTTGGGAAGCAGAAATAAAGTGATTACAATTATATTGTGAACAACTGAATCTGATGCCTTTGGTCCTGTATACAATTTTTAAAAAGACATTTGCTAGTAGAATAAAGGAAAAGTTATCAGCTACCTTTTGTCTATTTAAATTATCTTATTACTACTAATGTTTACTGCTCTTAGAGTAAAACTAATTTCTATAATCTTATACATAGTGTAATTTAGTTTTTTTCTGGTGAAAAAAGAACAAATTAGTATACAAATGAATAAAAGAAAAAATCAGGAAAAAACTGTGTGATTTAGGGATTCAATAAAAAAATAATTTTCAATACAGGCACCTATCTGTGTTCAATCCTTCAGAAAGTTCAAGGAGAATAACCACTTTGAAATAGCCATTGTCATTGGTCACTTACTTTGCTTGTAAGTAATTTATGATTTTATGGTAAGTGATGAAAAATTATTATTTGGCAAAGAAAAACAATGTGAAGGATTATGGTATTTAAATAGTAAGAAATTTGGGAAGATATTTTTTATTATGTGGATAGCTGGAGCATGTTTTTAAGCAGGCAAATTTGACAATATTTTAGTTCTAGTCAATATCAACTGAAGTCAATAATTATTTACAAAAAGCTATGACATACCTTAGTAAGTGCTGTAAAAGGTAGTCATAGAGAAGAATGGTCTATTACACAGTTCATAAAGATTCAATTAGGTGTCAAATTACTTCTCCATCCTTTTACCGATTGATTTGATCTCTCAATAAAATAATTTGTTGTAATCAACTCACTGAAATCTAAGTGCCATAATTTGCATTTAAGGCTATGAATAAATAGTTACATGCATTAGTGCAAACTGTGTGCCAATATATTAGATGAACTTGGAATAAGTCTTCTATGAGATTAGTCTTACGTTTTGTAATCTTGAAATGTCACACAATCAAAACTTCCCCCAAAGGTAATTCAAATATTTGGATTTTTAAAACATTTAATTTGTATACTATAAAGATTCCTTGGAATTCTATCTATCACATCATTTTAACTATTAATTCTGAAGATTTTATTTGATTTTATTTCTAGAATCCTTAACATTGCAGTCTTTGTATGTATGTGATATTGCTATTACTAAAAATGGGTTTCTCTTACCGAAGAAGAAGGAGGAAAACAATATCAAATTAAAATTTTATACAAGTTTACACTGTAATTCTGTTTAGGGAAACATGATCCCCTAGGCGCATGATATTGCACAGTATCAAATGACCAACTGAAGCTCTTTCAAATATGCTTCGCACACTGAAATCAGTCACTACATCTTAACTAAAGGACTGCTAAAGAGGGTTTTTAAAAGATATTCTTTCTTGCTTCCAAAAACTACAATGTGCTTTCTTTATATCAGTTGAAATTTTGTAGTAAGCTCAAACATTTTGTTTATAGTGGTCTGTATCCAAAAATGACACAATCTTTATTTTCACCTTTGTATATTTTCTATTATAGTTGAAGTTATTAAATCTGCTTAAAATTTGACTAAAGATTATTAAGTTATAGAAGGACAAAAAGGAGGGAGGGAAATAGAACAAGCACGCACATTTTATAGAAAAGAATTCTTGTAAAGTAAAGCTGTTGGACTCTAAAGTGACTTGGCCAGGAGTATGTGCTACTAAGAACTTTTTCTCTCATGTGGAGAATTACAGATTTTATTTAAAGTATTTGAAAGTTAGAAAGAACTGTCCACATAATCTACTATACATTTTACAAATTTCTCCAAAGCCAGCAACTGAATTCTAAACACTGTTTTCAGCCAAAGGACAATAAATATTTTCACTGTTAAATTTATTTTCAACTGCTGAAAAACCCCTTAACCTGTTAGCTTCATAAATTGAAAAATCACTCCCTACATTAATTTCTAGGATTTCTGCTCAACTCTATAAACTTAATGCAAGAATGTTTGAATTCTTTGGCTTTTTAAGTCATTTAATAACCAACTAATTGCACTACCTTTAACATACTCACTCTCTTAATGTTGAAGATAGTGCCCCAAAGTAATTTTTAACATATACTTTACCATTTTCTGAATTCTTAGAAGACAAGAACAATAACCTAAACTCAGATTTGAAAAACAATGTCTTCTATTAATAATGTCCTCCCCCGCAAAAAATAAAAAGAAACAAATTTTTAAATGAGGGTTCCTTCTAGAATAGTTTATTGCCCTTTTACTACCCTTACCTAAGGGATTCTTAAAATTTAGAATCATCTTGACAGCTTGTAAAAATTTCATGTTGCTGAGGATAATTTAAAGGTTCTGACTTAGTAGGCTTGAGTGGGATCCCAGAAATCTGCACTTTTATCGTGACTCCAAGGTGATGTTGATTCAAATTGGCCAAGCAAACACTCTGAGCAAATCTGCTCTATACTTTTTACTAAATTATGATTTCTGATCTCAACTATTTTTCCCACTGCTTCTTGGGAAAGCAGATCCTAGGGCAGAAGTATTCAAAGCTGTTCTTTCTGCGATATTGCAATCTGTTAGGAGTTACTTGAGCTTGAAGCGGAAGGCAGGGCATAGAGTTTCACTCTGTCACCTCTGAAATATAGCCTTGTTGTCCTTTAAAATTTAGAACTTTCCATAGCCTATGAGATGGGAGAGAAAAAACAAACTCCAAATTTACTCTGCTGCCAGTTGGCTGCTGTGCCAGTGTGAGGACGGTGATGAAAAACCTGTATCGTTTTCTTGCCATTCTCACCAGATGGAATGTATCGTAACAATTAATTTTTTTAGAAAAGCCCCTAAGGGTGGGTGGGGCGATTGTAGACAAACTGTCAGCTCCAGTGTTGACAGGATCCTTATTTCTGGGCGTTACATTTCTCTCTTGGAAAACTTATAAACACTGTCGAAAAAGCAATTAATTAGCCTTTACTATTAATTCATTATGCTCATTTATTTGTTAACATGAGCTTATTCCCTGGGCATACAGAAAGGAAATTTTATTCTTCTCCCAACTGGTCTAACACAACAGATGTCTTAGCACATTTAGCAGACTTGAATTGCAGGTGGAAAATCACTTTGTGTCCCCCCAGACCTAGCACACTTTTGGCAAAAGTCTTCTGTGCAGTGATCATTTGAATAAATGGGAGCTAAACACCACTTCCATAAAACTCATATTCTAAATAGGTGAATAAGAGATGTGTAAACAAACTTAACCTAGGGCACAAAGGGTGGCATGATGCAGGGGTAAATGTCACCGAGTTCAGATGAAAGAAAAGAAGAAAGAGAAAGAGAGAGGACAGAGGGCAGGAAAGGGGAAGGAAGGGAAGAGAAAGGAAAAGGAGAGTATGACAAGAGAAGAAATTCAGGGAAAGAGAAGGTCATTTGATTTCATGATGGGAGACAATAATGACTTTGTGGAAAAAGTGTCATGGAGAGCTACCCTAAAGTGTTGGTACAAGGGCCTGGGAAAGTGGTAAATACTAAAAGTGATTAATGGTCAGACTGGGTCTTTAAAGGTGTATAGTTAGAATTATTGCTAATAAACACCTCATCAGATTCTGTGTTTGGTTAATCAGTATTTAGTCAATTAGAGGTTCTCTAGGGCATGGAAATGGCTTTATTGGGCTGAAGGGAGCCAGAGAGTATTTAAAACAAAACAAAACAAGTTTGCAGCAAGTACCCTGAGAGTTTGTTATAAAAGATAACTTCTCTTATTTCACCTACCTAATCATTTACGATATCAAGTGAAAAAGTTTTCTTTACTTTCTACTCAGAAACACAAAAAATCAGGCCAAGTTTATCTCCAAAAGGCAAATAAAAAGGGTTTTTAAAAGATCTTGCAGGTATTACATTGTCCTTCTCTTCTAGGTGTGTTTCAATTACTATGAAAAGAACACATACCTTGGTAAAATTGTCTTAAATATCACAACTTTATTGATACTATTGTAGTTCCTGTAAGAAGAAAAAAATGACATAGGTTGTCCCAAAACAAACAAAAAGTTTTATGTCATTTTCTAGAATTTATACGTATTTAATTTATGCATAAATAAATTTTATTTAATTTCTTTTTATTTATTTTGATGGCGCTTCCTTGCATGATTTCCAGTAATGCAAGAAAACACATGGAATAAGGAATGTGACCTCTATCAAATTATTTCTGTTTATTGTAGATTTTGAACATTTGTTTTTCCTTTTAAGTTTTCAATTTCCTGTATCTAAGGAGAAAATGATATTGAACGATGGCCACAACCAAGGGATCATCCTGTCTTTATTCCGTCCTGCATTCCACTCCTCTTCTCCACTCCAGGAATTTTGAGAATAAATGCACAGAAGTCAAGATCATACAAAGACACATTTTTTGAGACTTCTTCCCAATGTTCCTCAGTAACAACGTTGACCTACAGAGAAGGCACCCTTTTCCTAGGTTACAGGCAGGCATCAGAGGCTAATAACACAAAGGCAGCCTAAGTTTTCCCAAAGACCACACCCAAATCTTAATTTTCTGTTTCATATTATTATAAAGGTGAAAATGGTGAGTCTTAGGCAAAGGTCTGGCAGGGAAAATTTCACCCTGTGCCACCCCACTGAGTCGTCAGCTTATAAGAAGGCAAACGAACAAGCAAATGTAGCTTTTGTGAGAAAGAGGAAGAGACACTGGAGACAGATAAGATAGGAAATGAGGAGAGAAAAGGAGGGAAGGGAAGTGCGGAGAGAAGAGGAGGAGGAGAAGGGGGAGGAAAAGGAGGAGAGAGGAGAATGAGGGAGAGGACGGGAGAGGAGGAAGACTTCCTGAAGAGGTTAGAAACCCTGAGAGATGCAAACCATATCCTGGTACCGTCAGTCCCATAAATGTCTGAATCTAACAACTCCTAAGGGAGTGCCAGGAACTATTGTAGAGCTTGAAGATATAGCATTGAGAATAATAGACTAAAATTTCTGCCTCCATAGAACTTACTTCCTATTAGGAGTAATGCAATAATAAGATGCTATAAGTAAGTAAAACGTTTATGTTAGATGGTGACAAGTGCAGGGCCGTGAGACGGGGTGTGAACGGGTTTCAAAATTTAGTTAAAGGAGTCCAATTAGGGTGATATTTTGTAGTTACATAAAGAAGGCAAATCATCCTGAATCGATTTAAGTTTTGGGGGGATACTTCCAAAATCAACTCTGACTAATTTAAACATGAGGGGGATTTATTAGGAAGATACTGAGGTCACTTGCATAAGTAAGGAAGAGAAATCAAAAAAGCAAACATGGAAGAAAGAGAAATTAAACAATTAAACAAAAAATGTTCACAGTTTTAGAAGAAACCACCAAAGAGGCATCTGCAGACTTCTACCCGGAGAATTGCTGGACTCTGTTTGCTGCTTTGGAATGGCCTTCATCTCTGTGTCTCCTTTGGAGTTTTCATATTTTTGGAAGAGAGAATACTACTGAGTCATTTCAGGCATTAAGAAAATCAACTACAACCAAGAAGGACATAGAAAGTCTCTTATTGGGGTGAGGAGGTTCTGCAGGGATGAGGTCACTGGAAAAGGGTAAGTGACATGAACTAGGCCACTGAAATAAGGAAGGAGAGAAACCCATTTATATCTGCAGCACTGAGTTATGTGTTTCTTCTTCAAAAAATGGAGAAGAGGGTTATTTTCTGCCTAGGGTGTCTTTTTGGTATCTCTAAGCAGCCTTCAGGTAGGAAGGGTAAACTTATTAGAGTTTGAGAGGACAGGTCTGGAAGCTATGCAGAGAGATGGTAAAATGGGAGACACCCCATGACAAGCCAAAAGGAAGTCAGGAGTCTAGCACTGTTCTGCAATTTCCTTGGATACCTACGTCTCTGTTTCCTGCTTATCAATGGGACTCAAGAGAAAGACAGACAATCAAGACATCCGGTGATCTCAATATCTCTCTCTGTGGCCTTGAATGCACTAAAGAGCACAGAATCTTAGATCCCAAGACTGTAGGATCTAGCCCAATCTTTTTAACTTAGGGATGAGGAAACCAAAGTTCACAGAGGTAATTAGTCATGAGCATAGTGGCAAAACTGTGATTATAATCCAGTCCTCTTTATTCCTCACTTGATCTTCTTGCCACCCTACAAAAACATTGATAATCCAGGAAACCCTGCTTCATTTTTTTTTTGTTTCAAAAAATGTGTACAAATATTTATGCAACAGTTCATAGTCTTTTGGATGAGACTGAGCTGAGTTTAAGTCTCAGCTGCAAAACTTACCATCTGTGTGAAATTTGACTGATTTAACTCTTCTAAGCCTCAAAATTCTGGTTTGTAAAGTGAAGATCAGATCTAGCTCATAAAACTTGTGTGATTATAAGGAGATAATCATGTGAAGATTTTGAGGAAAAATGTTAATGGTTAAAAAACTAACTTGTTTGAGTTGTTTGGTATAATTTGAATTATCTGTTTTGTCAATATTGTTTATGTTTATTGTCATATCTTATGTAGTCCTTGATAAAGATGAAGGCAAAGATGAAGATGAGGAAAAAGGAGAGGAAGAAGAGGAGGAGGAGAAGAAGAAAGAAAAGGAGGAAGAAAAGGAGAAAGAGAAGGAGGAGAATAATAAGAAGACAAGGAACAAGCAGCCATCACCATCAAAGCTCACACTTCAGATAAACAATCAAACCTTTAGGCTTTGTTCTCACTCTAAGCTTGAGATGGAAGAGATATGAAGGAAAAAGGACTTTCTGTTTCAACCTAAACATTTTCATCCTCTGTGGAGGGAGACCTGGACTCAGGCAACTGGAATTTTCTTATCAGCTCAGCAGGTGCTAAATGCGTTTACTTGGGAAACAATGCACGCATTTAACTTCTACAGTAAAAGAATTATTTGGAACCTGACAGACCGGTGCCTGATATTTCAGCTCTGAAGTAAGAGTTAGTTACAGTTTAGGGGAAAATAAAGTACAAAAATGAAAGGCTTCACTGTAGCCGAATGTAGAAGAATCTATCATGATTACAAATAGCACTGAAGTGTATCTCCAACAGCTTTTTCGAGGTCTCAGTGAAATCTAATTCTACTTGTCTCTTATTTCTGGGGAAAGATAAAGAGATAGAGATAAAGGCAACCTCAAAACGGTTGTCTTGTTTGAAATTGAGTATATTTCAAAATATATCCATTTCATAAAGGTAAGCTATGCTCTCAACTTACTTTCTGGCATGTGTTAGGCTTATTTTTAGATAATTTTAAATGTGAATACCTTTTAACTTAATAACGCAAATAATGCAATTAGGTTAATAGAAGAAAACACAGTAAAAGTGCTTTTTGATGTGATTTGTTTTGTTTTTTGGAGGGAAAGTACAACCAAGAAATAGCTAGCAAGAAGGCTGGCAATAGTTCTAAAAAATCTGCCCTTAAATAAAAATAATATAATGAACTTTGGGGACTGGGTGGGGCAGCAGTGGTGAAAGGTGGGAGGGAGCAGAGGAATAAAAGACTAAAAAAAAACTTTAGAAAAAGACTAAATATTAGATACCTGGGACTACATCTAATAAAAAGTATGTAAGACTTTTACATAGACAAGTATAAAATATTACTGAATGAAAAGTTTAAAAGTCTAAATAAAAAGAGGAATATGCCATGAAAAAATAAAAGTCTGGCCTTAGCAAGAGCTGAAACATTAATGGAAAGGGTCTTGTATTGGGAGAAGTAGGTAATTTTCAAGATTGTAGTCTTTAGGAAACTCTCCTGCAAGACTGTTTTAAGATATATATCTGAAAAATAATTCAAATGGGTATGTCAGTTTCTGAGAGCGTGGTTATTTATTTGTATCTATGGCAGGCTTTCCTGCTAAAATTTAAAATGTGCATTTACTGGGCAATGTCCCTCACTCAAATGATCTGATTCATAGTATCTAGACCATAAACAAAAAATTTAGCAAATGGCATTTGATTTCCTGGTTTTTTTTTTTTTAATTAAAAATATCCTTTTTAGGCATGGCAAGGAATTTAGAAAACATCTTGACATTTCAAGAATAAGGCGTCTGAACATCTCTTCATATATCCCAATAGCCATGAAGTCATAGTTCCTGTGGTTTCCAACCTTGACAAATAAAGATCATTGTTTTCTCAGAACAATTGAAGTTTAATAATAAACTTATGTTTATTATTTATAGATAATAAATTATATTTATTATCTATAAATATTTATACTCAGGATTCCAAGCCATTTAAAAAATGAAATAAAATTTTTATCCCAGTTTTTTTTTTTTCTGGGAAACTGGCAAGGAATAAAAATGGGATGACAGATGGAATTTTTATTTGTATTTGTTTTATGCCAATGAGTTGATAAATCTGAAAATTAACTGCAAAATCTTGGAAAGCTTTAGTCTAATCTACTTTAAAAGGAAAGAATTCATGTTCCTATCAACAAAATGCTCAGGTTCCTTAAGAGTGGACCAGGTTTTCAGTCTGTGTACTCGTCTGGAAGAATAAAACTACTAAAAAAAAAATAACAGTGGCCAAATGTAATTATCAAAACAAATGATCTCTTCAGTCCTCCCAATCATCTTTTTACAACATTTAAGACCAAACTAATGTAGAGCAGGAATCTACATGACACCTAAAAAAGAGTGAAATACCTCAAGTTCTGATAATTTCAAGCCAGGAGCTCTGTTGGTCTATGAGGGAATTTAAAACGAAAGATCCCTTGGGTAGCGCCCAACTCAAATATTTCAGTATTGCTAAATATTGGCCCATGAAATAAAACAACTCACCCAAGATATTGTTAAGGAACAAAACTAACTGGGAAACTGATAAGACCAGTGTACAAGTGGTTTAGAATATAGGCTCTGGACCCTGTCTCTAAATAAGGTCATTCGATGGTTCTGGGGGTCAAGACTTCAACATATGAATATATGGGGGACATAATTCAACCCATAATATGGAGAAAGAGAAGAAGCAAAAAGACTGAACACATTGCAATTATGTCAAATTAACTGAAGGTTGCATTTGAAAGGTTTATTAGCCTGTTCTGATGCTGTTATAAAGAAATTCTTGAGACTGGGTAATTTATAAAGAAAAGAGGTTTAATTGACTCACAGTTCTGCATAGCTGGGGAGGCCACGGCAAAAGGGGAAGCAGGCATGTCTTACATGTGTAAAGGAAGTGAAGGGGGGACGAGCCTCTTATAAAACCATCAGATCTCCTGACAACTCACTCAATATCACGAGAAAAACATGGAGGAAACCACCCCCATAATCCAATCACTTCCCACCAGGTCTCTCCCTCAGCACCTGGGGATTACAATTCAGGATGACATTTGGGTGTGGACACAAAGCCAAACCATATCAGGAAGTAACAATGGAGATGGGAAGAAATAAATAGAAAAATTTGGGATCTATTTTGGTGGCACATTCATTAGGAATTGCTAATGAAATGGATGTGAGGTAGGAGAGAAAGAGAAGACTTAAGGATGTTCACTAGCTTTTTGTTTCCAGCAATTATTGAATGCCATGTATTAGCTGTGCAGCTCTAGATACATTACTTCACCTTTTTGTTCCACAGAACTTCATTGATGATAATAGCATATATAATACATAGGGATGTTGTGAGAATTCAGTCTGTTAATGTATGTGTGAAGTAGTAAAATACATACTTGTATTAGGTATTATTTTCTCTTGATTTATGATACATAATTCAAATTCATTATTTTAAAACAATATAATAACACTCATGGGTTCAACATGTAATCCAGGAAACAGAACACTGCAAGTAACTTCCATCTGCCTATTTCCTCCTCCTCAAGGCATCACTCTGCTGTCCATCCTTATTATGAAAATATTATCTTAACTTAGTGTTTATCAAGTTTTGTTTTTGTTTTCATAATTGCATCCTTTTAAAGAAAAGAAAATGTCTTTCCTTCTCATTTTAGGTTCATGAAAGGGATCTCTATAAGAAAAGACATATTAACAAGAAAACAGCATATGTAAGTATTTAATAAAAATTTTACGTGACAAGGGAGCGTTCATAAGGAAATGAAGACCTGAAGATCAAGTAAACCTCTGTATTGTGTGTGTGTGTGTGTGTGTGTGTGTGTGTGTGTGTGTGTGCGCGCGCGTGCGCGCTAGGTTTGAGGAAGAATAGAAAGTACTGGAGACTTATTATTAGAGGACAAATGTGTAGAACCTAATGGTAATAAACTGGGGGAAACTTTGCAAGACCAAATTGTTCAGGTTCTTCATGGCATGTGTATATCTTTTAGCTCTTTTCCTTCAGGTATAGGGAGGGCATCTCTTGAATTACTGTCTCATGGTTTACTTCAGACAAAGATCAGAAAATTCTTCCTGGATTTTATGACCTGCTTCAGGGAATAAGGGTGACCTTCCTACTTCTGCTGTTTTCTCAAATGCCAACATGGTATATTGTCCTGAACTACATTATAGCTATACTTAGGCATAAATAAATATGTCTTAATTTCCTTATTGTTGAACTTTGTAAAAAAATATATCACGGTGTTCTCAGGATTGTTCGTTCATTCAGTCTTCTATTACCAAGATTCATGCATGTTATTGTGCTTAGTCACAGTTCATTCATTTTTATTACAGTACAATATTCCATTGGACACCACAATTTGTAAACTGTTCTATTGACAAGCTGGATTGTTGAAAGTCTTTTGCCATTTGTAAGGGGCTGTGATGGGTGTTTTGTACACATCTCACATCTCCTTTGCCCAGTGCAAAGTTTGTGTTGGATTTATCTTTCTCAACCCACACCTCAAAGTGTGGGTTGACAGACCACATGGGCATCATCTGGGAGCTTGCTAAAAATACATAACCTTGGCTCACACCTGAGAGTTTGCAATTTAGCAAGATCCTTGGTCAATTAATAAGCACATTAAAGTTTGAGAAACATTGTAGGAAGGGAACTGATGGATTCTATGATATATGAACTTTAAACTTTACTAGATAATATTTAGGGAGTTGTACCAATTTATACTAGATATAATTGTTTATATCTCCTTCAATCTTTAAATTGCCAGACTTCTTAATTTTGGGTAACTTAATAGGCAAAAATAATATAATTTTGTAGGTGTCCTTTTGTATTTCTTTAATTTCTAATGAGCTGAACATCTCGTTATTCTTTTTGGTAACGTGTGCTTTCTCTTTGTTCATTTTAAAACTAAGATGTTTGCCTTTTTCTTTTTAGTTTGGATTCTTGCTTTTAATTATCTGTAGGTTATATTTATTATAACTATAATCTTTTAGTTTGTATCTTTTCATCTCCTTTATAATATTTTTTGATGAACAGAGGGTCTTAATAGCACTGCAGTCAAATTAATTAATCTCTTCCTTGATTATCTAACTTTGTTAAGAAATCATTCTGGCCAGGCAGCTCACACTTTGGGAGGCTGAGGTGGGCATATCACAGGATAAGGAGATTGAGAGCATCCTGGCCAACATAGTGAAACCCCATATCTACTAAAAATACAAAAATTAGCTGGGCATGGTGGTGCATGCCTGTAATCCCAGCTACTTGGGAGGCTGAGGCAGGAAAATCACTTGAACCAGGGAGTTGAATGTTGCAGTAAGTCAAGATCATGCCATTACATTCCAGCCTGGTGACAGAGCAATACTCCAATTAAAAAAAAAAAGAAAAGAAAGAAAAGAAAGAAAGAAATCATTCCTTACTCCATATTGGAAATATAATCATACATCCATTTTTTTTTCAAATATTTTAAAGTTTTATTCTTGATATTTTTGTCTTTATTGGGAACAGATTTTGTGAGTAAGATAAAGTTAGAATCCATCTTTTTTTCTTATGAATTACTGATTTTTTAATAATTTTTGTTGACTAGCTCCTATATTCCCTAATGATGGGCAATGACATGTCTCTGATAATATACTCACTTCCATATAAGTGTGAACATGGTTATAGACTTTCTCTTCTATGCAATTGATTAGCTGTTTTATTTTTTGACAGTATCACCTTATCTTAATGACCATAACAGTATGAAAATAGGGAAGTAGGAAAATAAGGAAAATTATTGATATTCAGTAATGATGCTGAGACCTTTGGCTTATCATTCGGAAAAATACATATACAAATAAAAATATGTAGCATCTAGGTTAATTTAAGTACACTCTATGATGTTCACAAAACAACGAGGCTGTCTAATGACATTTCTCAAAACGTATTCCTATCTAACCAATGCATGACTATATTTTTCTTTTCAAATTGTGTTGGCAAATTCTACCAACAAACCGTTGAATTGAAGTAGTGATAGTGAATATATTTTCTTTATTTCAGACTTTAAATAAAATAATTCTAATTTAAATTGAATGTATACTGCATTAATTCCCAATTCAATAAGCAGACTTAAGGCTATATATCATACTTGAATTATTACTTTCATGGAATCAAATTAATTTTGAAATACAATATTTTTACCATTATTTGTAACATATTTTTAAAGTCTCTATTCTAATTTCTTCCTTGACCCATGAGCGTTTTTAAATTGTTATATGAATTTCCAAAAATAATGTGACTATTCTTTATTTTTTTGATCATATTCTGGTTTGTTATGTGGATTGAAAATGGGATCTATAGGCTATCTATTGTTTGAAATTTGTTAAGACAAATTTAGTTTTGTGGACTAGTATAAAATTCTTACAAATGCTCTATTTGAATTTGAGAAGAATGTAAATTATCTAATTTTTGGATATCAACTATCTTTCCACTAAATGTAGGTTGGAAATTTTGTAGCGCTAATATTTTATATCTTTGCTAATTTTTATCTGCTTGAATATTAATATTTTAAAGGTCTGCTTAGAAATGTGCCAAAATGCTATTAGGTTTTTCTTCCTATAATCACATTATTTTTCTATGTATATTTTGATATTATCTCAGTTGCAAATGTCTTTTAAATTATGGTATGTTTTTCTGGTATATTAAACTTCATGTTGTGCCATTACAAAGTTTCTCATTACTAATGATGTATGTTGTCTTAAAGTGTATTTTGTCTGATATATGTAGAGCTACATAAGACATTTTGCTATTATTTACTCAATACTTATTTTTTCACCCTTTTAAATTTGATTTCTATGATTATAACAAATTATATTTCAAAGCTGATGAATTTGGTTTTATTATGAATGCTGATATGCTGAAACTCTATCATCTTACATTTTGATTTCTACTGTCCCATTTTCTTTTCTTTTTTCTTCTTTATTGTCTTCAATTTCTTTTCTTCAACTTTTATTTTAAATTCAAAGGTACGTGTGCAATATTTAAATTCAGGAGTACATGTACAGGTTTGTTTCATAGTAAACATGTGTTTTAGTGGTTTGCTACACAGATCATCCCATCGCCTAGGTATCAAGCCCAGTATCCATTAACTATTCTTCCTGATGCTCTCCCTCCCCTCATCCCCACCACCAACAGCCCCAGTGTGTGTTGTTCCCCACCATGTGTTCATGTGTTCTCATCATTCGGCTCCTACTTCTAAGTGAGAACATGTGGTATTTTATTTTCTGTTCCTGTTTTATTTTGCTGAGGATAATGGCTTCCAACTCTATCCATGTCCCTGCAAAGGACATGATCTCATTCCTTTTTATGGCTGCATAGTATTCCATGTTCCAGTCTATCATTGGTGGGAATTTAGGTTGACTCCATGTCTGTTCTACTGTGAACAGTGCTTCAATGAACATACATGTGCATGTATCTTTATAACAGAATGATTTATATTCCTTTGGGTATATACCACGTAATAAGATTGCTGAGCCAAATGAAAATATATAGCATCTAGGTTAATGTAAGAACATATGATGTTCACAAAACAACGAAGCTGTCTAATGACATTTCTCAAAACGTATTCCTATCTAAGCAATACATGACTGTATTTTTCTTTTCAAATTGTGTCGGCAAATTCCACCAATAAACCCTTGATTTGATGTAGTAATAGTGAATATCTTTTCTTAATTTTGTATTTTAAATAAAAGCATTCTAATTTAAATTGAGTCTTGGCTGTTTATCCAGCTTGCCATTCTAGGTCTTTTAATTGGAGCAGTTAGCCTGTTTACATTTAAGGTTAGTATTGTTATGTATAAATTTGCTACTGTGGGCTAGGCTTACTGGCTCACACCTGTAATCCCAGCACTTTGGGAGTCCAAAGTGGGTGGATCATGAGGTCAGGAGTTTGAGACCAGCCTGACCAACATGGTGAAACCCTGCCTCTACTAAAAATACAAAAATTATCCAGGCATGGTGGCACACACCTATAATCCCAGCTACTCAGGAGGCTAAGATAGGAAATTGCTTGAACCCGGGAGGGGGAGGTTGTAGTGAGCTAAGTTTGTGCCACTGAACTTCAGTCTGGGCAACAGAGCAAACTGTCTCAAAAAAGAAAATGCTACTGTGGTCATGGTGCTAGCTGGTTATTTTGTATACTTGTTTATGTGGTTCCTTCATAGTGTCACTGGTCTGTGTATGTCAGTGTGTTTCTGTAGTAGCTGGTAAAGGCTTTTCCTTTCCATATTTAGTGCTTCCTTCTGGGGTTCTCACAAGGCAGGCTTGATAGTGATGAATTCCTTAGCATTTGCTTGTCTGAAAAGGATCTTATTTCTCCTTCGATTATGAAGCTTAGTTTGGCTGAATATGAAATTCTGGTGGGTGGGGGTGGGGAATTCTTTTCATTAAGAGTACTGAATGTTGGTCCCTAATCTCTTCTAGCATGTAGGGTTTCCACATAGAGGTTCAGTGTTAGTCTGACAAGGTTCCTTTTGTAGGTGACCTAGCCTTTCTTTCTGGCTGCCCTTAACATTTTTTCTTTCTTTTCAACCTCTGGGAATCTGATGATAATGTGTCATGGGGTTGATCTTATAGAGTATCTTCCTGTGGTTCTCTGTATTTCCTGAATTTGAATGTGGGCCTGTCTTGCTAGGTTGGGGAAGTTCTCCTGGATAATATTCTGAAGTATGTTTTCCAACTTGGTTCCATTCTTCCCATCTGTTTCACGTACCCCAATCAGTTATATGTTGGGTCTCTTTACATGATCCCATATTTCTTGGAGGTTTTATTTATATTTTTTCATTCTTTTTTATCCTTTCTTGTCTGCCTATCTCATTTCATAAAGATAGTCTTCAAACTCTGAGATTCTTTCCTCTGCTTGGTCTATTCTGCTGTTAATACTGCAATTGCATTAATTTTTCATGTTGTGTTTTTCAGCTCCATCAGGTTGGTTATATTCCTCTCTCAACTGACTATTCTGCTTATCAGCTCCTGTATTGTTTTATTATGATTCTTAGCTTCTTTCCATTGGGTTACAACATGTTCCTTTAGCTCAGTGGAGTTCATTAATACCCACTTTCTAAGGCCTACTTCAGCCATCTCAGTCTCAGCCCAATTCTGTGCTCTTGCTGGAGAGGTGTTACAGGCATTTGGAGGAGAGGAGGCACTCTGGCTTTTTGAGTTTTCAGCATGTTTGTTTTGATTTGTTCTCATCTTTGTGGGCTTATCTACCTTCAGTCTTTGAGGTTGCTAACCTTTGCATTTGTTTTTTATGGGGCCTCTTTTGTTGATGTTGTTCTTTTTGTTTTCTGTTTGTTTTTCTTTTAACAGCCAGGTCACTCTTCCATAGGGCAGCTGCAGTTATCTGGAGGTCCACTCCAGACCCTAGATGCCTGATTTTTTCATACCTAGAGGTATCACTACTCAATGCCATAAAACAGCAAAGATGGCAACCTGCTCCTTCCTCTGGAAGCTCTGTCCCATGGGAGGACTGACCTGTTGCCTGCGCAAATGGCTTATAGGAGTTGGATGGAGGTCTCACCCTGTAAGGAGGAACAGAATCGGGGATCCACTTAAAAAAGCACTCTCGATGTTTGTTGGTAGAGCAGCTGTGCTGCTTTGTGGGGGACTCTTTCTTTTCTGGACCATTTGGAATCTCCAAAGCTGGAAGGCTGGAATGGCTAAGTCGACCAAACCATAGAGATGGCAGCTGCCCCTACCCCCAGGAACTCAGTCTTGCCTCAGGCAGACTCCAACCTGTTTCTGTTGGCTGGCTGGAATTCCAAGCCAGTGGGTCTTAACTTGTGAGGTGCTGTGGAAGTGGGGCCTGATGATGCCGCTTGGCTCCCTGGATTCAGCCCCCTTCCTAAGGATATGTATGGGCAGGTCTCCTGCGTTGCTAGAGACCCTGGGGTCAGAGTATGTAAATCTCCTGGGTCCCTGTGTGTGCCTGAGTGGCTGCTGTACCAAGACTCTACACAGCTCTGTGTGTCGGACCCTAGGCCTTGGTGCATGGGCTCACAAGGGGATCTCCTGATCTGTGCGTTGCAAAGATTTGTGGGAAAAGTGTAGTTTCCCAGGTGGGGTTGAACAATCATTCACTGCTTTCCTTGGCTGGGCGTGGTGGTTCCTTTGGCTCCATGCTGCTTCTGGGTGGATCGTCACCGCATCCTGCTTTTCTTCATTTTCCATGAGTTGAGTTGTTTGTCTAGTCAGTCCCAACGCAAGAGCCTGGATATTTCAGTTGAAGGTGCTAAATTTGCTCACATCTTTTCATTCCTCTCTGTGCTGCAGAACACAGCTGCTTCTAATTGGTCATTTTGGCCCTGAATCCAGGCCTTCAATTTGTAATTACCGAATGTATGTTTATTTTTCTTTATTCTACTTTTTAAACCTCTATTGATTTTTAATTTATAAACCCTATTAACTTTTCTTACTCTTAAATTTTTATCCTACATAATTTCTTGTAAAAAATAAAGTAAAACAATACATTGATCCTTGTTTCTAATGATAAAAGGATTTGAAACATGTTCATTTATGTTTCCTAATTTACCTAATTGTATTTACTTATTTCATATAATATTTCTGTTCTATCCTCTTAAAATTTGTGCACATTAAACATAATCATATAGATACTTAAAATATTTATTTTCATGTATCTAATATTTGTCATTTGTTCAATTTTCATTTTACTCCTTAGACAGTACTTCTGAGATCATTTTCCTCTTTGAATATCATTCAATCGAACTTTCTAGGTGGTAAACTATACATATCTTTATTTGAATAAGTATGTTTAAAAATAGTTCTCATATATAAATGTTACCAGTTATTTACCCTAAGTTCTTTAAAGATGTTACACAATCGTCTTCTGGCATGCATTGATTTTAGTAGATAAATTTACTGTCATTCTAGCAGATTTTTTGGTAAGTAAATTTTTCCTGGATTAATAAATTCATATTTTTACCAATTTTGAAAAATTGTTATCTCTTTAGATATTTCCTGTTCTGTGTCATTTCATTTTTTTCTTGATAGATCTTCATTTAGACCGATATTAAAATTACTTGGTCTAGCTTTGTATATCTTAACACATTTTTGTTTCTGTCTCCTTACCTCCTTTAGCAGAGCACTGTATAACATTTCTACTTAAATATCTTCTAAGTCATTATTTTTCTTTCTAACTGTATTTAATCTGCTCTTAATTTATAAAGTTGTTTTAAATTGTATCATTAGTGAACAGAGATAACTTAACTTCCTCTTTTCCAATTTGGTTTTCTTTTATTTCTTTTCCTTGCTTGATTGCACTGGCTAGGACTTCCAGTATTATGCTGAATAAAAGTTGTGAAAGTGGGCATCATTGTATCCTTTCCATTTTTATGAGGATTTCTTTCAACTTTTCCCCATTTAGTAAGATATTGCCTATGGATTTGTAGTACACAGTTGATGAACATAGACACAAAAATTGTCACCAAAATACCAAATAAATACAACAGCACATCAAAAAGGGACTATGCCATGATCAAGCGGATTTTATTCTAGGGATGTGAGGATGGTTCAACATATGCAATAAACATGATTCATCACATACACAGAATTAAGGGCAAAAAAACACATGATGATCTCAATAGATGCAAAAAGGGCATTTGATAAAATTTAGTATCACTTTATGAAAAAAATCAACAAACTAGGCAGAGAAGAAACATAATTCAAAATATTTGACCTATTTTAAATCACCAAGTATTAATAGTAAGAGCACTAGTTTTATTTAAAAACCCTAATAACAACAAAAGAGTTAAGAGTGAGTGTCATTTCTGCATCTCAATAGCTATAGTATGTTAGTAGATTATTTTATCTCCTCAGTTTCAGTTTTAAAGTTGTGATGATTCATACCGGGTTGTGAAAAAATCAGTGAACACATATAGGTGAAAGTTTTCTACAAACTTTAAGGTGCCACATAAATGGAGGATTGATTATGCAACAAAAAATTTTTGAGAACCTACTGGGTGCAGCCATACTTCTGAGCACTATGCATTGATCTTGTGGGGAGGAAGAGCAAATGCTTTACCTGCGTGGAATTTTCTTTAGATTGTAACAATATGAGTAATAAACACACACACACACACACACACACACACACACACACACACACACACTGTGCACAAAACAATGTCAGATTCTAATGACTATTACAACAAACAAAAATAAAGCATGGTAAAGAGTAGAGATCAACATGGAAAGCTTTTTATATGAAGTGATTAGTAAAGAGCTCTCTATTTTGGAAAGAAATCATAATTAAGTGAGGAAACAAACTGAATCACTAGCTGGTGAACAGGCAGAGACAAATGCATAGAAACCTGTAACAAGGATATATATTTGGAATGTTCAAGAAAGAAGGAGACCACTGTGATTGGAGAGGAGTGGGCAAGAAGTGTGATAAGGGAACATGATTTGGAGGTTATGATAAGGGCTTCAAACTTTAAGTTTGATGAGAAGACATTTCAGGTGTTTAAGATGAGATAGGGCATGAGCTAATTTGTGTTTTTCAAGCCTCACCCCAACTTTAGTTTGAAAATAAACTGTAAGATTTCATGCTTGAATATTTCTGAAATCAACTAGGGGGTGACTACACTAGTACAGAATAGAGGTAATAGTAGATTGGACCAGTAGCAGTAAACAGTCAGATTTCTGATATATTTTTTAAATCTAGCCAAAAACTTTGTTGATGAATGCTATGGTTTGAATGTGTCTACCAAAGTTTGTGCGTTGAAAACTTGATCTCCAATGTGAAGATGTTGAGAAGTGGGGCCTAATAGGAAGTATGTGGGTCATGAGGACATCACCCTCTTGAAAGAATTAATGCTGTTGTTTCAGGAGTGGTTTCCTTATAAAATGATGAGTTTGGTCTCCTTTTGTCTCTCTCTTTTCCTCTCTTTCCCCATCTACTATGGAATGATGCAAAACAAACAAAAAAGTTCCTTGAAAAATGCCAGCCTCTCAATCTTGGAAGTCCCAGATTCCAGAACTGTGAGCCAATAAATGTCTGCTTATTATACTTACCTAGTCTCTGATATTCTGTTTGAGGAGCACAAAATGGGCTGAGGCAATAGATTAGATATGAGTAGATCGATTAATATGTCTCTATTCAGTACCCCAAGTTATGAAAATAGACAATACTCTCTGAATAAAAGATATATATACCGACAGTTAACATCACAGTTAATAGTTAAAAGCTGAAAGCTCTTCTAAGATCACAAACAAGATAGGAGTGCCCACTCTCACCAATTCTGTTCAGTGTTGTACTGGAAGTCCTAGCCAGAGCAGTTAGACAAGAAAAAGAGATGAAAGGCATCCCAATGGGGAAAAAGAAAGTAAAATTGTCTCTGTTTACAGATAATGTGTTTTATACAGAAAACCCTAAACATTCCACTAACGTAAGTGTTCGAATAAATAAATTCAATAAAGTTGCAGGATACAAAATCAACACAAAAATAAGTAGCACTTCCATATACTAACATTGAATGATCCAAAAAAGATATCAAGAAAGCAATACTATTTATAATAGCTTCAAAAACACTTAGCAATTAATATAACCAAAGAAAAGAAATATCTGTACACTGAAAACTATAAAACTAGTGAATAAAATTAAGACACAAATATATTGACAGATATCCTGTGTTCATAGGGAAAAAAATTTAATGTTGTTAAAATGTCTGTACCACCTGTTTTAGTCCTGTTTTGTGCTGCTATAACAAAATACTTGAAACTGTATAGTTATAACAATTTATATATATTTATACATTTTATCTATTTATAAATTTTATTTATAATCATTTATTATCAAAAATGAATAAATTTATAAAAATGTATTTACAAGTTGAAATAAGTACATCAATTTATTTCTTACAGTCCTGAAGACTGGGAAGTCTAAAGTCAGGAAGCTCACATCTGGTGAGGGTCTTCTTGCTGTGTCATCCCATGTTGGAAGGGCAAGAGAACACATACATATGTGCAAGAGAAGCCAAATTCACTTCTATAACAAAACTATTTCTTCCAGTAATGACATTAATTCATTTATTTGGGCAGAGCACTCATGACCTAATTACCTCTTATTAGGTCCCATCTCCCAACATGATTGGATTGGGGATTAAGTTTTCAACATACGAAATTTGGGACTTAAACCATAGTACTACCCAAAACAATTTAACACAATCCATATCAAAATTGCAAAACATTTTTTACAGAAATAGAAAATAATTTCTAAAATTTGCATAGAACCAAAAAAGATCCCAAATAGCCAAGGCAATACTGAGCAAAAAGTTGGAGGCCTCACACTATTTAACTTCAAATCTACAGCAACCAAAAGAAAATGGTACTGGCATAAAAATATACACATAGGTCAAGGAAACTGAATAGAGAACCCCAAAACAAATCCATGATTTTGTGGTCAATGAACTTTCAGCAAAGTTGCCATGAACACACAATGGGGAAAGAAGACTCTCTTCAATAAATAGCATTGATAAAACCGGATATTCACATATAGAAGAATGCGATTGGATCCTTAGTTCCTACCATATACAAAAATCAACTAAGAATGGATTGAAGATTTAACCATAAGACCTGAAATTATAAATCTTCCAGAAGTACATATAGGGGAAAAGCTCCTTGACATTGGTCTCAGCAAATATTTTTTGGATATGAACTTAAAAGCACCGGCAATAAAAGCAAAAATAGGCAATAGAAATTACATCAAATTAAAAATACTTCAGCATAGCAAAGGAAGCAATCAACAGTGTGAAGAGACAACCTATGTAATGGGAGAAAATATTTCCAAACCACACATCTCATAAGGAGTTATTCAAAATATAATGTACAATATGATAGCAAGGAAATACATAACCCAATTAAAAAATGGGCAATGAATTTGAATAGACATTTCTGAAACAAAGACATGCAAATGACCAGCAAATACATTTTAAAATCCTTAAAATCACTAATCATCAGTTAATTGCAAAGTAAAATGGCTATTATCGAAAAGTTGAAAGATACGTGTTGGCAAAGATGGGGAGAAAAGCAAACCCTTGCATGCTGTTGGTGGGAACCTAAGTTAGCACAGCTATGACAGAAAACAGTAAGAGGTTTCTCAAAAAATTAAAAGTAGAGCTACTGTATGATCCTGTACATACCCAAGGGAATTGAAATCAGTATATCACAGAGTTATCTGCACTCCCCTGCTCATTGCAGCATTATTCACAATAGCCAAGACATGGAATCAGTGTAAGTGTTCACTGATGTATAAAGAGATACAGATGTGGCATATGTACAGATGGGCCTCAACTTAGAATAGTTCAATTTATAATTTTTTGACTTTATGATGGTACAAAAGTGATACACATACAGTAGAAACTATTTTGAGTATTCATTCAACCATTCTATTTTTCACTTTCAGTGCAGTGTTCAATAAATTACTTGAGATATTCAATACTTTATTATAAAATAGGCTTTGTGATAGACGATTTTGTCCAATTGTAGCTAATGCGAGCGCTCTGAGCATATTTAAGATAAGTTAGGCTAAGATATAGTGTTCAATAGGTTAGGTGTGTTCAGCACATTTTCAACCCACGACGGGTTAACTGGTATAGAACACCACCGTAAGTCAAGGAGCAAATGCATATACAGTAGAATACCATTTAACCATAAAAAGAAAGAAGTCTTATTTTTGCAATAACTTAGATGAAACTGGAGAACATTCTTCTAAGTGAAATAAATCGAGCACAAAAAGAAATATGCTGCATGATGTCACTTATATGTGGAATCTGAAACAAGTTAAACCTATAGAAGCAGAAAGAGTAGAATGGTGGTGGCCAGAAGCTGAAGGCAAGGGCTAGGTAGATGGGAAAATGTTGGTTAAAGGGTACAAAGTTTCAATTAGGTTAAATAAGCATGGGAGATCTATGGTATATGGCAACTACAGTTAATAATAATGTATACTTGAACATTGCTAATAAAAGCAGATCTTAAATATTCTCACAACAGAAATTGATAGGAATGTGAGGTAATGTGTTTGTTAATTAGCTTTATTTAACCATTTCACAATGGATACATATATCAAAGCATCATGTTGTCCACTGTAAATAAATACAATTTTTATTTGTCAAGTATACTTTAATGAAAACAATAGATTTAATAGATGTGTGTGAATAATCCCATGAATTAAAGTAAATTGCAATGTTTTGTGTAATGTTAAAGGGAGTAAAGCAGGAGCAATTATACTGGAGCTCACCAAGAGAGGCCTGCCTTAAGATTGACCTTTGTAACTTGTTCTTTCCAACCACAGCTTCATTTCATTAATGCTACTCAGCCACCATATCTGGAGAACTTACTGCCAAGCCCTGTGTTTTGTCAGTTCTAAGACAAGGTAATTTACAAACACACATGTAAACACATCTAAGCCCTATTTAATGCCATGGGAGCTTACTGAGTTATAATATTCACTCTGAGAACACAGATCTGGTCTCAAATGAGAGTTACAGTACTTCAAACCATGTCTGATCCTGCAACCCATTTTTCTCCCTGCCTAAAAATAGGAAGGTACCTTATACCTATTATTTGAGCTAAAATAATACATAAAGGTATTCCTTGAATTATCTAATGTATCATACATAACATTTAAACTAATATCCAAATATATGTTATAATTTTACAATTAGGCCTGCTCCCCAAAAATCTTTCCTTATTATCCAAAAGAAATTGCCACTCCCTACATTTCTTCATATTCTTTCAGGTCATTTATTTCTTCATAGCACTTGTCACTACTGTCGTCATGTCATAGACTGTATGTTTATCTGCTGATTGTTTGAATCTCCTGTAAATGTCAACTTCATTGGGATAAGGATTTGTCGATTTTGTTCACTACTGTGTCTCCAGCACCTAAGCCGTTTCTGGATTAGATACTTGATTTTTAAAAAAGCTTGATTAGAAGCCTAATTTTTAAAAAAAGTTTAATGAATTAATGGAAAAGGTGCAGATGGATGCACAATGAATGAAGAGAATTGTTAAAAAACTTAACAAATTTGATAAATGATTTTTAATAAATTTTCTTTTTATAATAAAGGATATTAATTCCATTAGAGAAAGTTCAGAGGAGGTACTCTGGTGAAGGGTTAGAGTAGCTTAAAGTGAGTCTTAAAAGATAGCTATGTGTTTCCAAGTGAAAGAGGCATAAGGGGATTCCAGGAAGAAAGGTTTTCATAGACAATAGAGCAAATGCAACTGAAAATCAGTAAGTACGGTTGCAACAAGTCAAGCAATTTAATGTAGTGCATGATGAAGTCTGATAAAATCTGGTAAGAGCTGAGTCAAGAGAGGTAACTAAGGACCAAAGTGCAAAGGACCTTTGGTGTCCTGGATTGCCTTTTGTGCTGCTCTGAGGAGCCTGGATCACATCCTGAAAGCAATGGTGCATCACTGAATAGTTTTAAACGGGGTAAATAATACAGGGCCAGGTTTATATGTCAGAGAACTTGCTCTAATAATGCAGTTGATGATTAACTTAAGCAAAACATGAAAATTTTCAGAAATCTAAGTGAAAATTCAGGAAATCTTGAAATAAAGCCTTGGCGTTAAGGCTAGAGAGGAGCTTATTTGAAATACCATCCATAGGATAAGGTTACTACTAAGGCTCTTTAATATTTTTAGGATACACTTTTTAAAAAATAGAAAATCAGGTACATTGTAAGGAGACAACACACAAATATAGATGATACTCTTTAGGCCAATCAAAATTTTAAAGCTACTAGTAGAAGTGACATTTTAGGGCTATCAAAGTGAGATTAGAATGAATGCATGTGACCCTACTTATGTTGCTTACATTTCTATTATTTCGTGTGTTGGAGTGCAATTTGTTATATCTTATCTGGAAACAAAATCTACTGAATACATGAGTAAAAAAGTAAACATAATTTGATGGATATTTTTAATGCATATCTATTTATTTTATGTATTTACAAGTCTATTTTAAATATTGTAACATTGTCATTTATATACATATTTTTAGTTCAGATAGTAAAGTTACTTTGCAGTTCCCTTTAAATAAAATGAGAACTTCCTTTTACTTGTGAGTAAATGTTAAGTATGCATAATGGTTGCAAAATTCAACCAAAGAAAAGTCTAAGCCCATCATTATGATAAAATTACAGCTATAGAAAAACCAGAACCCAAACTTAAAAGATCACAAGGCAAAAAAAAAAAAATTAATAGTCTTTTGAAAACCAACCTTTTAAACTCTTTAGGATTTCTAAAAACATAGCTATTACCACTTGGAAAACTTTTAACTGAGAAATCAACATTCCTCTTGCTCGTTTAGTGGTCTATTATTCATCTGTATTTTTTGTACTTATTAGGGCATGATAATTCCTCACAAACCTCAAAACCTTTGTACATTATAGCTCTCCTCCACAATAAAGGCACCAGTTAGCCCTAATTTTTAAATGGAAATCTTGAGAACAAAAAGGAACTTTCCTTATTTTTTCATTTTCTCTCCACAGTAAGGGATTATAGTTAAGGCTCTAATGAATAAGTCTTGGGAAAGAAAGAATTTATATGCATTATTGCTTTAATCCATTCATGGAGAAGTTTATCCAAAAAGAGGTAAAATCAAGATCACTGTTGTTAGTGAGACAGTTGAGAGAATCTCTTGCTTTAAATTCAACCTGCTGTTGACATTTCCGATGAGTGTCTTCCTAAACATTTAATTAAAGTGAATCCTTAGTCATTTCTCGTGACAGAATACCAGCTGGATAACTCTGAAGGGAAAAAGAACATATGCAGATAAGACATGTTATAAAGCCACTCTCAAGCAAGTTTTGTGGCAGAAGTGATTCATGCTATCTTAATGATACCAGCATCTGCATTCCTTGCTTACAGATGAAGAAATAGAAGGCTAGGGAGCTTAGTTAGAATATGGAAAAAATTATATATATAATACATTCCTCTTGCTCATTTAGTGGTTTATTATTCATCTGTATTTTTGTACTTCTTAGGGAATGATAATTCCTATATCATCCATATATATAGTTCATATATATATATATATATGCTGTGAAGATATATGTATCTTCCTATATCATCCATGTATATATATAATTCATATATATATATATATATATATGCTGTGAAGAGCAGGCTACTTTCTATTTTGCCTCCTTAGAGAAGAGTACTGTATCTGCTTTTTAACTATTTGTGATTTCAGTAACTTGATCACACTAAGCCGGTGTTTTGGAAAGCATGTGACATTGAGCACTGGTATAAGAATTGCCCACGGATGCGCTTTAAAAATGCAAAATCCCATGTTGCAGAATTCATTAGGTCTGCATATCTGGGACACTGTGTGGTACCCTGCATGTAAAAATTCACCCTAATGTGCTAGCTATACATTTACAATGTTGAAAAGCACTACCCTAAGTAGGGTGGGGATGAGAGAGATGAGGGGAAAGCAGATAAAAATTTTGCCAGACTTTCTTCCCTCAGCACCCCACTAGGGCTGCCCAGTGAGTGAGGAAGCAAGTGGGAGTCTTCTCTTCTTCAGCTTTGCCCTAAAAAGATGAAATCTTCCCTCTAAAAAGAGTAGTTGCCCCTAAAGAAGATATAGCCAGTTCCTTTCCCAGATGCTTCTATAACAAAATGTCACTGTGTGCTTAACTTGGGTCTTTGTCAACCAACTAGGTTTCCAAGGATTGATCATGACTTTTGTAGACAGGGAAAAGAAAATTCATTTTCAATACATCCACATTATAGTTGTATCGAGAAAAAAGCAGATTTTAAGTATATACCAAGAAATAAACTGAGGCTGTTATCACAATCCAAGGAATTTACCCTAATGTAGAAAAGTCATGAGAATAAAAAATCCACATTGTACCTAATGTAATATCCATTTCACACATCTGCCAGTCAACTCAGTCTCAGTGATGATCCTCTGATGAAAGGATATTTTACCATAAGATAGAGGTCACTAAAAGTGGTATGGTAAAACATTTTATGCCTTAAAGATACATTTCCTTTGTATTAGACACATATTTGACTATATATACATTGTCATGGAATGAGTAGATCTTTGTCTGCACAACATTTGGCTGCAAACATAGGCTTCATTGTCAGCTAGGTAAAACAGATGCTATTTTTATAAATTATCTGTCTACTATTTCTCATTGTATAGAATTGTATATACTCATAATATAGAAAGCTGAAAGTTGTTATTACTGGTTCATAAACTCAAAACCTGTGATCCAGACATATTGACTTCAAGATAAAATTATTTTTAAATGTCACTTTCAGAAAATTTTATATTCATTTAACATTTTTCATCCTGTGAGCTATTTCTTGACAACCAAGGAGTGAGTGCTGAGATCATATAGCAGCTTCTTATCTAATACAATGCCATTGTATATGAATCAGTAGACACGTCAGGAATGGGAATAATGACAAATGTCTAAGTAAGTTGTAAGATCTAAGTACTTATTACATTTGTGTATAAAAACTCTTTGTAAGTGAATCCTAGAAGCAGACAAATTATTTAGTGGAAAATCCTATGTTCACATCAATAAAATATCACAGGCTAGATATATCTTTTAATTCTAATCTACATGTTTTATGTATTTTATATATAAAATATATGAATTTCACAAGAAGTCAAACACAGTGATGCCATTTGCTATGTTTTATTTTGCTAGTAGCTAATTAAACATAACATGCAAATAATCAAAAAGAAACATACATGACTTATAGTGAAAAATAATTCTAGAAAAGTTTCACTAGGTAAGTATGTAAATTCTTATTACTAAAATACTTCTTTAAGTGCATAAGACTTCATAAATTGTGTCTAGTATTTTGCAAAATTCTTGGCCTCAAAATGTACAACCTATTTTTTAACCAGACAAATTTGAATGTGTCAAGATAATTTCGTTCAAGACAGTAAACATCCACATATCTTTAGTCTGTGCTTTGGGGCCCATTAAGGTTTAAGGATTATAAGAATTGACTGATTTCCATGCAACCAGTCAAAGGCTTTGCACATCATTTGACAGTAGAAATAAAAACACTAAATTTACAAATAAAGCATTGAGTTTGATGTCTATTTGTGTATAACTGTGTGTGCTTACGATGAAATAGGCCTGCCTTTCATCTTTTCTTTAAAAAAAAAATAAATGTTTACAAAACATTTCCCTCAGATTTTAAAATTCATGGAAGTAATAAACAGTAATAAAATATGGATACTATGAAAACTGACACACAGAAAAACATAACCATAAAGTATTGTTGTTCCAGGATACAGATATTAATTAAGAGTAATTTCATTTGCTACACGTAGACATTCATACATATCCGGTGGCAGACTGGTTTCAGAGATGCGATTGCCGTCCAAACGCAAATGCTTGATCTTGGAGTAGGATAATGGTCCCAGGATCTTGCAGAAGCTCTTTACGTCAAACTCTAAAAATTAAAGAATAGACAACATTAATCATTTTTCAGTATACTGGCTCAAAACAATAAAAAAAATTGTGTTTAAAAAATATTATAAAGTAGGACATCTTCCCATTTAGAAAAGTCACAATATAGTACATATATATATGAACTTGCAACCATGAAAGGCATATTTCAGGCTACTAAAATGGCACAGCAATATTTACTAATCATGGTAGATCAAGATATTCAGTGTAGTCTTTCAAATAACAGAACTTATTTATTACTAGAAGTTGTTTTTTAAAGGGCATTCAATAAGTGTGTCATATTATCTAATAACCTTTTAGAAATATTTAGTCTAACCTGAAGAAACATAAATGGATCCTGTTGTTGTATGAACAGTCTCATCAATATAAGTACTCTTGATTTTTGCATCTAAAAATAAGAAGGGTCAACTAGATGATCTATAAAGAATTTTCTAGCAAACACACACCATGACAATGATAAAAATTCCAAGGCATAAACCAAGTAATTCCAGCAACCGTACATTGCAACAATGATCAAAATTCCAAAGCAAAAAACAAATCATGGCATATCCACCATCTGAACACGTGTTTTTTGTTTGTTTGTTTAGTTTTGTCGAGAGTTAAAAAGCTGCCACAAATGAAACAATGATTTACTTTTTAATAGAAACCAAGAGTGTTACTGAATTGGCAGACCTGTATGTACACAAAAACTATGTTTGCCTATATCTGTTTTCAAGTCCTTTTTCTTGTTTGCATTTTCAAGTCCTTATCTTGTTTTCATTTTAAAACTCTAGTTAACAAAGACTTCAGTGGAACCCCAAACACACATGCTTTTTAAAATAACTCATCAGTCAATTTCTGGTATTTTTAACTCATCAGTCAATTCCTGGTACCAACATGTGAGAAAGTGAGGAAAAGTGGAAAGAAGATGGGTATAGCCCCACCTTGGAATTTTACCTCAGTCACTTACCAGGTGGGCAACCTTGGAACACTTATCTGATCTTCCTGTTAGAAACAACATATCTATTTTACCTTGTTGCATGAAGATTAAATTAAGTTGTGTAAAACACTTCACATAGTACCAGATCATACTACATCCTTAACTGATTTCCTTTTAATTTTGTGGTCTTTTCCAAATTACTCTACATTAGGAAGACCTCTGGATAAGCTAACGCTTAGAGTTGCAAGTCTGAAATAGAAAACGATTTATTTTGGCTATATACTTCCCTAATATTAAAAAATAAATAAGGGGAACTTTTTCTATTTTAAGCAAATGTGAAATGTTGGTATGGATGATTACTATCTGGCAAAATAACCGAAACTGAGAAGATAAGTGAAAAGACAACAAAAACACCTGACCAAATGTCAAAGATAAGGAAGAAATAAAGGAAACGATTATGTTACCTTTCCAAATGACCACTACGTGCTGGGCACTATGCTTTCTGTCTCAGCTCGGCACTGACAGGCCATTGGCCTTTCTGCCATAGACTTCCTTTCCCATCTTCCACACCAGCTCTTCCATCTTTCACTCATACAATGTATACCTCCAGATGTGCCTGCATCTGTATAGCTCTTCCTTGTTTCAAAGAAGCAGTCCTGCTCTTGCAGACAATCTCTACCCACCAAATCTAATGTATTCCGTCATCCCTCAAACATTTTTAATTCCTTTAGCATTTTGGTCTATTCTTCCTCCTAACCACATGTTAAAATGAGAAATCAAATACTGCCACACAGTGAATTTTCCACTGTAAACAACAATGGGGGTTAGCTATGTTAGCCTGACTGTGTATTGTATGACAGTCAAACAGCACCAACCCCTACCTTGGCTGCTTTTCAGAAACAACAAAGAACATGTGGTGCTTCAGAGTTGGCAAGCATGGTCTCCTGTATGAGAATGTTTAACCCTATTAAGAGTTATATGAAACTGGCAGAATTAACAAATATCGTATGCATATGGTATATTAAAATATTTTCTGAGAGCAATATCTTTATTTAGTATGGCCAGAAAACCAATTTTCATCATATATAGATGTTCCGTTTCAATAGATTATTTAGCAGACATGATTACTTTATATGTGGATCAGTGTTTCCTGATTCACATGTGAATCAGTGTTTATATGTGAATCAGTGTTTTTACATGTGTATATATGTGAATCAGTGTTTATTTAGAAAAAACTTATCTGTGAATCATGGTTTTTCTCCTCTGCCAAGCTCTGCCAAAGATTAATGGCAGAATTATCCTGGTGGGAAATGGTAAATTTCAATTTCCCACTGGAATCTGTACGACTTAAATTGAAGAACATCCCAGAAGACCAGATAAGTGCAAAAATGGTCCAAATGCATAAGGTCAAACTTCATCCCAGAAGATAAATGAAAAATAAAGAGAGGGGAAAGACAAAGTGTAGAAATATCAAATGAGGGGCAGGATTGTACCTCAGACAAAAAAGCTCTGTAATACTATCTCTTTCAAAAAAAAAAAACGTTAGAAGGCCCCATCATATTCCTTTTCTCCTTAATCTTCTTCACAGTCCTCATCAGAGCACTGTGAAGGCCACACACCATAACAGAGATAACAGAGGCAAATGATGATCGTGACAGCAGAGGTACATGTTGAGTCCCGAGTAGTTGATGGCAGGAAAGACCATGAGGCTATATGAGGGTGGGCATGGTGGCTCACGCCTGTAATCTTGGTACTCTGGGAGGCCAAGGCAGATGGATCATTTGAGGTCAGGAGTTCAAGACCAGCGTGGCTAACATGGTGAAACCCATCTCTACTAAAAATACAAAAATTAGCTGGGTGGTGGTGGCCTGAGGTGGGAGAATTGCTTGAGCTTGGGAGGTGGAGGTTGCAATGAGCTAAGATTGCACCACTGCACTACAGTCTAGATGGCAGAGTAAGACTCTGTCAAGAAAGAAAGAAGAAGGGCTGGCTGCGATGGCTTATGCCTGTAATCCTAGCACTTTGGGAGGCCTAGGTGGGGGGATCACCTGAAGTCAGGAGTTCAAGAAAGAAGAAGGGAGGAAGGAAGGAAAGAAGCAAGGAGGGAAGGAGGGAAGGAAGGAGAAAGAAAGAGAAAGAAAGAAAGAAGAAAGAAAGAAAGAAAGAAAGAAAGAAAGAAAGAGAAAGAAAGAAAGAAGAAAAAAAAGAAAGAGAAAGAAAGAAGGAAAGAAAGGGTATTGGATATATGATTGAGCTAGAATTATTCTTTGAAGTAGAGGGATATTTTGTTGACTTTTTTATTTTTCTATTATTTTTATTATTATTTTTTTTTCTGAGAGTCTTGCTCTGCACCCAGTATGGAGTGCAGCGGCGTGATCTTAGCTCACTGCAACCTCCACCTCCCATGTTCAAGCAATTCTCCTGCCTCAGCCTCCTCAGTAGTTGGGATTACAGGTGCCCACCACCACACCCAGCTAATTTTTGTATATTTAGAGGAGAGGGGGTTTTACGATGTTGGCCAGGATGGTCTCAAACTTCTGACCTTGTGATCCACCCGCTTCTGCCTTCCAAAGTGCTGGGATTACAGGCATGAGCCACTGTGCCCGGCTGACATTTTATTTGTTTAATGAAGCCAGATGCAATATTTGTGTTGCACAGCTCAGTCATTTAAACACTTAAGGACACATCAAACACAGGAACAGCTTTTTACTTACTCTCAAGTTCATTGACCTCCAGGTAATAGTTTTCAAGGTTTTCATTGACAGTTGGTATGTTTTTAAGCTTGTTATAGGACAGATCCAGCTCAACCAGGGATGACACATTGAAAGAATTTCCAGGTATTCCACTATCAGCCAGTTCATTGTGAGATAAACGCAGATACTGCAGTGCATTAAAACGCTTGAAATACTCATCAGGGATGTTGCTGATCTTATTGTTGTCTAAGTAGAGAGTTAGAAGAGAGACAGGGAGACCAGAAGGCAGTTTGGTCATCTGATTGAAGCTCAAGTCAAGGTATTCGAGTGATTTAAGACCTTTAAAAGCAGCTGAAACAGCATCCTCTTTCAGCCGATTGTGTTGGAGATGAATGAAGGTCAGGTTTACCAGTCCTTCAAAAGAGCCCAGCCTTGTGATCTTGTTATGAGTAAGCTGCAGATCCTCCAGAGATTTGGGAAGTGGGCCCACAGACTCTGTCAGGTTGTTGTAGTTTATGTGCAGCTTCTTCAGTTGTTTCAATTTAGAGAAAACTCTCCCTTTTATCTTGGAGTTTTCTAGAAGGTTGTGATCTAGAATGAGCCACTGCAGATCCGTGACATTCTCAAAGGCCTTTTCATCAATATGGTCAATCTGGTTATTCCTAAGGTAAAGATACTTGATTCCAGGAGGCACCATTGGCACACTTTTCAATTTCAGCTCATCACAGTACATGGCACTTGGGTAGCTTTCAGGGCAGTTACATTCTGGTGCACAGTTTGGTGATGATTGCCCATAAATTGATAAGGGAAAATCATAATCATAGTACTGGCCACTGGTACCACCAATCAATGCCAAGAATAGAGTAAATGCACTTAGATTCATTTTTGGCAAATGGCTTGAATCCTAAATAAAGATGAAACATTTATTAATATAAAATAATATACTTTCAAGAAAATACAATTTCCAACACTAAGTGCATTAGAAAATGTGCATTTTGTTATTTTATAGCTATTTTTAGTGCCTCTAACAGTATCTTTTACATTTTTATTTAGGCATGAGGACAAAGGTGTACGTTTACAAACTGTGGGGTGAGCAGGTTTCAGGTTAGATTGCATACACGTGCGCCCCCTTCTGGGAAGCCAGGCCTAATTGTCCCAGTCAATGTCTTCAGCTTCTTCCTTAATGAAATGCCTTCCTGTAAGAGGTTTCTGGGTGGTGCTCATTGACCACTGTATTAGACTACTGCTTCAGATCATCTCTCAGAAAACGAGAATGAGAAGACAATTGTAAACTGTATACTCCACCCTACCATTCGACATCATTAAAATGACTCATGAAGAAGATCCTTACGGGAATATGGGCAAGCTGTCGTTTTGCTTGTATGTGGGAGGGAAATGGAAGGTACATTCCTTTAAAAGTGTCTGGTTATTTCTGGTTCTGAGGAAGGAGAACAGAATTCCTGGTGCTGGTGTGCATGCATACCAATTCAAGTTGTGCTGAACGTTCCAAACTTTTTAAAGCACATTGCAAAACTAAGTTCTGAAACTAATTTCATAAATTAGCTATTTATTAAATGTTAGTAATATTTAATAATTACTAATGTTTACTTATCAGGAAAACGTCACACATTCTAAGACTTTCTCAATCTGGAAAGAGATTCAACAGGTATAGAAAGATAGTATTTTCCAAATTTTAAATTAGAGTTTATAGTATCAATTACTCACAAGTTCTCTACCTTCTTCATGCCAAAATTGAAGATGCCATGGTTTGCTTATATGGCTTTTAGTGGCCTCACAGGATGGAGATGGGAGAGAGGGGGATGTGTTTAAAGTTTGGATTTAACGCTGGCATCAGGAGCTATCTAGGAAATTATTCATTTGAGAATATGAATTTAAAATAATGCGTAACACTTATCTTGTCATAGGAACATGTTTCTAAGGTGAGATTCAAAAAAGTACAGTTCAGTGTCTTATGGAGGTACAGGGTTAGCAATTTAGATAAGGGGAAATTATGATACAACAGTTAGACTTTTATAGAGTGAAGAGTTGTAGCTGAGTCACACTTGGCAGCCCTGGGAGATAAATCATTAATGTGAAGAAAGATCTACATTCTAACAGATAACTTAGAATATTGTATCTTCCTATGAAAGTATGATTACAAGCTTTTGAATCAAGTAAGATCTTTGGGGTTAGAAACTGAAAATGTCTTCTATTTGCTTTAATTTGAAATTATAAGGCACTTATTTCAGATCAGATGGAACATTATAAAACAGTTGTTAGAAATACTTTGATTGCTGAATAAGGTAACATGTAGCCAGATTCTCAGTAAATTACTCTCTAAGATTGTTACGAGGGGCATTTAGTTTTGTTGATAGAACTTGGCCATAATAATAATTGCATAGCAATAAAAAGAATGTGATGACATACTCCCAGAGTTATTTATAAGTTATAGAATGTTAATATTATAAAGATTTGTCTTGCTTTATTAATAAGCTATTTTCAATTTAGTATACACCAAAATATTCATGGTAGCTATAATGTGAGTATAAATAGTAATGAAAAAATGCTTCCATATTTTTTGGCAAGGTGGAAACAAGGATGCTGAATTCAACGAGAGTTTGTAACCATATAATGACTCCACTATGAGGCAAAATCAGACTGTACTTCCCTCCGTTTTTTCAAATACCTGTGGCTATAGAAAAAATGCTGTTTTCAAAAAACTAAATCATTTCCCAGAATATCTTTAAAAACTCATTCCTTAAAGGCATATATCCAAGAAACAAATATTTTAAATTAACAAAACAGAAATAATCCATGGAGTCTCTAAATCTTTTGACTCACGTTTTATAACATGAAATGTTTATTGTAAATTATAACAAATTGTCACAATATACTTATTGAAATGTATTTTGAATGCCGATTAAAATGACTTTCCTTTGCTCCAATATTAGGGTTCAATACTAACATATATACTAATTAGGATACATAACAAACATTTTAATTTCTATATATTTTTTCACTGTGTTTACTTAACTATTTTCTCATTCTAACCTTGAAACTTTTTATAACTTCCCTTGCCATGCAAAACAACATATATTGTATAAAATCTCAAGTCTATAAATCATGGAAAACATATTAAAATGTGAAAGTAAATGCTCAAAACTGTGGATTTGCTGTTGACTAGCCATTGGCAAAATTGCTCTGGAATTTTTCCTGATCCTGTTACAAAAAACGCTGTCCCAAACAGTTAGCATCCCCAGTGCGATAGTTAAAACAGCACTTACCTTGCTGTCTTGACACTGCTTTTGTTAATTCTTAAAGCAGATGCGCTATGGACAAGAATCCACCAATATATGCTGTAAACTCTGTCAGGACGGAACTGGCTGCCAGATTCTGAGTGATACAAGAGCTGCAGGGGGGTGGGGAGACCCAGCCCAGTCACGCCAGTCTGAATGGGGCTGTCATGGTGGGGACCTTGCGGTGGGGCATGTGAACACTGCTCTCTAACGAAGTGCAGGTGGGCCTGGGAAGGCCAGCCCAGCTCACTCCCTGTGGGATGGGAGAGAGATCCGTGTTAAACCAACTCAATCATCATAGCTTTTAACCAAGAACTGAGTCCTGCTTCAAATAAGGAAGCTCAGAGTGAGAACATTTCTCTCACAAGCCTCTTTACGTCTGTGGCTGTGGCAACAGTTAAATGCAGTGTGCTCAGCCAACTACAATGTGCATCTAAAGAGCTCATAAATCATATGCAGGACAAGTAATTTCAGGAAAACGCAAATGAACAGACTCAGAGGAATTGAATCCCTTTGCCCATCACTTTTGAAATCAGCATTGATTTACTTGGAATAAATGTTTTGGCCATGAGGGTAACTTTTATTAGTTTTGAAAGCATAAAATGTGCTTCATATATACTTGGATACACATGATAAATATCAACATTTTGAGTTTACTTCTAATGCTGAGGAGACTCATTTTATTTTATTCAGGTCTGGAACCAATCAGCAAAGTTTTGCCTGTTTCTTATTTTGTGGATTTCATTTAGGAATTCACCCAAAATCTTACTGGGGAATAGCATTCTATAGCTTAATGCCAAAAAACATGAAAGAACAGAGAAAAAAGCATATGCTAAAAATATCACAAGGCAATAATCCTTCATTCTCTCATTGCATGCTAGGAATTTTTTTTAAGTTAAAAGTTATTCAAAGTTATAATCTCCCAAAGGCCTGGCTTGATATATCTTTCATTATCGGTTCCTGATGCATGGTTTCAGCAAATGAGAGATGTACTTAAATCCTTGTCTATTTCATTTTGTGATTTTTATCAGATGTATTTATCAGAATTTTTTCCCAAAATGTTCACTTCCTCATGTTTATAAGAACTTTTAGAACAAGGTATTTTAGTATAAGTTGTCACATTGTTATTTTTATCTTTAAAAATAACTATATCACACTTTAGGAATCAGACTTAAGAAAAATTAACTCCATGACTAATACCGTATTTGTCCAAAAAAGAATATTAGAATAAATGCCTTATTTTTGCAATAGAACTGTTCAAAAACAAAAGGTATTCTTCTCAAAATTAACTAATGGAATTGTAAGATGATTCATAAGCATAACATTTTTACTAATATTATTTTAAGAAAACTATTGATAGGCATCAGTTTTGACAAAGTAACTGAATAAATTTGTATCTTGAAGTGTGGATGTGGCAACATGTGTGCGTGTTAGTGTGTAATGTAAAAGGAAAGAAACTATTACTTAATTAACATTTGGTTTAAAAAAAAACTATTGCCTACAAATATTTTCAGGAGTATGAATTTAGACTCAGAAAGTCTAATTCACTTGTTAAAAGTCACCTAACAAGTAAATAAAAGAATAAAACCATGAACATCTTTATTCATTGGGAAGAGGGTGAACAGGATGGAGCCGAGACAATGTAGTTCACTCGATCAGTTCAAAATACTTTATAGACAATGTTATTAACAGTTGAGAAAAAAAGAAATATTAATTAGGCAATAGTTTTTTTTTAAAAAAAACAAATGTTAATTAAGTAATAGTTTCTTTCTTTTTCATTACGCACTAAGACACACATGTGTAGCCACATCCACACTTTAGAACTTTTGTGTAAGATATAAACATTCCATCCTGGCCAATGGTGATCCACATCACTGGTGGTAATGAGTGTTGGTGGCGGAATGTGTTTCATCGTATTACATGTTAAAATGATGGCGTTCTCATTGTTCAACTCCTATTTATGAGTGAGAACGTGGGGAACAACACACACCTGTCGGGGGTCGGGAGCAAGGGGAGAAAGAGCAGTAGGAAAAATACCTAATGCATGCAGGTCTTGAAACATAGATGATGGGTCAATAGGTGCAGCAAACCACCATGGCAAATGTATACCTATGCAACAAACCTGCACATTCTGCACATGTATCCTGGAACTTTAAGAAAAATTTAAAAAAAAAAAAAAAAGATGGAGTTGCCCTCTTCAGCCTGGGAACTGGATTTCCTGTTACCTGAAACTAGCAAGGATGATAAAATATCTTATGATTATTTCACCCACTGTGTTCTGAACCCAGCCCTGGACTTACAGGACAAAATAATAAATTGAATATTCCATCCTAGTGATAACTGTCTTTTGGTGTATCTTCTTAATGTGTGTGTATAAACACAAACACACAGACAATTTGGTTTTCACAAATCTCATAACATTATGCTTGCAGTGTCAGACTCATTTTCATATAACAGTAAGTCATGGATGTTTTTCTATATAATTAAATATCATTCTCTACTGCCATTCTTATTTGCTACATGAAATTCTGTTATATGGGTGTACCGTAATTTAGTTGTTAGTTTTTAACATTGAATACATAATTTATCTCACAATTTGCAAAGCACTGTCATATAAAATGGAATTTTATTCTTTAAATTGGTTGTACCTGCTTTGTCTAATCTGCTTATCTCAAAAGATACATTTTAACGAAAATGTATTTTGAATAAATGGTTTATGCTTTCAAATCATACAATAGAGTGGATTTGAATGTTTTTCTCTTCTCACAACAATCTAATTCCCATTCTTAATTTTAGCATTTCTTATAAGTCATGAAACTATCTTTTATTTCCATAGTCCTTGTGCTCATATGTATATGTATTTTTAGACCTATATACTGCTACACCGATTAATGTTTTAGTATAGTCTACCATTTATACATAGTACTTTTATAATGCACACTTATTAATGAAAAATATGTAATAAAACGTATCATTGATAATTCCAAAAATATACTTGCCATGTAAGATATTAAGAAAAATGAAAGCAATTGTAGAATTTAAGTCTAAAGTTAAATTTAGACTTATTTCACATTTAAAATAAGTTTAAATGTGAAATAACACATAGCTTAACTAACTCTCCAATTTCACTTTCTATAAGTAATTATTATTTAGCCTTTATTACTTCAGCTGTTTCAGATATGTCTTATATACACAGTAGAATTTCATTTCTCCTTCCTCTTTTATGGCAGCCTATGAGATAACTCAGGCAGTTCAGAACACAGATAACTTCTTCACTTAGATAAGTGCATGGTCATAAATTTGATTTTGGGAGAAATTACTCTTTTCTCATGATGAGCAATGCTGTATTGAGCAAATTGTGTACAAGATAGTTTAAGGAAAATCACAAAAGTAAGTGAGCTTTCAGTAGAACACGAATTTGTATACATATTTAAAAATTTTGTATTACCTAATTACCTCCAAAATATTGTTCTGCTTATCACTCCCATCAATGGTATATAAGAATACAGTTTTAATAGTCATTCATAAAGTTTGAATATGCTCGAGCTTAAAATATTTGTGATCTAATTGTTAAAGTTTTATTTTCTAAATAATATCTGGTAGTGCCAGTCTCCCTTCTTTATTTCTTAAGTTTAAGCTTATCAAACCTTAAAACATCTGACCACAGCTAACCTTCCTGATGCCATTTTCTTTCCTGCTTCATTTTGGCCTTTATTCACGACCTGAAATATGACACGTCTGTTCCTACTTCAAGTCCTTTACCAGCTGTTCTCTGATTGAAATGCTTTTCCCACATATTAGCGGTTCTCAAACATTTTGCTCACAGGACTCTAAATATTTAAAATTTGTTGATGTTTTGAGGACCCCAAATATGTATGTGGAGTTCATCTACCAGTACATGTCACATTCAAAATTAAAACTAAAAATTAAAGTATTTAAGTAATTCATTATGATATAAAATAACAAGTCCCTGTCATGTTAATATAAATAACATTTTTATGAAAATACTAACATATTAAAAAAAAAGTGAGAAAATGGAATTGCCTTATATATTTGACTATATAACTTTTCTATGACTATAGAAAATTCTAGAACACACAAGTAGATATCCTACTAGCCATCAGAACAATGACATTGTCACGTCATGTGGCTTCTGTTAAAATTAATTTTCTTCTGAGATAATTAAATTGAGTTGAAATTTAAGTGGAATTAAACTGAGTTGAGATTACCTAAATTGGCTACCAATAATGCTGATTTTCTCAATTAAATATCTATGTAGGATGAGTTTTTCTTTATATGTATCAATCATATTTTGTAATTTTTGTAGTCTTGTTTTGCAATACTATTTTTTTTCAACTGCTTTTCTTTTTGAAGAACAATAAGAACTCAACAAGTGGTAGTTTATTAAAGGGTAGTTTCAATGTGGTATTTAAAGTTACATCAAGGAAGATTTTCTACTATTTCCAAAATTCTAATTTTTGCTTTTAAGTTTAAGCTTTGCCAACTACTGTCAGTTGTTCTCCTTGAAAAGAAAAATACACTTTATTTGTTGACAGTATATTTAATAAATACTCTAATCTGACAAACCACACTTTTAATTAAAAATATGTTCCATAAAAAAGTGACTAGTCCAACCAGAATCAGCTGTAGATTTGTCCATTTGTAAGGCAAAAATACAATCCCACCTATACGGTATTAATTCAATCTTCATGTCTTGAGTAAATATTTATTTTGATTAATTACTATACCATTGGAAAGTAGCTTGCTGTGATTTATTTCACTGACTTTTGTCCAGCAGACAATCAGCAATGACATTGTAGTTGTCAACATTTGTGTGTACTTCTCAGACCATGCTATATACTTCATCTAGTAAAATGCTCAATGGCTTTATGATTTCCACTCTGAAAAGCTATAACAAATTTTTTTTTTTTTGCTTTTAGGGTCCACTACATCTACAGTTAACTATTTAGCTCACTTTTTATTTTATTGTACTTCAGGTTCTGCCGTACATGTGCAGATCATGCAGGACTGTTGGGTAGGTAGGTACACACATGGCAATGTGGTTTGTTTCCTCCATCCTCCTGTCACCTACATCTGGCATTTCTCCCCATGTTATCCCTCCCGGACCTCCCCACCTCCCTGCTGTCCCTCCCTTGTCCCCCTCAACAGAACCCAGTGTGTGATGCTCCCCTCCCTGTGTCCCTGTATTCTCATTGTTTAACACTTGCTTATGAGGGAGAACATGCGGTGTTTGATTTTCTGTTCTTGTGTCAGTTTGCCAAGAATGATGGTTTCCAGATTCATCCATGTCCCTACAAAGGACACGAACTCATCATTTTTTATGGCTGCATAGTATTCCATGGTGTATATGTGCCACATTTTCCTTGTCCAGTCTATTGTTGATGGGCATTTGGGTTGATTCCAGGTCTTTACTACTGTAAACAGTGCTGCTATGAACATACATATTCATGTGTCTTTATAGTAGAACGATTTATAATCCTTTGGGTATATATCCAGTAATGGGATTCCTGGGTCAAATGGAATTTCTATTTCTAGGTCCTTGAGGAATCGCCACACTATCTTCCACAATGGTTGAACTAGTTTACATGCCTACCAACAGTGTAAAAGTGTTCCTGTTTCTCCACATCCTCTCCAGCATCTGTTGTCTCCAGATTTTTTAATGATTGCCATTCTAACTGGCGTGAGGTGATACTTCAATGTGGTTTTGATTTGCATTTCTCTAATAATCAGTGATGATGAGCATTTTTTCATGTTTGTTGGCCTCATAGATGTCTTCTTTTGAAAAGCATCTGTTCATATCCTTTGCCCACTTTTGGATGGGTTTGTTTTTTTTTTCTTGTAAATCTGTTTTAGTTCTTTGTAGAATCTGGAAATTAGCCCTTTGTCAGATGGGTAGATTGCAAAAACTTATTCCCATTCTGTTGGCTGCCAGTTCACTCTACTGATTGTTTCTTTTGCTGTACAGAAGCTCTGGAGTCTAATTAGGTCCCATTTGTCTATTTTGGCTTTTGTTGCCAATGCTTTTGGTGTTTTAGTCATGAAGTCCTTGCCTATGCCTATGTCCTGAATGGTTTTGCCTAGGTTTTCTTCTAGGGTTTTTATGGTGTTAAGTCTTATGTTTAAGTCTTTAACTCATCTGGAGTTAATTTTAGTGTAAGGTGTCAGGAAGGGGTCCAGTTTCTGCTTTCTGCACACTGCTAGCCAGTTTTTCCAACATCATTTATTAAACAGGGAATTCTTTCCCCATTGCTTGTTTTCGTCAGGTTTGTCAAAGATCAGATGGTTGTAGACTTGCGGCATTGCCTCTAAGGCCTCTCTTTTGTTCCATTGGTCTATATCTCTGTTTTGGTACCAGTACCATGCTGTTTTGATTACTGTAGCCTTGTAGTATAGTTTGAAATCAGGTAGCGTGATGCCTCTGGCTTTGTTCTTTTTGCTTAGGATTGTCTTGGCCATGCCAAGACATAGGAAGTTTAAGGGGGTTTTGGTTCCATATGAAGTTTAAGGTGGTTTTTTTCAGTTTTGTGAAGGTCATTGGTAACTTGATGGGGATAGCATTGAATCTATAAATTACGTTGGACAGTATGGCCATTTTCATAATATTGATCCTTCCTAACCACGAGCATGGAATGTTTCTCCATCTGTGTCCTCTCTTATTTCCTTGAGCAGTGGTTTATAGTTCTCCTTGAAGAGGTCCTTTACATCCTTTGTTAGTTGTATTCCTAGGTACTTTATCCTCTTTGTAGCAATTGTGAATGGGAGTTTGCTCATGATTTGGCTCTCTGTTAGTCTGTTATTGGTGTACAGAAATGTTTGTGATATCTGCACGTTGATTTTGTATCCTGAGTCTTTGCTGAAGTTGCTTATCAGTTTAAGGAGATTTTGGGCTGAGATGATAAAAGAAAACTTCAGGCCGATATCCATGATGAACATCAATGCAAAAATCTTCGATAAAATACTGGCAAACAGATTGCAACAGCACATCAAAAAGCTTATCCATCACGATCAAGTAGGCTTCATCCCAGGGTGCAAGTCTGATTCAACATATGCAAGTCTATAAAAGTAATTTACCACGTAAACGGAACTAAAGACAAAAACCACACGATTATCTCAATAGATGTAGAGAAGACCTTTGACAAAAGTCAACAGCCCTTTATGCTAAAAATGCTCAATAAACTAGATATTGAAGGAACATATCTCAAAATAATAAAAGCTATTTACGACAAACCAACAGCCAGTATCATACTGAATAGGCAAAAACTGGAAGAATTCCCTTTGAAATCCAGCACTAGACAAGGATGCCCCCTCTCTCACCACTCCTATTCAATATAGTATTGGACATTCTAGCCAGAGCAATTAGGCAAGAAAAAAAAATGTATTCATTTAGGAAAAGAGGGAGTCAAATTGTCTCTATTTGCAGATGACATGATTGTACATTTAGCTCATTTTTTTAAAATCTGAATGATTGGTCTCAAAATGTTGCTACAATTCAGCTGTTACCTTAAAAATATTTAAAATGTTTTCTTGCATAAGAAAAAATAAAGCAAATTATTAATATCAATAATTCAAAGGTAAATATTAATCAATATCATTACTATTTATTAATAACATTGATTACTATTATTTATTGGTTTTCATTATATTTCTGTTGCCTATTTTAATTTTCACTTACTTTCTTCGGATTCAGACAAATAATTCTTTCTCATAATTCAGATAAATCCTTCATATATAAATTTTGTGCATTGTAGCTATGGGTTATGAAAGAAAGTCTTCAAGAAAGCAAGTCTTCAATTTCTCCTTTTGAAGATAATGTTTTATTTATTTATTTATTTTTGAGATGGAGTCTAGCTCTGTCCTCCAGGCTGGAATGCAGTGATGCAATCTCTACTCACTGCCACCTCCACTTCCTGGGTTTAAGCAATTCTCCCGATTCAGCCTCCCGAGTAGCTGGGACTACAGGTGCCTGCCCCCAAGCTCAGCTAATTTTTGGAGTTTTAATAGAAATGGGGTTTCACCTTCTTAACCAGGCTGGTCGAATTCCTGATCTCAAGTGATCTGCCTGCCCAAAGTGCTGGGATTACAGGCCTGAGCCACTGCACCCGGCTTCATTTTTTAAATATAAGAAGAACATATTATAATTTTTATTTTATAATCAAATATAACATTAAATTCAGAATACAAATTTGTTAAATGAAATTAAAAGAGTTAGCAAACTTTGAAGAAATAAAAATAGTGTTACAAAACAAGCCTGCAAAGATTATAAAAGAATGTTTTATTGGACAATAACTAGATTGCACAAATAATAGCAGACAAAACAAAGATAAATAGGAATACGTAGTGTTACTGAGAACTGAGTTAACCACTAAAAGCACATTTATGTTCCAAAATCATGACTACAGAAACTTCTAGAAAAATAAGAATACATAAGCAGGCATTATCCTAGCCAACAGAACAATAACATGGTCACATGTTACATGGCTTCTGGAAAACTCCATTGCTCACTTATGAGATAAACTGAAAAGTACAAATAATATCTTAATATTATCAGAAAAATAATTTTTACCTTGTGGACTTCCTGAAAGGGTCTCCAGGTTCCTGATACACACTTAGAGAACTGTTGCCCTGAACTGTTTTATCATTGGCTGCTTCTCACTTAGGTCTCTGCATCCTCAGACAGGCTTTGAACCACAAAAACTCAAGTGGTCTTAGAGCCTCCTTGGGTTATTCTCTACCATTTTAATATATTATAATTTCTTATCATTTACCACTCTTGGAAATTATATTAATATTTAGTATATTTAGTAATCATTTATTTTTTAATTTTGACCTTCTAGTATGTCACTTCTATGAAAATAAGGACTCGATATGTCCCTTAGGCTTGATAAAAGGTAGACTCTCCATACATATTTGTTGCAGGAAAATATTCTGGAATAGTTTTCTAGAATATTCCTTGTGATTCTTTATGTGTCTATTTTTTTCAGATGAATTTTCATATAAATTTTATTATACCAAAAACAATATAATGGTATTTTAATGTATTCACACTGATTTTTATAGGTTATAGTGGGAAAAGTCAACAAGTTAGTCATTTGTGACATGTTTTGACATCCAAGGATAGATTGTCTTGCATTCATCTGTGTGTTTGTGAACATCTAGCTTTTAATTGCATCTGAAAAATAAATTATTTAACTTTTGAAAACTCCATACTATGCCACAGTCATGATGAAATATGGATCCCACTTTAAGTATTAAATAATTTAAGATGATATATTTTTAATATTTTCTTCAGGTCCATATTATTTTATTTTAATCAATGAGCCAACCAGACCTAGAAGATATAATCCTGTGGTGGGTGATGCTGATATGCGTTTCAATTTTGTTGTACATGATAAGCAAGAAAAAATTAAACTTCTATATATTTCACATAAAAGCAAGTAAAGCCTAAGAAATATATAGCCTTCTTTCACACTTCAAACTTCAAACCCAGGTGTTTCTCTGACATGTTCTTTGAAGCTCTCATAGCAGATAAACACCACTGTATGTGAATCATGTCTGCCAGATGTTAAGGTATGATATGTGTTGATTATCATATATATAACAGTTACACATAGCCTAGAATTTAATTCAAATTAAATAGGAAAATGTGGAATATATTATTTCAAATATGAAAATAAAAAATACATACAAATCACACTATACCAGCTACAAACAGAAAAGTGATGACATCAGGCATTCTGCCTTCTTCTGTCCCCCAGTAATCAATGAGTGTATACGTAATTAGTGAATATATTCTAGCAGTTAAGACTTCTTTACAACATATGTACAGTGTGATCTTAGGCAATTCATTTAGTCATAGTTTATTACTAAAACAAGAATGGTCATGTTTCTATCTCATAAATCTTTCTTTGTGAGCCTAAATGAGTTACTGCATGTAAAATCCTTGAATAATTATTTGCCCAAGGTAAGCATTCAATAAATGTTAGTTATTATTACTGTTACAGAGACCCCTCATTTTCAGCATGTATGAAAGAGAGTGACAAGGAAGGTGTTGCATAGTCCAGGAGCAATAAATTCCAATTTCCCAAGATCAGAATCTTTGCTTCTGTGCCTTTCATTGTCTGCTCTGCAGGTATCACTCTCTCTGGATATAAACTCTTTAAACCTCATTTTTAACTTTGATAAAATAGAATTAATTACCTTTATCATGTGGATGTTGAGTATTAAAAAAATCATTGTAAGCATATAGTGATTTATTTTATGTAAACTGAAACATACAAATTATGTTTACATAAATTACATTTAATAACATTAATATTTACAAATACATGCTTGATATTTATACTAATATTTACACCGAAAAGGTTATAAAACCAAGTAAAAATGATAACTTATCATAAATGTTATAAATAAAGTAATAAGGAGGCAGTGAGAGAGAATAAAAAGGTTGAAAAAGCAGAGAAGTCCTCCCTCTTGGATAAACTAATATTTAAACTTGATAGGGAAAGGTGAGAAAGTAGAAGAAAAGGTGTTCAATGTAGAAGAGGTTTCAGGATTTTGAAGTGGGGCCGGATGGTAAAAGCTTGGTTGTTGAGTGACATGAAAATTGTGATTAGGCATGTAATGATGATGGGTTCATGGAGGTCATTCAAGGCATACTACAGCTATGGATTTTGGATTTTTTTTAATGTTTTAGGATGCTAGTGATTATAAGCAGTAGAGCCCAAGAGGAAGCAGGAAGTCAAAATGAGACATAACAGTATTAGTCCAGGCAAGAAATGAAGATAATGGCTTGGACTAGAAAAGTGACATTAAAGGTGTATATAACTTAGAATACACAATTGCAATGTAATCAAGTGTAGGAAAAGATAGGCAAAGCTTCTGCTCCACCCTCTGAAAGTTTGCTGAAAATGAATTTACGGTAGCAGATTGATAGGAGACAAAGATATACAAACTTGTTAATGTGCATGGAGGAAAACCACAGGAAAGTGATTACCCAATAACCCAATGAGGTCCAGATGCTTATGTAGCTTTCTTCATAAGGAAAGGGGAGATACGAGAAATCTGGCAATTTTGAGAAGTGCTGAATTATTTTTAGAGAGAATGAATGGGCATTTTTTGGAAATGAATCTGCAGCAAACCACAATGGCATGTGTATACCTATGTAACAATCCTGCACGATCTCCACATGTACCCCAGAACTTAAAAGTATGATAAAAATAAAGAAAGAAAGAAAGAAAAAATGAAAAAAAAAAAAAAAGAAACTTAACGGGACTGATAAGTTACAGGAAGGTCAGGAGCATAACTGCACTGTGAAACAAGGTTGTCTTAATATGTAGACAGCTTCCCAGGTAATCTTTTGGTACTGTTCTCTGAAGAATAGATTAAAAAGTCAGCCTAGGCCTGGTGACCACTGACTTTAGTCTTTTCTCTTCTCTGGTGGTTAATCTTTTCTAGTTATTTGATGAGATTTCGAGGGGTGATTAGTGTCTTAACACATTAACATTTATTTTTGAAAGATGGTTCCGTAGTCAGATAAAGAAATTCCAGAGAGTTGTTCCCTGTGCTTTGGGGTGAAGGTCAGAGAGAGCTTAAGGCTGATTTTTAGATCAGCATGTCAAAACATTGTATTTTGGAATATTGTTTCTAAGCCCCAACACAGTGAACAAGTTAAAAACATAACAATATTCCCTTATAAGTTCTATAACTTTGTGTAGATTCTTCTGAGTTTTGTGTTTGCTATAGTTTGACTGTAATTTTTTTTATTATACTTTAAGTTCTGGGATAAATGAACAGAATGTGCAGATTTTTTACATAGGTGTACATGTGCCGTGGTGGTTGGCTGTACCTATCAACCCATCATCTGGGTTTTTAACCCCTCATGCATTGGATATTTTTCCTAATGCTCTCTTTCCCCTTGCCCCCCAACTTCTGACACATGGACTCAGGGAGTGAAACATCACACAGTGAAGCCTGTAGATTGATTATAATTTTGAAACATATTAGCTTTTGTGTTTTGGTGCGTGCGTGCATGTGTGTGTGTGTTCACATGTTTATGTTTGGGTTTCTTTTTAGTCATGGACCACTACTTTTGCCCTTTGTGAATCAATACATAGTGCTTCTGTATGTGTTTTGGTGTGTACTTGCTAATTTTTATTAATTCTAATTTTTCATTAAATAAATTTGACTTTCCTTTCTGTAATTCAGGTTTTTCCTTATTTTTTTCTGCTATTTTAAAGTTAGTGTCTTTTGATATGTGTAATTTTTTATGGTAAAATTTCTACTATGCTTTCAATACATATTTTCTTTTCCGCTATTAACCAGTTCATTAGAAATATTCTAAAATCAGCTATTTTATCAAGATACGAGCTCCAGAAAGTAAAGGTGATATCAGAAAAATGATCAAAAACTTTTTAAAGTAGCTATAAAATGGTCTCTCTTTCTTTCTCTCTAATTAAAGGCCTAATTAAGAATGTTAAAGATCCTATGAACTGAATTAGTAAATAAGTAACAGTGGAACTCAAATTAAAATCAATAGAAACCTATAAAATAAGATAAGACAGTTTAAAATTTTTGATTTGCTCCTTATAAAAACCAATCATTTATTCATCAGTTCATACCCAAATATTCATGAAGACTTATACATCATTTTTCACTAGAAAACAACCCTGATCTCAAGAAGAAGCACTAACTCTCGTTGGAAAAGATGCAAATAAATATGCAGTTATGTTAACATGGAGTAATGTAGTTTGGATATCTTCTCCAAATCTCATATTGAATTGCAATCCCCAGTGTTAGAGGTGGGACCTGGTGGGAGGTGTTCGAGTCATGCAGGAGGAACCCGTGTCTTGGTGCTGTCCTGGAGATAGAGAGTGAATCGTCAGGAGATCTAGTTGGTTAGGAGTGTGTGGCTCCTCCCTACCACTTGCTCTCTGGCAGCTACTCTGGCCATGTGAACTGCTGTTCCCCTTTGCCTTTCACCGTAAGTAAAAGCTCCCTGAGGCCTTCCCAGAAATGGAACCAATGCCACCACCATGATCCCTGTACAACTTACAGAACCGTGAGCCAATTAAACTTCTTTTTTATAAATTACCCAGTCTCAATTATTTCTTTATAGCAACACAAGAAAAGCCTAACACAAGGAAAGTGAAAAAAATACTTGGGATCATAGAGCAGTAGCCTCAGACCCAACCCTATGTTACTGGAGGAGGTTTCACAAAAGAAGGTGAATACCGACATGGAGTTTTAGAGTAAAGAATGAGCTCATGTTAGCCAGGGGGAGAAGTCCGAACAATTCCAGAAGGAGAGAGATCTTTGTAAAGGTCCAACTAAATGGAGGAGCCTAGGCTTTGGAAAATTTACAGGCTCTCTGTGACAGAATTCATGAACAGAAGATCTGTAGAGGTACTCAACATTAGAAGTAAATTCCTTTATGTTTGAATTAACTCTATAATATCTGAGAACACACCATTTTCCCAGGAGCTAAATTCATCAAAATTTAACTATGTGTAAGTAACATGTAAGATTAAAAATATTTTTAACTTAACCTATTAACAAACGAATACTTTCCTAAGAGTCCCATAGGCATATTTTCATAAAAATATAGTTTTAAATACTTAAATAATCTAATGTGTGTTTTTTAGTACTAATGTCCTGTGGCATGTTTTGAAAGTGACATAATGTTGACTCATTAGAAGACACATTCCACTAAAAACAAATCAACCTCTAACAGCAAATGGTATAAGTGCTCCTTATTTTTAGTGTTGAAAGTTTTGATTCTGAAATTTAATATGTACCTGTCATTCCAAATATCCTTCCTCTTTTATATTTGCAAGGAAATGGGTAAACTTTAGGATTAAGTAGTTAATAAACTTTTAGATGATACACATTTTCCAGGGTTATATGGTTTCTCCTAAGATTCAGAAGGGAATTTCAGAAAATAGCTCTGGGGTTTTAAAATGCAAGTTGTGTTTGACTTATTCATAAACCACAAAAAATTTTCATAATAATTATTTCAACATTGAAAACTCCCATAATCCCCATAATCCCCATGTGTTAAGGGAGAGATCAGGTGGAGGTAATTGGATCATGGAGGTGGTTTCCCCCATGCTGTTCTCATCATAGTAAGTGAGTTCTCAGGAGATCTGATGGTTTTACAAGGGCTCTTCTCTCTTTGCTCGATAGTTCTCTTTCCTGATGTCTTGTGAAGAAGGTGTCTTGCTTCCCTTTCACCTTTTTCCACGATTATAAGTTTCCTCAGGTCTCCCTAGCCATGCTGAACCATGAGTCAATTAAACCTCTTTCCCTTATAAATTACCCAGTCTTGGGCAGTTTTTTACAGAACTGTAAAAATGGACTAAGACACCCTGCTTGGGTGGTTGACTCTGCAGTAACAGAACCATGTACAGAGTGCATGGAGCATAGTGAAAGAAGGAGACAAGGGACCCAGGTGAGTTCCTGCATTAGTTTCATATTGCTCCTATAATAAATTACCGAAAATGTAGTGGCTTAAAATAACACAAATTTATTATCTTATAATTCTGTAGTTCAGAAGCCCAAAATGAGTTTGGGTTAAAATCAAAGTGTCAGCAGAACTGTATTACTTCTGAATTAACAAAGAGAGAATCCATTTTCTTGTCTTTTCCACATTCTAAGGCCACCAACATTCCTTGTCTCTTAAACTCACTGTCTTCAAAGACAGCAATGGCCACTTGAGTCATCCTTGCATCATATCACTGACATTGGCGCTTCTCTCTCCTTTTCTATGTTTAAAGCTGCTATGATTACCTTAGGCCCACTCAGATGATCTAGGACAATCTCATTATCTTAAGATCAGATGAGTAGAACCCTTATTCTTTTTTCAGCTACCCAAATCCCTTATTGTCGTATAATGTAATGTATTCACAAGTTCTAAGAACTAAAATGTGGTCACCTTTGAGAAGGCATTACTCTACATACAATAGTTTCCAAAACATTTTGTGAAATTATAGGTTCCCTTAAATAAAATCTGTAAAAATATTTGATTAGAAGAAACTGTTATTTAGAGCTATGACTTCTAATATGTTTAATAACTTAAAAAATAAATTCTAGCCATACTGCATGGGATTTTCTAGTATATACCCTAACATTAGAGAATTCGACTTTCTGTTTTTATTTTTTTCACATTCAGTTAGGAAGGTGAGTTGATATGTGACCTTTAATAAAGTTATTTGGCTGTTATATCTCCAAATTGTTAATTTAGTATTCGTTTGGAAGCCAGGGGAAATAAAATTATAATGGACTTATTCTGGGTCTGGTTAACATCCTTTCTGAGAATAGAATTTGGATTAACCTAAAAAATACACTGGGACTTTTGCTTGTGGGTATGTGGATTGTTCTTCCCAGAAGTGACGCTGCACACTAGACTGGGCAAACAGAAGACGGAGGGCGTGAGTGCTGGCAAGTCTGGATTTGGTTCTGTGATTATGACTCAGAGTGGAATCTCAAAATGAATTATAATCTTATTTTGCCACTTTGGAAAAAAGAAAAAGACAAGTACCTAAGTAGAAAAGCACACTGCAGTTGTGCTGGATAGTGGAAAACACTTTCCACGTGGAAAACAACCATTGAAAACACTTTCCCAAATTTCTAATATCATGGTGACCATGAACAGTATCAGGATTCATGTTTATCTTATCTCTCTCCTTTCTCTGCCTTCTTATCAATCATATTTCCCTTCATTGTTCTTGTGATCACTTGTGACACCTACCTGCCATTGTTCTATGAATATATATGTGTTCAGTACATATGCTCTGCACACAAACAGGGACTGAACAGAACTAGAAACTACAAATGCAGGGGATGTCTCATGACCTTTAGATTCACTATCTCACACTTTATTATCCTTTATAGATAATTATTTCTGACATCCACTGTGGTATCAGCTATATGGTTAGAGTATATATTGTGAACATTTACTAGAAAAAGTTTTAAAAGTAAGTAAATATATATTCTTAAATACAGTTAATATGTGGTTTAACTTGAATTCCTTCCCTCTCTTTCGCAATTTCAAACATTACTTTATTCTAAAGAACATTTTAAGATGTAGAAAGGAAAAAGTAACATTGGGAAAGAGGTGAGTTTTAAACGTGAATAAAATCCCAACATCTCCCTCTCCCACCAAAACAAAAGTCTTTCTAAATTGGTGTGAAAGGTATCCATGATACTACTTTTCTTTTACAGAATATGACTCTAAAGTGCCTGGTGTAACCTGGTCTCTCTAAACAGGTTTCATTATCCAAGCAGGGCTCCATAAGGAGCTTAATTTAATGCCTTATTCTTTAAAAGAGTCTTTTATGGTAGTGATAGCCAAAGAAAATCCAGTTCATCATTCTTAACAAAGATAATAACAGTTAACATTTATTTTGTGATTCATGACGTAGGACATTCTTGTATGTATATTATTTTACTTGATCCTTATTAAAACCCAGAGAAATACAAATTAGTATATATTAAAGATGAGGAAAGTCAGGCCTCTGGCACAGGACTTTAGCCTCCAAAATTCTGTGACTTTTCAGTTCTAACAACTTGGAAATAAATAATATTTCCTCAAAGATTTTCTCTATGCCTTTGACTGGTGGTTCTCCCTGCAGCCTTTTCTACCACCCCACTCTCGGCTCTGCCCCAAACCCAACTCAGATTCTTCTCCCATACATAGTTCTCATAAGCCCTGGGACTTTGCCTTCAGTATGTTGCCTTACTCTTGTTTCTGTCACAGCCCCCAGCACAATTTACCTTTTATTTACTTTCCTGCTTACTTTTCTTATGTATATGGATGTGTACGCCTGTATCCCTCGTTAGAATGGGCCCATGCCTGTTATTTATGGTGTTTTCACTATGGTACTTTTAGTATCTAACACAACATTCTGCACAGGTAGGAATTCAATATTTGTTAAATGAGTCAATTCACAAATGAAGATCCTGGTTTAATCTAGTCATTATTCAAACTTTTATACACACCAAAGGATTCTGAATTCTATTAGGTGCCTCTTGGATATCTTGTAAGAATTGAACCAAAATTAGGGAAGTGCAGAGATGAAGCGATTTCTTCGAAGAAGTTGGGAGACACCAGAATTTCCCCACATTTCTCAAGCCATATCATGCAAGCATTTGAGTTTGATTCTTTTGCATTACAGTAGTCTCTTAAAACACCTCCTTCTCAACTGACTTTTGTTTAAAAATTATTCACATTCTGGATCCCACAGATTTAATGACCAATTTAACAGGTATTATTAACACTAACGTTGCCTGTAAATGATAAGAATATAGGACTTGAGGGCAAGAGGTAGTATTGGTTCTTTCACCAACTTGGTATTTTTTCTTTCTTTGCCTGGACAGTCATTTAACCTCTTCGATCTTTACAATCTTTAACATTGCTGAAAAGTTAATGAAGTATAATTAGGTAAAAAAAAAACACACACAAAAATAATAGCAAGCATATAAAATGCTATTAAAATGTGGTACCATTTTGAACCTATAAAAATAACAAGATCAAATAAGTGTACTTTATTTTATAATAGTGTTAATTTAAGAAATATTTTAATTAGTCATATACAATAAAATGTTCATATGTTTTGATCTGGTAATCTCAATAGATACATAAAATATTAAGTGATTTATAATCAGAACAATATATGTTTCCACACTTTATAATAACAGAAACAGAAGAAATTCTAAAATAGAAGACAAAGAACACAGATAAGTGATTATATAGTTAATTCAAACAATAAAATATACATTATTAAAATTATATAGTATAATATAATAAAGTGGAAACAATACTATTCAACAAATATAAATCAGTAAACATGTAATACAGAAGTTCATTATTTCTATTTGCAGTGATATAACAAAGTGCACTTGGATTGCAACACAATGAAGCAAAATAAAGTTAATTAAATCATTGAAAATAAAATTTAATTGGATCATTGAATCGATTATCTCCTTGAGCTAATGATTTCCTTTAGCTTTTATTTAGTATTATAATTTTGTACAACTGTATCAATAAATAATTTCTAATGCAGATATCGGATTTGTTATTGCATGAGCCCTTTTTCAAAATTAATTAATTCTCTCATTTTAAATTTAAATTAAATTTAATTTAATTCTCTCATTTTATTAATGTATTCTTACTCTAACCAAAAATAAAGTAAAATATTTACCTGTTAAACTTATTTGAGCATTTTTTATGAAACCTCAAAAACTTTTCATTTAATTTTTACACTGGTAGTTTTGGTAGCTTTATGAGATGAAATTACACTTTCTGATTTGAGAAAAGAAAAATTTTAAATCAAAATTATATAGTCTATGAATGCCATCACATTTTTATATAGTATGATAAACATTATGATCTATTTTGTCAAGTACTTCTCTCATCCATATACCTATGTTTATTTTAAAGAACATAGTCTGGCCGGGCAAGGTGGCTCACGCCTGTAATCACAGCACTTTGGGAGGCTGAGGCTGGCAGATCACAAGGTCAGGAGTTCGAGACCAGCCTGGCCAACATGGTGAAACCCGTCTCTACTAAAAATACAAAAAGTAGCCAGTCATGGTGACCTATAATCTCAGCTACTCAGAAAGAATTGCTTGAACCCGAGAGATGGAGGTTACAGTGAGCCAAGATAGCACCACTGCACTCCAGCCTGGGCGACCCAGCAAGCCTCCCTCTCAAAAAAAAGAAAAAAATATGATTACTCGGAAATCATTACCTCATTTAAAAACAACACTGTTTCATAAGAAATACACACTCCAATGACCAGAGAAGACTTCTCAGACATTATGCCTAGTGTAAACATAAGCAAAACCTCAAACAAGACGGCCCAGTTTACAAAAAGAAATCTTTGAGGTGGCTGTTTTTAAACTTCATTAACTCTAAATTTCCATTTCACCAGTAATGACACTTCATAGTTCCTAAAGACCATTCCCTAAAGGGTGTGCCTAACTCACCAAGACACATAACTCAGTAACTGTGGAGGTGACTCTCCTTCATTTTGCTTGCTGAAAATAATGTGGTGTTCTACCACAACTACAGTTTTTTGTTTCCAGAACCAAACCAGAAAATTTCATTTGGTTTTCTAATTTGGTCCAGCTGTTGAAATAGATCTCTCTCCTTTCTTTTATTTTCTTCCTTTTTTTGCTTTTCTTTCCTTTCTCTCTCTTTTTTCTCTCTCACTCTCCTTCCTTCCTTCTTTTCTTCCTTCCTTTTTGTTCTTCCTTCTTACCCTTCTTTTCCTACCTTTCCTTCCTTCTACCTCCTCACCCCCTCTCTTTTTCTTTCTCTTTCCTGAAACCATTCTTTGGATACTCATAGCAAAATGGAAGTAATCTTATTGAAAGGGTAAGTTTTCATCATCAAAATTGCTAGTAGCACACCAGTTTCATAGTGCAGATATCCTTGAATATTTACAAGAAGTCATGAGGACTATACTAAATGTGATAGTACTGTGTCACCTTGAGCTTCCCCGCCCCACCCACACCCAGCATCCAAATACTCCTTCAGGTTCCTCTGGCACTCTGGAAGAACTCAAGTAACAAAACATCCCTTTACTTTGACCTCCCCTACCCTCTGCCATGATCACTCCAAATTAAAAGAAAGGAGGTAAATAAAAAGAAACATAAAATAATACTTTTGAATAATATTTCCACCTTTTGAATAATTGTTTTGAAAGTGAGAGACTAATCAAATAGTCTCCTTTGTTTAATCATTCATTTATTCAATTCACTCATTCAGTCAATACAGAAAGCCCAACTGTGTGTCTGAAATCATCCTGTGTTCTGGGAACACAACTAGAAAGGAAGGATTTCTTTCTTTAAAGAGCTTATGTATTTGAGAGAAGAAAGATAATTAAAACATGAACAACGTAATTTCTCAAAATAACTTGTGTTAAGAAAAATAAATAGATGAAAGATTGAAAGTGATGAGAGTATATGTTGTTTTATATCAGTATAAGTGGTAGTCAGGGAAGTGATATGTGTGTCCAGATCTGGAACTATCTTAGGCAGAGAGAAGAGCAAATATAAATATCCTGAAGTTGGTCAAGCTTGTCATGTCAGTGGTAAGAGTTAAGTGCAGAGAGTTGGGCAAAGAAGTAATCCTGTATGGCCACATCATTTGTGTTGCTGTCCATATATAATGGACAATAAGAACAATAACTTCTTGAATGGTTTAATCGTAGAGTGGTAGGATTCAATCTAAGTTTTATAAAGGCACCGAAACTGCTGAGTGAAGCAGTGGGGTAGAGAGAGAGGAGAATGTAAGCAGAAAAGTCCCTCAGAATATTTCCCCAGTTCAGGGAAGCAATAGTGGTGTTGAATTGGGTGGTAGCAGGAGAGATTATCAAAAAACAATATCGAGGATGTGTTTTAGGTGGGGCACCAATAGTACCTGTCAATGGATTATCAAAAATACTTCATCGATTTTCAATGAATGAATAAATGGTGCCTATATTATATAGGTAAGTAAGAATCTGTTCACTTTTACAACTCTGAAGCCATAAAACTCATATGTTCTCTTGGAAGAAAAAGGCTAAGCATCCTAATTGTTATTAGCAGCAAACACATTTAAAAACCAGGTACACCACTAATACTTAAAAACCGATGACAAAAAAACTACACCTCTTGTTTAACATTTAGGGTGTCCATGATCAGTACATAAAGCTGTTCCTTCCCTAGTGATTAAAAAAAAAAAAGTGCTCCACTCACATTTTTATTATTCCTCTTTTTCACTTATTTAACAAATATTTATTTACTGCCTACTATGATCCAAGTCCCAAGGAAGTAACATAAAGAACCACATAGGCATAGTCAAAATTGTTTCTGTTAAAATTCTAACAATTTTGCTTCATTTTCTTTGAGGTTTAGTGCTGTGGAGAAGTCTGAAGTAACTATCATTGTTTTTTGTTTTTTTTTTTTTTTCCTTTTGTACAGAGTATGTTTAATTCATGTTTGTTCCCATTTATATTTGTGTGACTTTTAAAATTGATATTGATGTTCATTTTTGAAATTCAAATACTTTACCGTGTTTTATTAATTTTTTAAATACTTCATTGGCCTACTTTTAACTACATTCAAACTTTCAACTCAGAGAATGTTTTTCTGCTTTGCAATTGACTATTTTTCCTACGCTGTTTAGATTAGTTTCTTTTCAAAAATTACCAGTTAGCCACAAGATAGACTTCCCTTTTCACTTTTACTTTTCATTACATTAGATTCTTTCATCTTTGTGTCTTTTCTTTTGCCTCCTAGTAGACAACTAATATCAGAAATGTTGACCTTTTGAATTTCTGTAGTGTTTATTCACCTCTGTACTGTTTCTGAAGCTATATATTTTTTCTTCTTATATTGTATTTCATTTATTTAAACTCCGCGTACCACCCAGTTTTTTATTTTTTCTATCTCAGTATCTTTTATTTCATACATACAATTTATTCAGCATTAACTTAGAGTAGAAGACAGAGCTGTCAACATTTGTTTCCTAAAAAATGATTTTCAAACAGAGTGCTTTATTTCCACAACTTCAGAGTTTCTCTTTATGTTACATAATCTTTTCATAAGCTTGTCACTATTTTAAAATGTTTTCTCATCCTTGAGTGATTTCTATCCAGTCTGGCATTTTCAGGTTCTATTTGACATCCTTTTCTCTTTTCTTCCAACCTTTTTTTTTTTTTGGATTTTGATTGACCTGCAGAAAGTGCATCCATTTTGACTCTTGTTTTCTTTCTTGAGAAGGAGTCTCTGCCACCCAGGCTGGAGTGCAGTGGCGTGATCACTGCACTCTGCAGCTCCCACCTCCCAGATTCAAGCGATGCTCCTGCCTTGGCCTCCTGAGTGGCTGGGATGATAGGCATGCCCCAGCACACTCACCTAGCCCCGCCCCGCGCGGTCCCTGCCGCAGTCCCTCACCCGCCAATGACCCCAGTGTGTGATGGCCCCTCCCTAGGCCCATGTGCTCTCAGTGTTCAACACCCTCTACGAGTGACAGCATGAGGTGTTTGGTTTTCTGCTTCCAGCTTTTAAAGAAGAATCATTTTCGATGCTGAGTGGGGAAATTAAGTGGTGAGCAACATTTTGTATTTTTACAGGTTTTTTTTTTGGATGTGAATCTGCTGAGCTAAGAGGAAGTTTCTGACTCCATTACTTGGTCATCTTATCTTGGCAGATACAGTAAAAATGAAATTTAACAAATAACTTAGAGACTCAAGAGCCTATTTGTGACTCTCTCAAGAAACATAAAAACAAAAGCCTAGGTAAGATATTCTTAAAATGAATTGCCTATTTCCAACTTCATGTTGTTAAACATGAAATACTATTGCCTATGCAATTTTGCATGAACTTATTGAAATTCTGATCCCCAAATTAGTGCCAAAAAATAGTTTGATAAAGGCACAGTTTAAGGATTTTAAAAGGTTTTTTTACTATAGAAATTAACTTTAGATCATGTTCTTGGTCCCTCATTCTGGCCAGCAAAGGATCATTATTTTAGTGGTAAGATAATACAGTGGGAAGTATGCATGGAAGACTCTTTAGTTCTATTCCATGACTCCCCCCATCCTATGAAAATTACTTTATGGCTTCCCAGTTCTTTTTTTTATATCTGAGTTTGGTTAAGAAAACTCTTTCTGGAGTCTAGCAAGGCATTTAACAATAATGTAGTTCATTGCGTTGCTGAAAACTTGCAGCTTCGGGTAAAGAACCCACCAAAAGTTTTCTCTGGATTGCAGCTTCTCATCGGGGGTTTCACTCTCTAGCCCTATCCCAAAAGGAGGTGCCATGATTAATGCTCACTAATGTAATGTGAGTGGAAGTGATGATTAGCATTTGTAGGTGGAGGTGTGTGTGAGATGAGGTTTCATTTTTCACACTCCCATCTGCCGTTTGCCAGCTGAATTCCAGATGCCAGTCTTCTCAGGGAAGGTGGACCCACAAGACGGAAAGAGTCTGCACCCCTCATCACCACAGGAGGGCAAGTTGCATATCAACCAATATCCATATTGGACCTGTTTATGAGCAAGAAATTCGCTTTTATTGTATTAAGCCACCAGGGGGTAGATTTTTTTCCTAAAACATCTAGTGTCATAACTAGAACTAATTTGCATTTAGTTTCTTATTAAAAAATCAAGTTGAAAAAATCAAATGAGATGTTTTTAACTTCCCAATGTTTCTCAAAAGTATCTCAAAATAAGATACAATAAGTAACTAGATGTGGGAAAACTTCCACCATTTTGAGTTGCCTTTTCACAAGAAACACAAATTGAGTACTTCATCCTACATGATGGTGACATTTTTGGGGAATTTGCTATGTGTTTATAAAAAACCACATGGGATGGAATTTCAAGAAATACTTCATGTTGCTTGCACATTGCACCTTGAACATGTTCACAAATCTCTCTTGGTCTTTTTGTAATAATGAGTCAATATCAAAGGATGAATTTCTTAGGGCCATCTGCTACTTTACCATCACCCTTCTCTTCAACCCAGAAAGCACAGATACTATTTAGATTTAGGTATTAGGGAAACCATAGCATGGAATAGGAAAATTTAACACAGATGCCATGTATCACTACTTACACAGCCTGCTGGATATATCCCTTCAAAGCTATTCCCTCCTGACCATCTGTCTCTTCATAATCTTTACTTTGCCATGTTGTCCATGTTACTGGAGACAGATCTCATATGCAGGACTAACATTTCCCATATCTTATCTTTTCTTATCTAAATTAATATACTATAACCTAACCATTATCACCTAAAATTTTCTCTTTCCCCTTTGTAGTTCATATCTCCCTTGGCTCTCTTTTTATTACTATTCCATTTTATGAATAAACTACTTTATAAAATAATTTCATTTATCTGTGAATGGACATTTGAGTTGTTTCTACTTTGGGGTTATTACAAATAAAACTGCTATGAAGATTTATGTCCAAGTCGTCTTAGTGTGGATATGTGTTGTCTATGAAAAATACTTTTAAGTTGAATAACTGGGTCATATGGTAGGTGTACAGTTAACTTACAGTAATTATTAAAAATGATTTTTAAGTGCCTCTAATATTATACCTTGTCACCACAATATGTGAGAGCTCCGGTTGCTCCAAATTATTTTAAAGACTTGGTATTAGGAGTTTTAAATTTTAGCCATTTCAATAGGTACATAGTAATATCTTATTATGGTTTTAATTAACATTCCCCTGGTGACTATTGGTATTAATTTTATGTGGTTTTTGAATACTTATATATGTATTTTTTAAGTTTTATTTATAATTTTTGTAGGTACATAGTAGGTGTATATATTTATGGGGTACATGCTGTGTTTTGATATAGCCATGCCTATGAAATAAGCAATCATAAATCCTCTCAAGCATTTATTTAGGACCTATTCATTCTTGCTGTTTTGTTTTATACCCACCAAATTTCCCTACATCCTCCCCAACCCTCCCTGACCTTCCCAGCCTCTGAGAATCATCCTTGTACTCTCTATGTCCATTGGTTAAATTGTTTTGATTTTTAGATCCCACACATAAGTCAGAACATGGAATTTCTTTCTGTGCCTGGTTTATTTCACTTAACGTAGTGATCTCCAGTTCCATCTATGTTGTTGCAAATGATTGGATCTCGTTACTTTTTATGGCTAAAGAATACTCCATTGCATATATATACCACATTTTCTTTATCCATTCATCTGGTGATAGACACTTAGGTTGCCTCCAAATCTAAACTATTGAAAGAAGTACTGCAACAAACATAGGAGTGCAGATATCTCTTTGATATACTGATTTCTTTCTTTTGGGTATATACACAAAATAAATTAATTGAATATTAGAAATAGGAATGCTTTTGCACTGTTGGTGGGAGTGTAAATTAGTTCAACCGCCATGGAAGACTGTGACAATTCCTCAAGGATCTAGAACCAGAAATACCATTTGACCCAGCAATCCATTTACTTGTATATCCCAAAGGATTATAAATCATTTTACTATAAGGACACATGCACACATATGTTTGCTGCAGCACTATTCACAATAGCAAAAATTTGGAACCAACCCGAATGCCCATCAGTGATAGACTAGATAAAGAAAATGTGGCACAGATATGCCGTGGAATACTATGTAGCCATAAAAAGGAGGAGTTGATGGCCTTTGCAGGGACATGGATGAAGCTGGAAGTCAGCATTCTCCACAAACTAACACAGGAATAGAAAACCAAGCACCGAATGTTCTCACTCATAAGTGGGAGTTGAACAATGAGAACACATGGACATAGGGAGGGGAACATCACACACTGGGGCCTGTACGGGGGTGCGGGGCTAAGGGAGGGATAGCATTAGAAGAATTATGTAACGTAGATGACAGGTTGATGGGTGCAATAAACCACCATGGTACATATATACCTATATAACAAACCTGCACATTCTGAACATGTATCCCAGAACTTAAAGTATAATAAAACTAAATTTAAAAAATTAAAATATATATATATATATATTCTCTTTCATAAGGTGGATATTCAATAATTTGTTCATTTTCGAATGCTAATTAATCTTATTAAAATTTGAAATTGTGCAGACACACACATACACATACACACATAAACACATACACATAGACACTCTGGATAGAAATCCTTTGTTAAATATATGTAGTGAAAACATTTTCTTTCAGTCTATTGCTCTCTTTTTTCTTGAGATGTCTTTTGAAGAGCAAATAATTTTAATTTGATAAGATTTAATGTATCACTTATTATATAATAGTTCCTGCTTTTTGTATCTTATCCAAAATCTGTACATATGTCAATCTTGCAAAGATTTTCTCCAATGTTTTCTTGAAGAACTTTTTAAATTTTAGCTTTTAAGTGCACGTACACATTTTGGGTTAATTTGTATATATAATATTAATATAAGGTAATAGTCAATGTGGATTTCCCATACCAATATTCAATTGTGCCAGCACCACTTGCTGAAGAGATTTCTTTTCCTAATTGAATTGACTTGTTATTTTGTTGAAAATCATTTGATTGTTTATGGGTGGGCTCATTTCTGCACTGTTTTCCATTCAATTGATCTTTATGTCTGTCATTTTTCCAATACTACTGTATCTTCATGGAAAAACTTAAAAGTGTAAGTCATCAGTTTTTCCTCTTTATAAAGGGCATTGTATCCATTAGATTGTTTGCATTTTCATAGAATCTTTAGAATTAGCTTATTAATTTCTATGTAAAGACTATGTAAAATTACGATTAGAATTGTGATAAGCCATATGTCAGTTATCAATACTGAGTCTTTAAATTATGTGTATGGTATATGTGTCAATTTTTCAAGTCTTCTTTAATTTCCATTAGAAATATTCTATATATTTTAACGTATATCTCACATATATCTCTTGTTAAATTTATTCACGTCATTTTTTGAACTCAAGATAAATTTTAAAAAGTATTTTCCAGTTTTTTGCTATTAGTAAATAAAAATTAAACTGATTGCTATACACTAATACTGCATCCTGTGACCATACTAAATTCATTTATTAATCTAGTGGATATTTTTATTCATGTATTTTTGATGGACATGTACATATCATTTTCAAGTGAACATCATTTTATGTTTTTTCTTTCCAATTTTCATGCTTTTCATTTCTTTTTTCTACTGTGCTATTTAGTACTTTCTATTCAATGTCTAATAGAAATGGTGATCACAACCATCCTTGCTTTTTCCTGATCTTAGGGGAAAGGCATTCTGTCTTTCCCTATTTACAAACAGTATCTCAGTTAATGGCCTTAAATAACTTCAGTGATAGGGACTTTAATCTTGTTTCTCATTTGGATATGCCTATTGTCTCACAGCTTGTGAACACCAAAACAAAGACTACACAAGGTCAGGTTGACCATAGGGTTTTATTCCCTTTTTGTTTAATTGTTATTTTTATAGATTATGGAGTTACATGGATACATTGCATAATGGTGAGATTTGGGCCTCTATATGCCTGTCACCTGAAGACTGAACATTATACCCAACAGGTAAGTTTTAAAACTTCATACCTCTCCTATTCTTACCACTTTTGGAGTCCCTACTACCTATGACTTCACTGTGTGTGTCCATGTGTACTCATTGTTTAGCTCTCACTTCTCAATGAGAACATGTATTATTTGATTTTCTGTTTCTAATTTATTTTATTTAGCATAATGGCCTCCAGCTCCATCCATGTTGCTGAAAAATACATTATTTTTATTCTTTTTTATGGTTGCATAGTATTCTATGGTATATATACACCATATTTTATTTATCCAACTATCCATTAATGGACACTTAGGTCAATTCTGTGTCTTTGCTATTGTGAATAATCTACAATAAACATACAAGTACAGGTGTCACTTTGGAATAGTAATGAAGACTGGTCCTTTTAATTAAAGCAGATTAAAATAAAGAAAAAAAGAATTTAAAGAAATGAACAAAGACTTCTGGAAATATAGGATTATGTGAAACATCCACACCTACAAGTTATAGGCATTACTGAAGGAGAAGAAGAAAAAGTAAAAGGCTTGGAAAATGTATATGATGATAAGTTTCAGGAAAACATCTCTGGAATAGCAATAGAATTAGACATCCAGATACAAGAAGCTCAAAAAACACACCTGGAAGATTCTCAGCAAGACAAATCTCATCAAGGTATATAATCATCAGACTCTCCCAAGTCAATATGAAGGGGAAAAAAAAGCAGAGAGAAACATCTAATCATTTATAAAGAAAATCCCATCAGACTACCAGTGAGCTTCTCAGCAGAAACTTTACAAAGCAGTAGAGATTTGGAGGCTATTTTTAGCTTTCTTAAAGAAAAAAAAATGCCAACCAAGAATTTTATATTCTGCTAAGCTGAGCTTCATAAATGAAGAATTAAAGTTTTTCCCAGGCAAGCTGGTAAGGGAATGTGTTGCCCCTAGCCTGGTCCGAGAAGAAATGCTCAAAGGAGTTCTAAATATGGAAACAAAGGGGTAATGCTTGCAATCATAAAAGCACATGAAAATATAGGACTTACAGATACTATGAAGTGATTACACAGTTGAGGCTACAAAGTGACTAGTTAACATGACAGGAGCAAAACCTTGCAGGCTTTTGTTCTTAATGCCTGCTCTGCACTGCCTCAAGAGAAGCTGGGCCAGAGTCTGCAACTAAATTTCAGTCCTCCACCCACGCTGCCTGCAACAGGCTTAGACCCCCCCCCGACATATTCTCTCTCAGCTTTGAGACCTGGTCTGTGTTAGACACACAGCTGAAGCTCATTCCAGAAATCTCCTCTGCCAAGCCAGAGCTGCATTTTATGACCCATTTATCCAGCAAGGGTATGGCTCTGCACATGGTGGGGGATGGAAGGCATAAAAGAGAGAGAGAGGGAGTGAGGGAGTGGAGGGGTAGAGGACATGGCACTAAGAACATGGAGCCACTAAAAGAAATCTTTTTCTTCCCTAACTTTGTTAGTTCCTCAACTCTATTTCCCCTGGATAATGGATTAAGTCTATGTCTAATCTCGTCGGGCCATTCACTTATTAATCAAAACTCTCTTATTTATTCATTCTCTTTTTCTTATCATAATATAACCCTATCTCACTGTTGATTGTGAAACAGCAATGAGATTGTGTCAATGAATACACTCATAAACCAAAAGCTGCCATATAAATGAAAAGTAATGTTGTCATTGTTATTATTGGTACTGAAAGAAATTCAGAGAATGTACACAAAACTGAAATCATTTTGTTATTTCTGAGTGTCACAAAGGACCAAGTTTAAGGTGGCATAGAAACCTATATAAAGATTGCTTTTACATTATTACATGATTTCCACCTTGTGCAGACTACACCAAAGGCATTCTTTCTGGGAAAAGAATTTAAAAGTGGATGTTAGTATCTGGGAAAAAATGTAGGCTCTGTGAATATGACAGCACTTTTTAAACCTGGACTAAATTGTACAACCATTCGTGAGTAGTTAGAGTTTTTGCACTAACTTTCCCTTTCAAAAAACTACTAACCCTACTACTACTAGCATTTATCTTAGGTAGATATATCTCTAGTATAGTTCAATAAGAGTCACTGAAGCGAGGAAAGAATAATTTATTTTTTCAATTTATCTATCAATCCAGATGATGTGAAAGAAGAATCATCTTAATCAAAATAACAGCACCCAGAAACATCTGGTCCCATAAGCTTTGTTTATCATTTCCTGAACCTCAGTCAAAGCTTTGTCTTGTGATTTGTAGGTGGCCTGGTATTTCTTACAGTGTTCCAGATGTTTTTCCTGAAGTCAGGACAGCCACAGGAAATTTGTTTAACATTATAATTTTTAATCATGAACAGGGGTATGCAATACTTTTGAGTTTCATTTCCTTTGAGAACCTTCTCAGATATTGTCTTTTTATTTCATTTTAAAGCTTATTGAAATTTCTCACTTTCACATTCCAAAGTTATCTATTAGAGGGAAGAATATATACATTTTAGTTTCTATTTTCTCTAGACCTAGCATAGTTCCTGTCATATTATAAGTCCTCAATAAATATGTGAATTAGTTGAGTAAATAAATAAATGGTTAAATTAAAATTTTATTTTCCTTTATATAAACATGTTAAGATTGTAAGAGGATAATGACACACATACACAGTCCTGGTTTTGTAAAAAGAGGTGGAAAAGTAAATTATTTCAAAGTTTTTTTTTCGTATCAATGCCAGACCAAGTGGCAATATGGGTGCTTTATAAACCAGTCATCAACATAAATATGTACAGAATTATATGGAGCCATTTTATGCTATGATTCCATGTAAAAATGGCCTTCGCTATAGAATTTGTATGTGTTTTTATGATTTTCTAGTTAAATATGCTGGTATAATGCCTGAGGCTCACTGAGAACTCCTGCAGTTTCAGGAATATGCTTTCTTTATGCTACAAGACTGTTTATAACTGTCAAACCACCAGCAAGTTATCAACTCACATTCAAAACAGGCACCAAGCCACACTTTTGTTAACGTGAACTCTTGAAGAAAACAGAAACTAGACTGTTTTTATAATTTTTAAACTCATAAGTCAAAACACAGGGATTTAAGAAAAAAACAATAATTTCTTTCTCAAGAGGTTGTTTTCTTTCCTTGGTGGTGTTCAAGCAAGAACTGTTTTGGAAATGCTGACAGGATCATAGCAAAGGCATCCAGAAGGAAACATATAATATGTTTATTTATCTTAGAAACCACAGAACATTGCAAAAGGCCAAATTGGCCCTGTAAAATGTGTTGCTAACATGTACAGTATGATTGCTTAGTTTGGATAAAGTCAAGCCATTTCTGGGCTGATAAAGAAGGACCACAATCTATATTCTGGCATCTCTAGAATTTATGTTTACAGCTCAACCCTTTCCCTTGAACTCTAAAATTCTATATCTAAATCCTCCTTGACACCTCCATATGGAAGTTGAATATGCATCTCAAAAAGAACAGATTCAAAACCAGACATTTGATTCTCAGTTCTTCCAACTCAATCTCCCAGTCATTCCCATCTCATAAATGGTGACTTCATCCTTCCAGTGGCCCTGGCCAAAATTCCTGAAGTCTTCTCTGTCTTTTCTCTTCTCTCTCATACCCCATCTGATCATTCAGCCATCCCTGGCCTCTCTGCCATCAAAACAAACCCATATTTTGATCCCTTCTCAACAATTTTTCTACTATTATCCAGATCAAAGTCTTCATCATCTCTCGCCTGATTATTGCACTAGCATCCTAAATATTTGCTTTTAACCTATCCCTGTTATCTTACAGTCTATACACACAAAAGGATCCTCTCAAAGACAGTTGAATGAAGTCACTCCCCTGCTGAAACCCCTCTAATAGCTACCCATCTTACTCAGCGTAAAAGCTTATCTTTACCATGGCCTAAAAAGTCCTACAAGTTGTGGTTGTCATTACCTTTCTGACCTTGTATCATATATTGTCTCTCCTTGCTCACTCTACTCTGTTCACATTTGTCCTCTGCTCTTACTGGAACCTGTCATGTATTTTCCAAATTCAGGGCCCCTTTTCTTGGCTTGCTCCCTTCAGTTCCTCACCTCCCTGCTCAAATATCATTCCTGATAAGGTCTTTTTGCAACCATCCTATATAAGATAACAAGTCCCACCCCCTTCTCATCCCTTATTCCCCAGTTCTGCTTGAAATTCCTCCACTTAGTTGTCATGTCCTGGAATGTCTCCTCCTGCTGCAACATCTGCTGCAGGGGGCAAGATATTATTCATTGCTGTGTCTTAGTCATTAACACTGTCAAGCACACAGTAGGTTGTTAATAAATATCGGCTGAATAAAAGAAGTAATGTGTACTAGTAGATATATCTGATCAAGATAGAAAAGTTGGGTTATTCTGATAATTTTTAGTATATTTTAAAATTGATTTGTGTTTCTATTCTTGTTCCTGGTGGCCTGGAAGCATTCACTCAGCCCTCACAGTTCCTACAGAATGTGTCCCGATCAGGAGATCGGGAAGGCTCTCCTGATCTCCAATGCCTAAGTGATTATTGGGAGTCATAATACTCAGGAGGCAACCCACCCAGTGCTTTTCTCGTTATTTTATACTGACTGGGGTGGAGTGTGCATATGACCTTTCTCTTGGCTCAAAATTATTCAGCTTCATTGAAGGCTATTTTACTTTCCTGAATGTTTATGGTTATATGTGGTTTTAATTAGTTGAGTGTTCTCCCTTTCTTGATTTTACTTTGTTTTCCACTATTATACTTTGTAGTGTGAAATTGACAGTCTGTCACAGATCTGTGATTTGAAGTAATTGTGACAGATGGTGTGCTTGAATACATAAACGAATTCACTAAAAGGAATGTTTAAGCAATAAGTGTGGGAATTTAAAAGTGAGCAGCAAAAAGTCAAGAGTGAAATGACTGCAATGTCGACTCAGCAACCTCGAAAGTCTGTGCTGCATGAGAGTATGAAGGACAATGAAGCCTTGTGAAGAGCTGTGTGTGTGAAGGGGCAGTCTTGGACTGGGACTGCCTGAAACTTTGGATGAATGAGAAACCACAGTATAAAACATTTTTAGTTTACTTGAGGGATTAGGCATTTCTTCCTTTGTATAAAGATAAGATTATGATATCCTGCAGCTGCCTCTGCAATAAAATTGTGGAATAAAATGGTTTCTCGGAAGAGCATTATGGGGAAGGGGAGGAAAATAATAAAGATAATGGTGATGATTCAGACAAACAAATGAGCAGAAGAGGAGATGCAAGCTATGTCTAAGTTATGTCATGAGAATGACATAGTAACATTTGTTGCCAGATCAAGGTCATTGAAGAGAAATTCTTTTAAAGAATGTGAATACTGTGCTCTGGAAAATCTGGATCACTTGAATAAACTAAGATGGCTGTCCTTAAGACAGAAAGTGGCATGGTCGAGTCTAACATAAATGTACAACAGAGGTTTTTCCAACCGGGAGGGGTCAGAGACAAATTCACAGTTTCAAACCTTTTATGTTAACCACACATGATCGAACAACAGTTTTAATAAAAAATAAAAACACAAAAATAATTAAACATTTAATAAAGAAAAAAGAAAGTTGATATTAATGATTAAGGTGTGTCTCCTCCCAGAAGCTATGTTCCAGATTGAACCCCCCAACACCTGTGAATGTGACTTTGCAAATAGAGTCTTTGCAGATATAATCAAGTTAAGATGAATTCATACTAAATTAGGGTGAGCCCTATCCAATATAACTCATGGCCATAGAGGAAGAGGAGAAAAGACACAACCACATGAAAGAGAAGGCTATGTGAAGATGAAGATAAAGGTAGAAATTAAAAAGATAAATATAAATATTATATATATATATATATCTTGAACTATTATGCATTTCAAAGGAAATAAAGATAAATATATAAAGAGATCTTTATATATATATAACTTTATTTGATTTAAAGATATATAAACATATCTTTATTATATATATTTATTTATCTTTCTTTTGAAATGCATAATAGTTCAAGAGCAAGATATATATATGTGTGTGTGTGTGTGTGTGTGTATATATATATATGACAGGAAGTTGTGTTGACACTTAAGAGTGCTGGAGAATCAGGCCTGTCTCTCATTTTGATACTGAACAAAATTAGAAATAGCTTGATCCTGAGAAAGTGTATTGGATCTGCCTTACAGATAAACGTCCAAAATGGTCTTCTCCTCTTTAGATTTCTACTTATTTCTCACCACAGTTGTCAGTTAAGCAGTAGGATAACTGCAGGCTTTTTCCCATAAAAGAAAGGCTGCAACAAAAGGGTGCATCATTGAAGGCTACAACATGAAGGGTGAATCACTCAAGGCTACACTATAAAGGATGTATCATTCAAGGTCACAATAAGAAGAGTGTATCATTCAAGGCTATAACGTGAAGGGTGCATTATTTAAGGTTACAATGGAGAGAAGGATGCATCATTCAAGGTCTAGCTCTAAAGAAAAAAGTGTCCATTGATGGACATCCACCCTGAATTCCTGAAGGTCTTCCAATGGAAACCATCTCTTGAACTGTAGTCATGAGAGGAAGATCTCTTGGTAGATGAAAGAGAGAAGAAAATGAAAGGTTTCCTCCCTTTTATTAAACATACTGGAAAATTCAGATTTTATGGTTCTGCAAGAATGTGAAAAGATGGAAAAGAGTTAAGTTTTCCTAATGTTAATATTAGCTTAGGATACGTCAAATGTAAATGAAAATTATTGCTCCTGTTTCAGAAGAAGAAAAAGTTTGTCTAAGCCTCCTTTATGCTAACCTGTGAGAGATGTATCCAGGCATACCTCTTGGTTTTTGAACTTAGTCCCTGTCCTTAATAGTGTATCCCCACAAAATATTGTTCTTGAGCTATTATGCATCTATGGAAATTCACCTCAACTGCTGTCTCCTCAAGTTCTTCATGTTCCACTGCACTCAATCTGCTACTATTAGCAGAATTGATCACCTCTCATGTGAGCCACTACTGTAACTGCATACATTTCTGTGATAAAATTTATTCTATCATATTTTAATTATTTGTTGTATTTAATAAATTATTTAAATGTATCCTATAGTATTTAAATTACTATTTCCCATATGAAACTACAATTGATAGGGTTTTTAACTGTCAAACATTCAACTTCATAGAAAAAAAATTATTTTCACATATTTGCTTATTAATTGTTGATAGCATAAATGTACAATTTGATAAATGTTTACCCTAAGTAAATCATCCCCAGTCTTGTTAAATTGTCTGCATTGATAGCTGCTTCTAAATTCTACAGAAAACACTTCTAACATTGGATGTTTAATTAAAGAAAATAATTATGTCTAATGCATCTAGTAATTGTAGAAATGTTCAGCCTGATTACATGAAGTACACAGGATAGTTTTAATATATATTTAGCAGAAGAGTAAATTGAAATATCAGTTCTCTAGGCCAATCGGGAAATGTATGCTTTGTTCTTTTAAGCTTATGTTAAACAGAGGACCATACTCAAATGAAAGACAGGGAGAGGTAGAAGAAATAGCTAAGAACTTGAAAAGATGTACTGTTATTGTCAACAAAGCAATGTCTGCTCCCTTCATAAAATTGAGTTTAGGGAATATTTACAATCAAGCTTGTATACAACAGTAATTTTGAATGTATTTTAAAATTTATTTTTTCAAAATAATGACAGTAGCAAAAATTTTACATAGCCTGTATTGAATTCACACATTCAAATGAGGCTTTACCAGTAATAATGGGAGTTAATACAGAGCTAGTGTTTGGCATTTGACTTTATCTCAAAGGAGCTAACTGCTCAATGAATTACAGAAGACTCATACTCTTTTTATTTTTTCCTGGAAATTAAAAAAGAAAAGCTTTACTAAATATTGACATATATATTTACTCCAAATTTTACATTAAGTGAAATAAGAATATCTCTAGTAGCTTAGTTAACATCAACAGAAAGCTTCAAAGGATGATTCTGAAAATGGCAGGCAAAATTTCTTTTTATTGTAGGCAATTACTTAAACTGGAAATTTGGCTTTATGCATAATAAGTCATGTGGGTAAAACATCCACATTGCAGTTAAGTTTCCAGTATCTAGCTTTTATTTATTTTTTAGCAATGACATTAACAAGATTTTGCCAGGTTATAAAAATGAGGGCTTTCTTGAGAATTACTTATAGTTTCCGAGCTGAATGGCAGAGCGCACGTAGACACATCTGAAGGTGGATGGCTGTATCTCCCAGTACTGGACCGGGTTGCTGAAAAGACTCACACCCGAATAAGAAGCCTTTTTGGTGTTGTGTCCAGGTGGGCAGAAGTCACTTGATCCAACTACAGAGATATTGTTGTTATGAAGGTAGACAACCTGCAACATGAAACAAGAATTATTATTCTCTAAATGTTGAGGCCCTTCAGCTAAATAGTTTATTCTTTTTAATATTTTTTTATCCTTCACTTTTTTCTTTTAGACAGAGTCTTGCTCTGTCACCCAGGCTGGAGGGCACTGGTGTGACCCGAGTGCACTGCAGCCTCTGCCTCCCAGGTTCAAGCTCTTCTCCTGTCTCAGTCTCCTGAGTAGCTGGGACTACAGGCTCATGCCACCAGGCCCAGCTATTTTTTGTGTTTTTAGTAGAGATGGAGTTTTACTGTGTTGGCCAGACTGGTCTCAAACTCATGACCTCAAGTGATCCACCCACCTTGGCCTCCCAAAGTGTCATGATCACAGGCATGAGCCACCATGACCGGCCCCACTTTAAATAACTGACTACTTCTCAGACAAAACTTTCAATTTCTCCTTTCTTTTCTAAAATTTGTTTTTCCCTTCCTTTGTCTTGTCTTCACCATCTCAGTAAGTTGCATGCCAATCATTTCAGATGTTCAGGCTATATACATTGTCATTATCCTTGAGCTCCAATTCTCTTATGCTGTCTACTAAATCAACAATCCATGCTAGCTCAGCCTTCAAAATGTACACTTAATTCAGTTCTTCTCTCCATGTCTACTCCTACAGCCTTGTTCAAGTCACCATTCTTTCCTTCCAAATGATTGAAGTTGTCCTGATTATTCTTTCTTCTTTCTCCTTTGCCTTCCTAAATGTTATTTTGTTTAAGCTCTCAGAGCAATTGCTTTAAAAAGTAAACCAAATTACATGTTCTTTGCCTCAGCACTCCAGTGGTTTCCAATCTTATACAGAATAATAAAATCCAAAGTTCTCACAGGGGCCTACAAATCCTACATGATCTAACGTCCTTTTACTCTGACCTCTTCCTTTACTGTACAAGCCAATCATCTGGTCTACTTGCTGCTCTTCTAATGCATAAAGCATTATGTCTTCTTAAGTTATCGACAGCATTTACTCAACCTGGAATGATCTCTAAAGCATCTTCAAAGCTTGCTGCCTCATGTAATTCACTTTTTCAGAGATACCTTCCTTGACCACCCCATTCTACCATTCTCTGGGGTAGAATTACATTAAATTTCTTTATTTTTCTTTATAGCATTGTCAATATGTAGCATATTATGCTTATTTGCTATTGTTTGTTTCTCTCCTCTAGAGTAAAAGCTCATGAGACAGGAATGGTTCTGCTTGTTTATGGCTGCATTTCCAAAACTAGAACGGAGTAGGTGTTCAATAAATATATGTTGAATGAATAAATGTTATTTCATATACCAGGTCTACATGACTATATTGGGTCTACATGAAACATTATGTTTTCAAGGTAAAAATACATAAACCTTTTAACAAAATTATATAGAATGAGAAAACGCTATGTAGTGAGAAAGAAAAAGAGAGTATAAAGTACTGGAATTGAAATAATCACAAACTCCAAAAAGTACTTAAATATTTAAATATCACAGCATTTAGAATAAATTTGTTAAACCCAGGAAGTTTTAACAAATGAGGATTTTATGTAATACATTTTACTCAGTGAATATAGTGCTATATAATTAATCATAATTTTTTTTTTGAATTATGTTTTACAATCATGTTTAAGATAATGGTAATTTGTCCATAGATTTTCTTAGGGTCACTAAATATCAGACTTATACAAAGAATGTTAGAAATAAGTTTACACTTCCAGTCTGAGGATATGAATTCTGTAGGTCAAGAAGCAACTTATCCAAAATCATACAAGCTAGATTAGAATATAATGCTAAAACAACAAAGTCTAAAGTGAGCTATAAAACCTATGAAACACTCCCTTAAAAAATAACTTGAAACACTGCTCTACCTCCTAGGACATTCACATTCATGTGCTGGTTAAAATGACTTTGTTTTTGTAAGGGTTTAAAAGCAAACTAGTAGATGTCATATAAAAACAGAAACAAGGAATATTAAACAACACTTATATGCATGGTTTATGAATCTCAAATTTTGAAAGTTTCTTGTTGTCATTTACTATCCTCTATGTTCCAGTAGTGATTAGCAAGTAAAGGAAGGGATGTTTGGTGAGCACTTATGGCTCATACTGAAAACAAGAGAAGAAAATATCAAGACATAAGTATTAGTCTGTGTAAAAGATAATAAACATAGACTCCAAACTCATTCTATGGGGTCAATATTTTCTGAGAATAAAGCCAGACAAAATTCATCATAAGAAAAGAAAACTGTAATCAAATATCTCTTACAAATATGGACAAAAACATCTTTAACAAAATATTAGGAAGCTACATTTCACAACGTGTAAAATGATTATATATTATGGGACCAAACATGATTTATCTCAGGGTTGTAAAATTAGTTTAACATATGAAAATCAATCAATGTAATACAATATATCAAAAATATAAATGCCAAAACTTGCATGATTATCTCAATAGATGCAGGAAAAACATGTAAGAAAAAACAATAACATTCATAATAAGTGTTTTCAGTAAACTTGAAATAGAAAGGAAATTCTTCAACTTGATAAAAAGCATCTATAGAAGACCTGTGGCTAGCATCATAACTAATGGTAGAATGAATGCTCCCTCCTCCTAAGCTAGGAAATAAGGCAAAGATGTCTAATTTCATCACCCCTATTCAACATTGCACTGGAGATTTCAGCCAATGTAATGGGCGGGTTGAGGGCAGAGTGGGGTTCTAAAAGAATCCAAATAAAATAATTAAAGCTGTCTATTTGTGAATAATATATCCTGAATATAGAATATCCAAAGGAATTCACAAAAATCACTGTAACTAAAAACAAATTTAGCATAGTATTAGGATAGCTCAATACATAAACATCAATTATACTTTTATACATTAGCAGCAAACCAGTAAAAACATTAATTCAAAACAGCATCAAAAAGAATGAAAAAAATGAATGTAGTAAAACAATTGCAATATATATATGCTAAAGATGACAAAAACCATTGAGAATAAGAAAAGAAGATATAAATAATCCTTGTGTTTTGGAAGGTTTAATATTATTAATATAGTAATTATCTATAGATTCAAAACAATCAAAGCCCTACAAGAATATTGTTCCAGAAGTGAACAAGTTAATCCTAAAGTTTACATGGAATGCAAAAGAACCAGAATAGCCAGAATAACTTTAAAAAACAAGACAAAACAAAGTTGGAGAACCTACACTTTTTTTTTTTTTTTCTGAGATGAAGTCTCACTCTGTCACCCAGGCTGGAGTGCAGTGGCACAATCTTGGCTCACTGCAACCTCCGCCTCCCAGGTTCAGGCAATTCTCCTGCCTCAGCCTCCTGAGTAGCTGAGATTACAGGTGTGTGCCACCACGCCCAGCTAATTTTTGTATTTTTAGTAGAGACGAGGTTTCACCATGTTGGTCAGGCTGGTCTCGAACTCCTGACCTCATGATCCACCCACCTCATCCTCCCAAAGTGCTGGGATTACAAGCATGAGCCACTGGGCTCGGCCAGAACCTACATTTTCTAATTTCAAAACTTAATCTAAGGCCACAATAATTGAAAGGTACAATACTGTCATGTGACTAAACATATAGATAAATGTAATAAAATTGAAAGTCCAGAAATAAACTCTTACATTTATGGTCAAGTGATTTTCAACAATGAAGCAAAACAATTCATTGGAGAAAGAATATTGTTTCCCACAAATGGCACTGGGGCAATTGCTATCCACATACAGAAAATGAATTAGACTCTTACACCATATATGAGGATGGATTATCTCAACATTGGATTATAAACCCAAATATAGGAGCTAAAATTATAAAATTTCTAGATGTTAATGTATTCTCAGGTTCTACACAAAACTATGGTCTGTGAAAGAAAACAAAAATGATAAAACAGATTAATAATTCCCTGTAGCTGGAGATGAGATGCCATCTCACTCCAGTTAGAATGGCGATTATTAAAAAGTCAGAAAACAGTAAATGCTGGTGAAGCTGTGGAGAAATAGGACCGCTTTTACATTGTTGGTGAATGCATAAATTAGTTCAACCATTGTGGAAGACAGTGTGGCGATTCCTCGAGGATCTAGAACCAAAAATATCATTTGACCCAGCAATCCCATTTCTGGGTATATACCCAAAGAAATATAAATCATTCTACTATAAAGACACATGCACACATATGTTTATTGCAGCACTACTTACAATAGCAAAGACATGAAACCCACCCAAATGCCCATCAGTGATAGACTGGACAAGTAAAACATGGTACATATATACCATGGAATACTATGTAGCCATAAAAGGGAATGAGATCATGTCCTTTGCAGGGACATGGATGAACTGGAGCCCGTCATCCTCAGCAAACTAACATTGGAACAGAAAACCAAACACTGCATGTTCTTACTCATAAGTGGGAGTTGAACACTGAGAACACATGGATACAAAGAGAACACATGGATACAGACAGGGGAACAAAACACACAACAGGGGGTGGGGGGATGAGGGGAATGAACTTGGAGGATGGGTCGATACATACAGCAAGCCACCATAGAACACATATAACTATACAACAAACCTGCACATTCTGCACATGTAGCTCATATTTATTTTTTAGAGAAAATTAAAAAAAAGAAAAGAAAAATGAGGAGGCCATGTCAAAAAGATGCAGGAACTAGACCAAAGAAGCTCCTCCCAGTCAATTATTGAATAATTTGAAAATTAAAATTAATAATGACAGTTAAAAAAAAAGAATTTTGATTTTACTTGTATCTTCAAACTCCCCCTACTCACTATTGCACCACCAATACCACCAGCCCTACAGAAAAAATATCAGCATTAAAAAAAGACTTTAAGTTTCATCTTCAACTTCTAAATTAAACACTTTATTGAGACTTAGCTAATATGGTGCTTGTTGATTTAATTTTAGTTTACACGATTTTTGTCACAGAAATTCTAAGACACTCTGCAAAAAAAAAAAAAAAAAAAAAAAAAAAAAAAAAAAAAAAAAAGTTATAAGGAGAGCTTCCTGCCTCCTAGCATTCCAATAAAGAGGGGTTTGTTCTCTGAATATTCCTTGCATAAGCAGTGGCTTTGCATTACCTGGATGTACTTATGCTCTGCCAGCCCAGGAGGTACTCTGGTAAGCTTGTTGTTGTTCAAGTGAAGCTCCCTCAGATGAGGTGTGTTGGCCAGAGAGCCGTTTTCGACAGCAGAGATGCTGTTGAAACTCAGTCCCAACCTACAACAGAAAGCAGAGATAAAAGCAAACACCAACATAGATGCCTTTCTTACAAGCATTGTGAAATTATCAAGTCTACAGGAAAGGACATTTTTTGTTTTTCCACTTACTGTTTCTAGTTCTTGGAGTGCTTTTTCTAACCTTTATGAGCCTGGACAAAACCCATTTATTCTTAAGGTCTTGGCTAAAAGTTACTCTCTTTGAGATTCATCTGACAGAATGTGATTGGATATAATCTCCTATTTCTTATAAAATCCAAATTCCTATATCCAATTTTGGACTACCATATTATTGGAACATAATATTCCTAAGAATTTATTTTTTTAAACTGTTCACTTATTCAAACATTTATTTGTATACTTAATAAACATATGGTCTCGAGAACTTATTATATACATGATATTATACTAGGCATTGTGAGGGACAGAGGTCTCATGGGTCAAAAACCACTTTTCCCATCAAAGAATATTTTACCTAGTGAGGGAGTTGATTATACATATACACACACATGCGTGCACACACACACGCATATACATATATATATAAAATTATAAGAAATTATAATTTTCTTTTTACTTAATAAGAAAAGTGAGAGAAGGTTGTCTGAAACCCATTTTATATTTTTACAGAGGATACATTATTTTCTTCCTACTTGTTCCTAATAACCAATTCAAACATTTGTACAGTAAAAATTGTTCTGAGATCAGTGGCTGTTTCTTCTTTTCATATTTTATTTTCAGCACCAAAATACTTCTCATCTTCCAATATCAATTAGAAATAAACAAAATAAGGATTGGATGGTTTAATAGACAGATTTTCCTGGATTCGTTTCCAAAAATAAATATGTTTGATAAATTCAGGAATTGAGAAAGTTGTCTGACCAATTAGGTATTCTGTTCTAATTTAATAAATGAAATTCAAAATTAATTTAAAGAGATATCTGGATTTCTGTTGGTCTCTTCAAAGTTTCTGAGGTCTTAATGCCTTGGTTTGATTCAAAGCATATGATGTCAACATTAAAGTACAGAATGTCAAATGTCATACCACTTTTAGTGAAAAATAAACTTTTTCTGAGATGGTACACATTTTGAGAATGATTTTCTATATTAAAAACTTTAGAATATTGTTTATTTCTACTACAATTACTACTACTACTAATAATACATAATAAAAATGGTACTAAAGTCAGTTCTACACATTAACCAAGGCAATGTATCTGTCTACATTTTTCTGCAGCTAAACGGACCTAATTAATGAAGAAGGGTAGGTGATACACAATACTATTGTGAAAAATGTTTTCTACATTAGAGAATGAAATTAAAAGATGTGAATGAAGGATATCTTATTACCTGAGACACCATGGTAATATAGTGTAACTACAGTCACATGCATATGCACACCTTCAACCCTCACCACCTACTGGGCCATTGAGGAATAGCTATAGAAATTGGAAAAGCTGCATTACACATCCATTTGGTCTCATGTATTTCTTAAAGATTCAAAGATATATTTTATAATTATTTATCCACCTTGAAAGTTATACATAAAAACAGGAATGAGTAAATTTAGCATGATACTGTGCTTCTCTGTAGGAACAGTCAGCAATATGTACAGATCAAGAAGAACATAGTGCTGCTGAAGACAAATGAAAACGTTTGCCAGATGGAAGTTATGTTTGAAAGCAGAACAAGTACCAGTATCACTTAGTTTTTTTAAAAAAATCATTAAGTAGGGCTAGCAAAAACAACAACAAAATGTTTCTTCTGTTGATCTACATCAAATGTCCAGAGATATTTTATTTTAAACTCCTCAGAGAAGAGGGGGTTAGAGAATCTCATAACTATTAAAATAGTAATTTGTGTGATGCTCAATATTTCTATGTCTTGGTAGATTTCATTTTAATGCATTTTCAAATTCTGGACACTGTGTTATAATTTACACCTTCAGTTTGAGGCAAATAAGTTAGAACATATTAAATGCACATGTTGATTTAATCAAATACTTTGTTTATAAAATATAACTAATCTATAAATAGTACAATATTAATAAAATATGAAACTGATCTTGGTGGTTTTAGTAGGTATACTAGTTCATTGGCATTTTCTCAAGAAATAATTGGATATGCTAAAGTTTCAGATTTTTAGAAACAAGAACAGCAGTGAAATGTAGTACAGTCAAAAATCAATCATCATGTTTTTAATTCTCATCATATAAGCACTAATATACCTAGCCATTGCTCTGATAGAATGCCATGAAAGAACATTATTACTTAGCCAAATTATTCAGTCCTTTTAGGCCAGCTGCATCAACTTTGCTGATTTTGTTGCCATCAAGGTGTAATTCAGTAAGGGAAGGAGGAAGACCTGAAATGTAGAATTAAAGATGTTAAATTAGCAGATAAATATTATAAGTACAGAATGTGGACAGACTTAATGAAGACATATGCCATCAATTTTATAAAAGACATGCAGTTCCAAGGATCAGTTTTACTTATCATCTTTTTTATCTGAAGTAGTGCAAGCCCTTGCTGTTTTTCTCTTAGGCTGACTTTAACAAAAACATGGATTATTTTTATCATGTAGTCGATATTTGTTCTTGGAATAGAAGAACTGAAGTCAATGTTGACTCTCATTATTCTCTTCCACCTTTGTTAATGGGTAAAAACTGACGCTGATAAAATGTAGTAATTATAAAATGAGAAGGTCTCTATTTGAACTACAATGAAGAGATTACGTATAAGTTAGACCCATATACAAATTTAATTATCTATTTCTTTAATGAGCATCATTAAAAATTAACACTGATATGCTGTGCTGGTCTTAGCCTCAATTGACTTTGTCATAAAAACATCAGATACCTCTGCAAAACGTCTATGTGGAAACAACTAATGTTTACTTATGCCTATTAAATCCAGAATGTTTATGCAGGAGGAGCAGAGAGGTCTATAATCAAGTGATCTACCATATGTGGAGCACCTGGGGGAATAATTTTAGATCCAAAGTACCCACTAAACCTCTGGATAGTACTTGAATGGCTGTGATTTCCAAAGATTATTATAAATATATGAGTTTAAATATTTTATTTTCATTTCCTCCTAGCATCTGAGGATGTATTATATTTTATACAACTTTTATAATAACATATTGTTCCACTTAATAGTAATAGATACAAAGAAAATAGCAAACTGGTGACATGTAGAAAGAACATCTAATTGGCAGAAAGTCTTGGCTATTTGTCTATAAAGACACAGAATTGAAAAAACACAGGTTTCCTTTGGTCTGAAACTTTTATCACATCACATTGAATTCTGTCAATATTGTCTATTAGACAATAGTCCTTATTTGATTTGAAAATGATTTTTAGTTTCCTATGGTAGCATATTTTGTGTGGTAGCTGCTAGGTAAAGGAACATTTATTAATTGTATGTCTGTTATGCATCGAACATTGATCTTGGCACTTTTCCTACCTCAAATCCTTTAAGTCTCTCAAAATATAAATTATTGGTCACTAATCCCCTTTCACAGATAAAGAAGTAAGACTCAAAGTTACAAATTTAGTAGATTATCTATTATGTAGGGAATGCAATATGCTTCTAAATGGAAAAAAAAGAAGTTAAAATAGCATGTTCTTAACTGGAGGAAATAACATTATTTTTATACATAAATATTAGGAAATCACAATCACTCTGGGAATAAGGTATTTCAACCACTTGATTCTCCTGAGAATAAACAAATACGAATTTTTAAATAACCCCCTAGTAGAACAAGTACGTATATAACAAATACACACCCTTTCTTCCCTATTGCCAAAAAGATATATGTATGCCTCTAGTACACCAATTGCTATCACATCCATCACCCTTACTTAGTTTCAAAATGTCTCCCTTTTTTGGATGTCAGTTTTCCAAATGTAGTTATAGCTAGGAAGAAGTCTGATTATGGGAGAAAACTTTGCAATAGGTTTGAGATAGACAAATTTATAAAGTGCATCATTAGCTTCTGCCACTGTGGCACTGAGTTAGAGAACCCACACTCTAGTTCTTTTTATTTATTTGTTTTTAATTTTCCTTTTTTTTTTTTTTTCTTTTGAGACGGAGTCTTGCTCTGTTGCCAGGCTGGAGTGCAGTGGCGCAATCTCGGCTCACTGCAACCTCCATCTCCTGGGTTCAAGGAATTCTTCTGCCTCAGCCTCCTGAGTAGCTGGGACCACAGGCACGTGCCACTATGCCCGGCTATTTTTTGTATTTCTAGTAGAGACGGGGTTTCACCATGTTGGCCAGGATGGTCTCAATCTCTTGACCTTGTGATTCGCCCGTCTCTGCCTCCCAAAGTGCTGGGATTACAGGCGTGAGCCACCATGCCCAGCCTTGATTTTCCTTTTTAAAGATAAAATATATTGAGGCTTACACTGGGCCAAGTACTGTGCATGTACATTGCAAGCCTTACTTCTATATAGTAATTTTTACAATAATTCTAGCAAATAGGTATTATTAATACCGCCATGTAAGTGATAATAAACCTGAGGTTATAAAAATGCAGAATAATTATCCTAAAGTCACAGTACAACTAAATGAGTGAGTTAGGTCTCTCACCCAAGTTGGTGTTAGAGTATGATTTTATAGCCTCTACACTGCATTCTACCGCCTTTCCATTTCCGTGAATGATGGGAGAAAACATCACCAGGTGACTGCTGATGTTCAAGCATAAGTATCCCAGCCTCAGCAAGGTGAAATCATGTATTAGATAGGCATAAAGATGAATGAAAAGGAGGACTTAATACGGCAACAGAGTGAAATAGTTGAACACATGAGTTCTGATATCGGCACCATACAATTCCATCTCTGCTGCTTCTTACCTCTAAGAACTTAATCACAATTTACTTTACCTGTTTAAGCCTCATTTTCCACTCTTATGAAACAGAAATGATAATACTACTACATAGGGATATTGTAAGAATCCTATAAAAGACTCTATGACAAGCATTTGGCATGATACCTGGCACTAAATACATGTTTAAAAAATTGTAGTTACTTAATTTTTCTGCTAAGTTATAGTAAATAAAAGCAAGTTGTAGTAAATAAATGATGAGGAAGGAATATCTGGGATAGAAAGACACAGGAAAGTAAAGGAAAACAGATCATGAAGTGATAAAAGATATTACTGAAGGATATTTTGGAGAATGAATTAAGAAGGAAAGCAAAGTCTGAGATTGTGCTTAATATAAGTCATCTGGCAGCATGAAATAAATTTCAGCAAGAATTTTAGCAAGTTCTATCTATCTATCTATCTATCTATCTATCTATCTATCTATCTATATCAATGCCCAATTTATATCTATTTGAGATATATATTTTTTATTCCTGCACTGAGGATAGTGAAAGGTCACTTGTTACAGGGAACAAATTGAAGACTCAACATGAAAGTTCTTTCTAAACTATAAATCAGTCTTTATCATCTAAATATCTATTTATCCATCCATCTGTCCCAGTAGTTGCTACTAACAAAGTCAAAAGCATGCTCTGTATTCAAGACTATGGAAAGGGTAAGGAGTGGTAAGAAAGCATCCTATGGAATATGTACTCAAAAGAGTTGAAATTTCTGTAAAAGAACAGTAAAGGATAACTGGTGTTTTGTGTGGGCAAATACCTACATTTTGTATGCAGTCAAGAACAAGACATCTAAGTTGAGAAAGGGACAGACTGAGGGGAAAACTAGAAAATATAAAGGGGCTTTTGTGAGACTGAAAAGCCCAGAGTAGGGACAATGTGCAAGGTAGAGTAATTTATTATTGGTGGTTTGATGCCTTTTCTAATTCACCAAGAGTAGTTTTTGTGTCTCTCCTGGGTATCCCTTGGAACGATGAGCTTACCCTTCGGATTATGTGGTTATTTCTGTGTATTTGTCTGGCTTGGTTTTAGATTGTAAGCTCCTAAAGGTATGTAGCGTATCCTATTCACTGACCTGCCTTCAGTGTGTGATATGTTTCCTATACATACTGAGTGTTCAGACCATCTTTAATGAATAATAGAAAGTTATATTAAACTCCTACTTATCTATATGCTAAATATTTATCTATTTATTTAACTTTAAAATAACTCAACAAAGTGGATAGCAGTATTGTTTCCACTTGACAGATAAAGAAATAGAGGACAGATGAATAACTTTTTCAAAGTCTTTGAACTGACTCCAGAATCTACATTTTTACGACATACAACCACCACTATCATTCAGACATTAATAACTGGAATGTCTTAAAAAAGAAAAAATTCCCTAAGTGATTGCAGACTCAGGGTAAAAACTGGATCAATTTCAGAGTACTCTCATATCTCCCATATATCTTTTATTTTTTTTTTTACAAACACCAAGGCATGCTACTTTTTAAAAAATCAATGTACTTTTTCTTTGTAATCTCACAATATTATAATATGAAATCACTGTGCATTAAGTTATGTCTTAGAGTAGACTTTAACAGGAGTCTACCCATCTCCAGTTAGAAGCACTTCCAGTAATAGAGAATTTGCTGGAAATAAGTTTGCCCACTTAGGTGACAATTCAAATTCCTACAACTTTTTTTTTTTTAAATCAAAGTCTTCGAATTTAAATTTTTCAAAATGTTTTGGAGAATCTTCTATCACCTTGAGGAATGTTGGTGATATTGGTATCAGCAATGCGGATGTAGGAGAGCTTCTTCATTCCCTGGAAAGCCCCATTTTCAATTCCTGAGCTCTTCAGCGGGTTGGTGCCCAGTTCTACAAATATAATAAGTGCAAGGCTTTTAGAGGACATTTTAGGATATTACTAGTCACTGTAGTATCTGTTTTAGCGAGGAATCTATTAAAAAAAATTGGGATTAATATCAACTTGACTGAAAAACAAAAGTGCAATAAAAGGGCATGCTCCTCAGAAGAATAGTGAAATGAGATAAAACTTTCACTTATTAAAACAAACAAAAGCCAACCAAATAATAGTGACTTATGAAAAAGACTATTAGTGAAAGCAATAAGAATTAAATTATTTAAGATGTATACACAGGCTTGCCCAGAAATCAATTAAAGCAAGTTTATAAATCCCATCTTATGTTATTTATTACTTTCCTAAGATACTTTAAAATTTTTTTAAAGAATTTTAATCTAGCATTTTGTAAGCCAACAATAAAATTACTATTTTTACCATATGTTTAGTGAAACATTATAACATATTTTTAAAGCAACTGATTTATTAGCGTTTCAAATACAACAGGTCCCCAAAATGGAAAAGTATCTCAAAATATCTATAGTTAAGCACTATATAAATTCATCTTTGCATACTGAGCATGTGGTAGGGTAACTTCAGTCCTAGGGTTTTCTCCATATACTCAGATACTCAAAGACAGACATAAAAATATCACTAGAAGGTCCAGATTCAAAATCCTAATTTCTCTTGGCTCTGCTATTATAAATAATGTAGGCTCCGGGCATGTAGGTTGTAGCTAATTTACCTTCCTGCACCTAAAACCCAGTTGAAGTCTCTTAAGGTAAAACTTGAGTTTTGGTCTTAAAATTATAAAAATGTCTGTACCTATGACAATCATCTGGTTCAGTCCATTGAAAGTAGATCTTCGCACTTTGGCGATCTCATTCTCATGGGCACGCAGCTCCTGAAGAGTTTTGGGCATTTTTTCTGGCAATTCCTTCAGGTGATTCTTGGACAGATAAAGTCGTTCCAACTTCACCAAAGGTGTAAATGCTCCAGGGCTAATTTTGCTAATTTTGTTATTGACAAGAATCAATGCCTGTAGTAAGGGAAGAAAAACATCTTAAATCCAAAACCTTCCACATATATATCAAACAAGTGAATGTTTGTTCAGTCCATTCACAGAGCTGGCAGGGAAATCTAGAAAATTGCAAGAAATAAGAAAAAGAAAATAAGCAAGTTAAGATTAGGCCAGGTATGGTGGCGTGCATGTGTAATTACAGCAAGTTGAAATTAAGCCAGGTGTGGTGGCTCATGCCTATCATCCCAGCACTTTGGGAGGCCGAGGTGGGCAGACCACTTAAGGCCAGGAGTTTGAGACCAGCCTCGCCAGCAGGGCAAATCCCTGTCTCTATCAAAAATGCAAAAATTATCTGGGTGTGGTGGTGTGTGCCTGTAGTCCTAGCTACTTGGGAGGCCGAGGCAGGAGAAGCACTTGAACCTGGGAGGCTGAGGTTGCCGTAAGCCGAGATTGCACCGGTATACTCCAGGCTTCATGACAGAGCAAGACTCTGACTCAAACAAACAACAAAAAAATGTCTAATATGAAGATCTGAAAAGGAGAAATGTAATAAGATATATAATATATACATCAACATACATACACCCTATACACACAGACATGTATGTATATGAGCATGTGTATATATATAATTTTTAAATAATAAATACTCCTAACAATTGAAATGACCCAAGATTCCTGAAAACAATCAATGCTGCAGATATCCATCCCCCAGTCAGCTTTTTAACCTTAAAGTCTATCTTCATTGACTGTGATCACAGATTCTACTACAAAAGATGATACCAATTTACGCTATCACCAGCAATGCAAGGAACTAAAATTTTCCAGCAGCTTTGCAATAGTTTATATTATCTATCTTATGAGTATGGCCAAAATAATATAATGTTGTAGCTCATTGCTTTTCTTTGTATTTCCTTGTCATTTAAAAAGGTTAAACAAATTTTCTTTTATTTTCGTACCATTTATTGCATTTTTTGGAGAGAGGAGATTGCCTGATCACAAATACTTCTTATGTTTATTAAATTTTAATATATTTTAATAATTGATTTAGATAATAAGGATTTGGTCAATATGATACAGAGAGACTTAACATAGTTTCTCCTGGTTTTTTTTTTTTTTGCCTTTTTTTAGGTGTAAAGGTTTTCTATGACAAATACGAAGGTTTTATATGACAAATATGTTAGTATTTTGAGAAATCAATAGAATTCTCTATTTGATCTTTATTTCTGAGTTTCCTTTACATAGGAAATTACATCTAATTCATTATTATTATACTTATAACTATTGTTAGGCCTATTTTTGGACTACTTTTTCTTTTCTGATTATCTGTATGTCTAACAAAACCACATTGTTTTATTAAGGCACTTTTTAAACTAATTATAAGAAACTTTAAACAACTTATTAAGGTATAAGAACCTTGCATTTTCAATTGTTGTATATCTTTTGCATATATGAGAATGTGGAGGGTCAAAAGGGGACTTGTAATAGGACAGTGCGAACTTTTGGTCTCCCTGTCCTATTACAGAAATGGAAATGCAAGAATGTTTTCTAAAGGTAATAGCTGATTAATTAATCTATGTACATGCTCATATAGTTCACATTATTCAATAAATTAAAACCTCTTATTAAGTAATATAATCTTTTGACTAATCATGAATGATGTATTGGTTGATTAATTCAAAATCCTAACACATTGGGGTGAATAACTTCAAAAACTCATGAGAGTTAAGGTCATAAAAAATTTGACATTAATAAACAAAAAATCAGGGAAAAGCCAGAGCCTAAGTAGAGTGAGGTGACATATGTCATTATAAGACATCCAAAATCGTGGGTGCCTAATGAAAATCATAAAGAAGATATTCAATTCCTATCCATGGAGGAAAATTTTAAATGTGTGATACAATTAAATGTATTAAACATGATCTGAAAACTTTGTTTTATGTTAAATGTTTTTGAAATCTGACTTCAAATAAAATTTTTTTTTCTTCAAAGCCACTTATGGAGGGCTTACACTGTGCCAAATATTGTTCTAAGGACTTTTTTGGTGACTGTCATATTTATCGGCAATTATTAGTGTAAATACTCAAGCCAGAATTCTGAGTTTAGAATCTCAAGCTCTGGCTCTTATTTGGTCTGTGACTGCGAGCAAGTATCTTAACCTTTCTGTGGTTGTTTAAAGGAGATATCAAGTGTGACTACCTCATAAAAATAGTTATAAGAATTAAGTAACTTAATGTATATAAGGTACTAATACAGTGCCTAGTATATACAATAATTGCTAAACAAGTATTTGCTTTTATTCAGTCTTTGACAATTTTTGTTGATTTTTAATTTAAAAATATTCCTTACTTGATTTATGAATATTAAGCTTCAATTCAAAGAAAATACATTAAATGTTGGCATTACCACACTTAATTTCCCATTATTTTATAGAGCAAATACGTAATTTTTCCTACTATATATGTATAAAATTACTCTTATGCAATACGTACCACTCCTAATGAGGCACAGACAGGGAACTTGATTCTGTTAAATTCTTTCTATTTTAATCCTTGCTAAATTTTCATTTCTCTCCTTCCTTAAGTGTGGCTTTGCTATCTAAAATTATGATGTTTATTTGCATAATAACAAGGATAGAAAGGATCATGAATCAAAGAGTAAGAGAAAAATAGCTGTTTAACATCCTCTGAATGGTTGAAGGCTCTAATGAACTCTCTTTATTCATCTGTTGTATACTTTGAAGTAGAAAGAAAGAGATTGTCAAGATGATGGCTGCCTAAAAACATACTTAGAAGGAGACTTGGGAAAAGAAAGAACATATTATTACAAATGCTAGATTTAATGAGAATACCACAGACACTAGATGTCTCTTATTTAAGGATAGAAAGAATTTTTTTAAAACATACTCAGATTATACTTAAATGTACAGGAAGTTGAGATGAGAGTTACAGAATGTTCCATCCTCTAAAAAAGTAGCTATAAGGCAAACTTGTGCAAATAAAAGTTTAAAAAATATTTTAGTAATCTAAATGTAATAATACTCATTTTTTATGGTCTCCTTTTTAAACTTACGACAATAGTAGCTTAAATAGTCATTGATAAACCTTGCTGGTTTCACCATCAACTCACTCCCAGTGAAACCTTAAGGTGAAGGTGGGGAGTTGGTGAAGAAGGTTCTAATCAGTGGAAACAGACCCAAAGGTTGGAACCTTGAGCTTGTTCTTACCCTTCATTGTTTCGGCTGTTTCTTTCACTCTAGCCAATTTGTATTTGTATTTGCCTGCTTCTTCTTTTCTTCTGCCTTTGCTTTCTTCTTGTTCAGAGAGCCCTTTTCTCTCTGCCTTTCAAACTTCTGCTGATCATCTAAAACTCCTTCCTTGCATATTCTCTCAAAACTGTATCTGGTAATTGAAAAAATAATGATGCCTAATTTTTTATTTTACTATGTCACTACTTGTATTGTTGTTATATTGTTGGACACAACAATAAGTTGATCATGGCACTGTTTTATCTGACATTTTTTAAATGGTTCCATGTAGAATCTCAAAATTTTAGAAAAAAAATTATTTCTTCCTTTAAAAAATATAGTATATTTTCTTCTAATGGATAAATGTTTACTGTCTTTCTCAATTTGGCTGTTGGAAAGTTTGTAACTAAATTGTATCTTGATTATAGTAACTCTGTAATCATTATGACCAGTCCTATTTTATATTACATTATGTCCCCTGTATCTATATTTTTTATTCTAAGGTATATCAGATGATTTCTTTTATATTTATCTTTTAGTAAGTATTGCCTATTTTCATGATATATCTCCTCAATTATTTTCTATAATGACTAGAATAAATAAGAAGATATGAAATTAGAGTTTGGTATGTTTATGCTCCCAACATTAAGAATGTATTCCTATGACGTTCATTATGCAAAGCTATGAACTCTAATTTACACAGGCAGGTAACAAATCATGAGGTAAGTCTTTATTTTCTGAAAATTCTGATACATTAAATTTTATTTTTAATGTTGAATAAAAGTCTGCTTCCCTAAAATCTACTCATTAGGACGATTCTGTCATCTTGTAGTTGAAGCAAGTAAATACAATTCTTTTTGTTCAACATGGCTCTTCAAATATTCCACTAGTGACCCTCATGACTCAGTTTAGACATCCACCTTTCCGTCCACTGTGCCTATGAGACCTAATTTCCAGATTCTTTACCTCCATGGTCATCCATCTCTAGATGTTCTTTAATGCCGAGAACCAGACTCAGTACTTCAGAGTGCTACCAGACTGGAAGCAGATACAGTGAGATTTCCAGAGTATATATTTTGGACATTGAAGTCTGGCTTATTTTTATTTAATGTGCACTCTTGTTTTGAGGGAAGACCACATCACACTCATCCCACGGATAGACAGCTGGGTAAGCAAATGCATCTCATAGTGATTCTGGTGTTGCACGTGAACAAATAATGCATTTACTCTTACAGGTTGCCTTTGCAAGGGTTGCCTCTATTTTATTAGGTTGGTCATTCTTCTTGTATAGCATATTCTCTCCCAACTGCCACCATATTCATTCTTTGCCCTTTTTGGCCCTTATTCATGTCCCGGGAAGCTGACCTCCGGGGAATGCATCAAGCAAATGGCCTTGTCTTTTGGTCTCAAGTAGATGCAACAGTAGGGGACACAGGCAGGAAATTACAAAGTGGAACTACAGTTTCCCAGCTCGCCCATGACTCTGAGATCCCCAAATTTTTCTAGACCTTTGTAGGACTAGGTGCCTCACAGTGCCTTGTTGGGGTCACATGCCCCTTTGCAAATAGAGGTTTCAATAGCTTCTCCTCCATGAAACCCCTTTGTGAGTGGCATCTCTTTTCTAATGAAATCCTAACTGATAGACTGAACATTATGAGAGGGTAGAGAAGTAAGTAAAAATCAAAATAAGCATACAGATAAGATCACAGCATACATAATCCTAAATATAAAGCAAGAAACATATATATATATAAAGATAGAATTATATTTTGCTAAGTAAAATATGAATAATTATCTTTTTCTGCTTGATGCAAATCTTTGAGATTTAGAACATCATTCACGCTTTTCTTAGAAAATGCATGGAAACAAAAAAAATAATAAAAAAATAAAACAATACTAGGATCAGTCCATTTTGTGTTTCATTCCACTATAAAAATACAATTTAATTTGGAAGACCATTTTTATTCCAAAAACTGTCAGAGAAAATTGAGATCTAAAGTATTTTTATGAACAAAATACCTAAGATACAGTATATGTAAAAAAAAATTGGGTGAATTTTTTGTGACTAATGAATATGATGCTTTGCTTCCCTACTACTGCTAAAAAGTGAAGTTAATAAACACTAATGTGCTTCTTTGTTGATACATAGTACTCTTGGTCTTATCTAGGTTGTGTTTTGAAAAATACTTTGAGTCTTATTGTGATTAAAAAAATAGTTCTTACGTGAAGGTTCTTCAGGTTCTTAAAGTCTCCATCTTTGATTTCAGTTATTTTGTTGTTTTGCAGGTCCAGCAGAGTTGTGTCAGGGGGAAGATCCTTTGGCACTTTGTCCAGACCTAGCATAAGAGTAACAGGAATGTGCAGTGAGTAGAAAGGACACATGGCTACAAAATCATACAGTATATATTTACCAAGAAATTAATGTTTTGATGAGCATTTTAACAGTAACAACTTACTTTTCTTTCCCTAAGAATTACATTCATTGTAGGGTAAAATTTTTGCTTTATCTTTTGCAATGAAGTCAAATAATTTTTTGCATTTAATAATAAACTCAATATGATATTTTCCTCATGGAATTACTCCTCTGCATAAAAGGAACATTTGGTTGTGTTAGGGTGTGACTCAAATCTATTTTACCTCTTGGTTCTTGTATTGAAAAGTAATTATTCTGGTAAGTAGTCAGCATGAGTGATTTGTAAATCTACACATTTTTACATAAATACTGTGTCAATAATGACTCTAGCCAAATCATCAGTAATAAAGATCTTTTTGGTAAACCTAACTCTGTCACAGATCTACAGTTAAAATTGTAAGAACATATAATCATGTTGTGGCAGGATCTTGAAAATTTATCTAATGTTTCAGGATAACAGTTCTTTTAGTTTTCATTGGAATGCCAGAACAATATCAATTTCAGTTGATATTTTATGACCAATAGGTATATGGCTAGTTAGAATGAAATAAACTTGGTAGTATGACTTATCTAAAATTAATTTTATGAAGTATTATTTTTAGACTTTAGATTTTGGTCTAACTGACTGAATTATTGTTTTTAGTTTGTAAATGTAAACTCATTGGATAACCAAATGGTCCATGATATTAAAAAATATTTTAATAGCCATTTGGCTAGTCAAATAAGGATGAACAAGAATTATAAAAAAGGTAGTAATTTTGAATAAATCATTTTGAATCATAATGGAGTAAAATATTAAATAAGGCCTTTTGCCTTTCTTTTTTTCATTGTTTCATACTGAAGTAGGGCATTAAGTAAAAATTTGATATTCTATTAACTCAAATCAATGTGATAATTTCTGTATTTTAAGATTCCATAACATAAATCAGAAATATTTTTCAGCCTTTGGTAGAAGCAGTCTCTCCATCATATCTGAAACTTGAAGTACTGAAGATTATTTTTTTCATAAATTCCACAAGCCTTTATTGGATACCTCCTGGACACCATAAATTTATTAGATCCTGGGAATATATCAGGACCAAGGCAGATATTATCCATGACTCCATAAAAAATAAAATTCAGTTTACCGTTTTCAATTAAAATAAAATTACAACACAGTCTAATAACCGCTATGTTGAGAAAATCATAATTTTGAATTTTGAGTTTTATGTAAATATACTTGTAAACAAAATAGGTAACCCTATTTTGACTATTTTCATTTCTTCCATGAAAATTACAAAAAACATATCTGAAGCCATGTATTTCTGTGTCTTTCCCAAATAATTTTTTAGCCACAATATCACTGCTCCATTGATAGTTGGGGTTGGGAGTGAAATCTTGTTCTTAATTCAGTGACCACCTATCTTGATAAATTTAAATATCAAAATAAAGTTAATTCTAATCTTACATAAATATGTTACATAAATATATAACTCTTATAGACACAGTTCCCACAGAAATGATGAGTTAAGTGCTTTCAGTGATGAACAGGAAAATACCAGAACAGCTATCTTGTAGGAGGTTAATGACACTGTACAGTTGTAATTACTACCATTTTCAGAAATGTCAATTTGCTAATTTCATGCAATTAGGTATAATAGACTTCTTCCAAATCTTTTATAATTAGTGTTCTCCAACTAAGAAAAGACAAATTTCTTTTCATTTGGAACATGGTCTAGATTTTATCATTTTTTCTTGGGCACCTTCTTCAAAGTCCTAATTTCCACTTATGCTTGCTTTTATTCAGTGGTGAACTTAAGTTCTAGTGACTCTCAACATTTGGTCAATGCCAAACTGCAGATAAAATTTCAAATGTGTAAGGCAAAAAATTATGTGACTGGATGGCTGACACTTTTGATTATGTTGTCATTCTAAAATTGTATAACAATAGGAACTATTTAAGGTAATTTATATACATCTTATTTCTAGAGATTTAGAAAAAAGGAATACCATCTACAGGATTCTAATTTTTATAGTTTAGTTTTTGGAAAGCCATTTCAATGATTAAAATATTAAATCTACAACCTGTTCTGAATTAGAAAATTTGTGTTTATTTGGGAGATTTCACATATTAGTATTTTTATTAATAATTTGTGTAGTTTTAGAGTTTATTTTTAAAAATGAAAGTATGTTCTCATTTACCTTACAAGAACCCAATGAAATAGGTAAGGCAGTATGGTAATCTCATACTTTCAGATAATATTTTCAGAATATGAACAAGCTTATCTAGCTAGGAATGACAAAATGTGGATTTTGTCTGGATTCCAGCATGACTTTTTTTTTCTGGCATACCTATCTGTATCCCCCAAAAGAATTGCTCTGTCAGACCCAGTAATATGATGCACATGTAAGGGCTAGATAAGGCATTGGAGTGTTTACTAGCTTCCTCAAAGACAATAGGCAGAGTATAATGGAGAATTTACCCTAGTTATGAGTTCTCTGAATGTCACAAAGGGAAGGGCCCTTAAGTATCAGCTAGTCTATGATTCCCAAATGTTGATTAGGTAGACTATGATGAGATTTTTAACAATCTATATCAAAATAAAAAACAATAAGAGCAATGTGGTTAGTTTTAATGCAAAATATCTCACACACAGACACGCACACACACACACACACACACACACACACACACACACACACACACACACACACTTTCTAAGACCCTCTGAGACCAGTTCCTGCCTTCACTTCCATTTCTACTTTTAAATATACCTTCTTTAAAAAATGATTATGATAGCAGATGGCAGGCTTTTATTTTGTTAGATTTGGTATTGACCTTAATTAGAAATTAACTTGTTCATCATTCAAAAAGTTTACTTATCCCAGAAATCACAGAATTTTAAGCCCATCTAATCTCATTTCATAAGTAAAGAAACAGAAACCCAAAGACATTAAATAGCTTATCTAAGGTGACTCATGGCTACAGTAGACCAAGAACCAGGATAGTTTGAGTCCTCACTCCAGAACTATGTGGTATGCCTTTTTTTTATTTTTCCTTTCTTTCTTTTTTTTTGAGACAGAGTCTTGCTCTGTCATCCAGGCTGTACAATGGTGCACTCTTGGCTGCTGACTGCTTCCTCCACCTCCCAGGTTCAAGCGATCCTCCCATCTCAGCCTCTCAAGTAGCTGGGACTACAGGCACCAGCCACCACACCCAGTTAATTTTTGTATTTTTAGTAGAGACGGAATTTCACCATATTAGCCAGGATGGTCTTGATCCCCTGACCTCATGACCCACCCACCTCAGGCTCCCAAAGTGCTGAGATTACAGGTGTCAGCCACCGCACCTGGCCGTGGTGTGCCACTTATGCAGGTGATCATTATGAACATTTTTAAATGCTGATCCACAGCTATTCCTTGAGCATATTACATCATTGCCAGTGACTCATTTTTGTTCATGCAATGTATATTTTATGTAGAATTCCACTTATTCTTTTATTTATACTTCCATTTTAACAATCCCTTGAAGCATACCCATTATCCCAGCTCCTCTGTAATATTCATCCTGACCACCCTGTATAACAGTAATCTTGCACCTCCAAAGTTCTTACAGGCTATAGATGTATAAGTTTACACTATACTGTCCTGTATTTCAGGGTCTGTGTTTGCTTTGTTCATTTTTGTTTTTGTTTTTGTTTTTCTTCTGAGTAAGGAGGACTAATTACTGTTTCACATCAGCACTTTGCTCTGGCTGCTTTGAAAACAGGAAGTGCCTTTCTGATTCATTAATTTTAAAGTCTATCTGCCTTGCTGTCCCATGATAAAAAGTTAATGAGCATGGATTTGAGATCATTTCTGCCATATTCTGTCATAACCATTTCGCTGTAACCTGCTATCATAGCAGAACTTATTTTTCCTCAGAAGTATTAGGTTACAACTCGTTATAATGATTATAATTTTCTTCCTGATTCTCAGTTGGCCGAGAACATTTTATAAATGAATGCTACCTATTATCAAATATGTCATTCCCATTACGTGCAGCTGAAAATTGCTCTCACTTTCTTCAGTGTCTTTGCCATATTTGTGAAGCACCTTTTGTCACATACGTATCTCAAGAAGACTGACTTTTCTGTCTTATAGGGTGACTAATCCAGCAGTAAGAGTTTCTCTGCATGGCATATATTTCTCCTGGGAAAGGATCAATTAGAAGCTTCTAAATGAAGAAACATATCTTCATTCATAGATTGGTATTGTCAAAAACAAACAATCTTGAATCTGATCAAGCCTATAAATTCCAAGAGAAAATGAAATTGTGAATCTGTAATTTAAAGAAGAGTTAAGAGCTATTTTAGCTGGGTGCTGTGGCTCAGGCCTCAAATTCCAGCACTTTGGGAAACTCAGGAAAGTAGATTGCTTGCTCCAGAGTTCGAGACCAGCCTGGGCAACATGGCAAGACCCCGTCTTTAAAAAGCATTAACTGGTCATTGTGGCACAAGCCTGTAGTCTCAGCTACTCAGGAGGGAGGATCCTCTGAGCCTAGAGAGCATGAGGCTACAGTGAGCTGTGATCATGCCACTGCACTACAGCCTGGGCAACAGAGTAAGATCCTGTCTAAAAAAAAAAAAAAAAAAAAAAAAAAGAAAGAAAGAAAGAAAAAGAAAATAAAAAGCTATTTAAAAAAATGCAATGTATCTACTATGTACTTCATCTGGATCCTGATTCATATAAATAAACTATAAAATAAACATTATTTTCTTACAATCTTAAGTAGAACAATTAAGTGACATGATTGAAAATGGATACATTGACTGGCTTTTCAGCATTTAGAAATAACTGTTATTTTAGGTGTAATTCAATTGTTACGGCTTTATTATTTGAGAGCTTTATTTTTCAGATAAACATACCGTTATACATATTGTTAGATAAAACAATATATCTGAAATTTGCTTCAAGTGATATGGAAGTGGGTGGAGATAGAAAGATAATGACATTAGTTGACACTGGTTGAAGCTCTGTGGTGAGTACAAAATGGGCTCATTTTATTCTGTAGAATTTGCATATTTAAACATGCTCCTATAATAACTTATTTTTATAAGACTGTTATGTGAATTTCAATTCTGGTTCCTCTTCTCGCTCTTTAAGATTAATAGACATACTGTTCAAATTCTCTGTCCTCAGTTTTCTTAAGTCTTTCACAGGATTTTTGTGAGGATTCAATAAACTGTGCTACAAAATAATCTCCTACTATAGTGCATAGCAGTGTCTCAAGTATTGGTACCTATGCTTATTATCAACAATGAAAATGAGAATGTTTCTCATTATCTTTCTGATTATTCATCTGTAACTCTTTCTTTTCTGTGCAATTATTATGTATATTATCCTAGAGGCTGAAATCTCTTTGGCTGTTATGTCAAACACAAGGTGTTCATTTAAAGATCTTGGTCCTGAAATGTTTTTTTCTTGACAGTCATTTCCTGATCTTTCTGCATTCATCATTGTTCCCACGAAGGTCAGGGCCTTTTGGGTGCCTGTCTACCAATCTCTGCCTTTGAATAAGCCTTCAGTTTAGGAAGCACATGCTCTCCAGCAAATAATTAGACCCCTCAAAAACTGCTCTTGGCCAATTTAATCCTATTTTAATTGTGGCAAATGCTACACTCTTTTGCAAATCCATAAAATATTATTATTTGTTTGTAGATCATTAGAGTCAGGATGACTTGGATGAAAATCAGCTCAGATATTAAGGGGAGATGACTGGAATCTGTAAGCTGGCATTCCTCAGGCTCCATTTCCTCATCTGAAAACATGGAGCCTGAAGTAAATTGAGGTAGAAACACTCTAGGACTAATGATTAAAAACGCTTATTTGAACTAAATGTAATCTTCAAAAAATATCAAAACAGTATTCTATGAAAACAGCTACCCTATCTTAATTTTTTAAACTTTGAAGTAAACAAATTTAAATTCTGCCCTTAACCATATCTGATTGTAGTAATTGTATTTGGTTTTAACTAAATAATTCCTGTTGATACAGATAAATTTTATGGTTATTCATAAAATGATACAGAAGGTAAAATGTTAAGCATTTTAAATGATATTTGAATTATCCAGGTTAAATTTACATCAAAAAAAGTTCCAGAATGAAAACAAAGTCATCAAGACATGACTTAATAATTTTCTTGCAATCCTAAGTAGAAGAATTAAGTAACTATGAAGTTAATTTGCAAATTAATTTAATTGTGATTATTTAACATCACAATACAGTTAGCAATCATTAAATAATGACCTTCATGGGGGACATGTAATAACTGTGGGCCTTCTCTACATAATACACAGTTATGCTCCAACTTCTCATTAGAAATGTATATAAATCTAAGTAAATATCAGATGATTGTATTTTCCAAAGATGGCATAAATTAAATTTTCTATCCTACATTACTCTTCTACAATAGGCATTTGTCCCAATGCCATCAGGAGGTAGCATCTAATTGCTTTCTCTTCTCTTTGAATGTAGGATGGTCTTATGATACCTCTAGGAATCAAAAAACTGAAACACCATGACATTTGAGACTAGCTCAGAAAAGACTGTACAGCCGCTACCCTCTTCTTCTGGGATGATTGCTCTGGGATAGTCAGGGGACGAAGAAAAAAAAGAGAGGCCGCCTGGGGCACTCCAGAGGATAGAAGAGCCAAGCTTGTGGGCAATAGCAGCAGCAACTGTTAGTTATGAGAGTGAACTGTCTAAGGTGTCTAGCCCAGGTAGCCTTCCTATAACTATATTCCCAGCTAACATTTGACTACGAATGCAAGAGTGACCCCAATTGAGAACAGCCCTTCAGAGTCCTTCCCAAATTTTCTATACCTCAAATCATGAGCAAATTACATTATTTTTTTAAGCCACCATGTCTTGAAGTAAAATTCATTCAGCTGTAGTAACAGGAGCACAGTAGTTTCCTAAATTTATTTTTCATTGAGCATTCTTTATTTAACATAATTCTAACTTTTCCACTAAAACACACCATTTTCGAGGTAGCCTGGAAGAGCTGTTTGCTCTCCTAGGTTTTGTAAGGAACTTTATCTTTTTTAAAATCTAGTTATTTATTAAAGTAAATAAGACACTACTTAAGACATTACCGAAACATCATTTCTGAATAAAGACTAGTAAGAAATAGGCTTCTTTTTTTCTTCCCTTCTTTTGGTTGTCCCAGTGATGAATAGTATTGTTGTGCTAGTAAATGTCAGCAATCTGGTAAACATCATGTTGGACAAAGGCCAGGTCGTCTTAAAACATCATGTTTTCTTTTCTGCCATGTGGCTGGAGTCCAAATTCTAAGATTTATTCTTACTGACTTTCAACAATTTGTTTTCTATAATTCTGTATTCAACTTTATAATTGGGACAGTGGTGATGTACTTCAGTTTTTGGGCAAATGACCAAAATAATATTTAGGGGCTCCAGTCCCACCAAAAAACTTATCTGCTCAAGGCAGGCATGTTTTCTTCTTTTCAACTTAAAAATGGCAATCTAACTGCGTTATCAGTTAGACCAGGCTTCAGACATAGAAGATTCTTTTCTAATTCTATTCTCTTTCCAGTCAAACTCAAGGAATTTCTAAGCTTCTTGGCTTTACAGTCGTCCATAAAGGGAAGGAACAAGATTGTACTGAGAAATGACTTCTGTTTCTCTGTCAGACATGTTCCCTCCTCTTTGCAGCTTGGTAGAGTCTAGAATATTGTAGAATATTCATCCAAAGATTCATTCAGGCACCAAACCATGCAAATGTTCGTTTCTTCATTCATCAATCATTGATTGATGTTTGAAGAGTCTACAAAGTATAAGGCAGTTTGTTGTGTAGACGTTGTACAAAGATAAATTACTACAATACTTATAGTGAAGAAAAATTTAAATTGAGATATGAAGATAGTTAAAATATATTATATAATCATAGCTATGTATATATAATTAATTATTATAGAATAATCAAAGCAAATGTAGATTACGGTGAAAAGGCAGAAGCAGGAAAGCTACAGAAATTAAAGCAGTCTGCAGACTAAGTCAAAAGTAACTGACTCTTGAGTGTTACAGTACAGTTGCTAAGGGCTTTCTCTTTTTATTAAGACTGAATTATAAACTCATTTTTTTCTTTTTTCTTATTTTTTCGGAACTATCTAATCTTTTTCCACTCTTTTGATGGAGAAAAGTTAAGATTATAGGGTCTCATGGTTTTCCTCTTTTACCCAAGGAATTGATAGTTTAGCTAACCAGTTCCCACCATATCCCCTGGAGCTAGGGATGTTCTTCCAAAGGAGAATGAATCCCAGCTGCAGTCTAACAAAATGCCTTGATCCCACACAGCTGCCTCTCTCTCCCTCCTGGGGCCGAGAAGGAAACCAGGACTATGTTAGTCCTCAGTCAGGTCAAGGAGACAGACGCTTCCTTTGGCCTTCTTGACTCCCTCTCTTCCTCCTCTCCATCTTTAACCCCTTGAGTTAGGAGACTTGTTTAACCGGGGGTTGCATTGAGCATTACTCTTGCTTCATCTGAAGATCACTCATACTCCACTCCTACTCAACGTCAATTTAGGCAACCCAGTGGCATGCTGTGTGCACAGCCTCCTTCCCATACATGTTTTGGAAACACGCCTTTGGTGCATCCAAAACTCTGAGTGAGGAACACCTCGTACCCCTGCTGCTGGAGAGCCAGACATAAAATCAAAAGGCAACTGAGCCTCTAGCATTCTGTCTGTTTCTCTGTAAAATAGTACAATTTATTTTTCTGGGTTGATTTCATGGGAGAAGTCTAACGGTTCATTTACCTCATGTATAAGGTCTGCTTCTGGGAAACCAGTTTTCCCAGCCAAGCGAGAAGCTGTAGTACAACATGTCCCAAGTGGGAACCACTGACAAAATTTTTCACCAGTTCAAGGAAAATGATTATGAAGAGGAAGCAACTATACAATTTAAAAGGTTGTACTTTTTCTGCGATTTTAAAAATTAAAACATTATTTGCATTATAAAACGTTATTAGAAACCAGTAGTTATTTATAATGCTTTTATATGGCAAATTCAAATGTGTTTCATCTTCTGGCACCATTTCTAGAGGGCTGTGTGGGGTATGGATCATTTATGATTATAAAATAGCCAAATGTTTCATTGTTCTCAAATCAAACAAACTCATTTTGTTCAAAGGAATATTGGTTTAGAGAACATTCAATTGCTTGCTAAATGTACAACTTTTTAAAAAATTCTTGTCTATTTACATTTGGAGATGATGTGGTCCTCTTTAGAGAGGTGGAGAGAGATGGTACTATTTTGTCTCTAGCTTGACAAGCCATATACTTATTAGCAAATTATTAGGAGTCTTATACTTATTTTCAATAAGTAAAAGATGGTATCATTTGAATTGAGAATAATAAGTACAAACCATTGAGAGTAATAAGTATATGGCTTATACTTATTATTCTCAATAATGAAAATAAAATATCAGAAACAGCATCATGTTCTTAGTCAGCTTTGTCTGAAATGGTAAATGAAATGTAACAGTTACTATAATAAGCATTTTTACATATATTTTCTACTCTTATCCAGTGAAATAAGATATAGTTCCATTTATCAAACAAGGAAACAAACTTTTGAAAGTTTCAAGGTTACAGGTAGTGAACAGCAAAGCAGAATTTGAGATCAGGGTGTTTAACTGCACAGCCCAAGTGTTTTCCACTATTAAACAGTTTTAAGAGGTATTTCAACTCTTTTGAAATTTGTTTATAAGAACTATATCCAGAATTATTATTTTAATTTCGGAGACTAGTCAAAAGACAATACTTGTCCTTATTTGACTTGTCAGGATTAATTTGCATTTCAGTAATGAGGTGTAAGTCATACCAAATTATACTACCTGGTAAGACTTGATCCAAAGATGATAGCTGAGTCAAAGAGTACCTAAGTAAGGAAAACGGTTTTCCTTCAGGATTTCAAACATAAAAAATAGATAATTCAATCAAAATCAGGACATTTTAAAAACAATCGATTTTTAAAAGAATGAGTTACATTGTGGATTTATTATTATAAAGTAACTGAAAGACTGAATTTGCTAACTCTACATTTATTTTTAATATTGCCTTTTTGAAATAAATGCTGTAATTAAGAGAAAACTGGTTTATGTCTTAACATGACAGATAAAAGAAGTCAAGATATGAGTCTCATAAAATTGTGGCTCCAATTACAAGGTAAGTTGCAACAAGCTCAACAAAACAACTTGGCCAATATCTATGAAGAATTCATGTTTACTGTCTCAATCCCTCATCCTCTAAAGAAAAAAAAAGCACATTTTAATACTACTGTGATAAATTAGAATTAGGGACTAAAACAGTCCATGCATCTTCCAGAGCTCTCAAATTACCCTGCAGAGTAATTACATAATTTTAATTTCACAGTTTTTTACTTCTTAGGTTTGAAAGAATTATTTAAAAATTCAATGTTACTTAACTTTGCCAAGAATATTTCTTAGTGGGAAAAAGTAGTCAAACGTTTTAGTTTAAAAAGTTTATATTAAACATTGTTTAGATAATAAGATGACAAAGGACTATCATCCTTTAACACTGTAGCTCCTCTCTGCTCATTAAATGTCTGCCAAGGATAATCTACCAAGGATAATCCTGAACATAATGTTGGTTTTTGATACAGATAAGCATTAACATTTGCCATCCCCAACTGCATTGCATTTATTTTCTTTATAACAACAATTCCAGCTTCATGCTCAGATTACTAGAGGACATAAAACAAAGAAAAAATCAACTGTATTGCATTTGTAATGAATGAGGTGGTCCATTTCTCCTTCCTTCCTTTTTTTCTTCATCTATTACTACATACAATCATCACATAATTTTAAAAATGCATTAAGCTGCTACTATGACCTAGGTACCTCACACATTTAACAGATTTCTAAGACTTTGATTTTTCTGCAAATGAAGATGTCAAGGCTCTCAACAGCTTGCCATCATCATAAAGTAAGAAAGAGTTAGATAATAGATAAAATATGAAATGAGCTCTTTTTTTTAAAGTCAAGTAAATTTCAATTCCCTTTAAGAAATGTATTTTCTTAGAAATGTCTGATTAAAAATGTTATAATATATTTAAATATTCACCTGTAAATTTAAAAATATTGAAAACACCTTGCACGAGAGTACTGCTCATTGGAACTTTAGTTCTCTTAGTTAAATATGGTCTTAAAAACAATTGTTTGAAAATAATTTTAGCTACTTCCTTAGTATATGGGTCAGTAAACCCAGCTGTAATAAAGGAATGATGTATACTTTGAGCTCCTAGAAAAATGATAACATGTAGAACACTTTCTTGTCTGAAAACAAAACAAAATAAACAAAACGATATCAATGCAAACAACAAAACTATCATAAACGTCCTAGTTGAGTGAACATGCTGTTTCCTAAGACTACAATTCGTTGTTGTTGTTTGTCTTTGAACAATAGACTTAATGCCTTTTTACATAACAGAGAATTGGAAAACTAGCCCAATGCTTTCATCAGGGTCAAGCTTTATGAACTATTTTTCATGGAAGCAAAGGGAAACTATACTTATGAAAAATAAAACTTCAGCAAAGTGACTGGCCAACTCTTCTTTCTTTAAAAACGTCAATCCTTCATTTTTTATAACATAGATAATGGGAATAATAATAAATTAATTTAACTTGTTCTCAGAGGCTAAGTAAAATTTAACCCGCATCACATTCTTTGGGAACTTCGCCATTTTAGTAACCTCACAAAAGATTATCCCGTGCATATCCATCAAATGGTGACTTCTTTGTTCAGATTTTTTCAACCCTCTTATTTTCCTGCCCAAGACAATAATGGAGGTCATCTCTAGATTCTTACAAAGTTTCTGAAGAGTAATTCAATCTCCCCTGTGGCGAATACACAATTCAAAAAGTAGTAGTCACAACCACTAGAATATATGATCCACAAGAACTAGGGCCATATTTGTCTTCCTCATCCTTTCCTCCCCATGCCTAGAGCAGAGCTGATCTTAGTTGCTGAGTAAGTGAACAAATCAATCCACTGGAATTATCCTGTGGCCTTTTGAAAGCCTTTCTATAAAGTTTTTATTTGGGTTTTAAATGGCTATACAATATATGCATTGAAGAAGCTATTTCAAGCGTTTTCCAGTTGTTACTACTGGATATATTTCATGTTTTCCTGGGTTCCTGTGGGTAGTTTATTCCAATTGCAGAAGTTAGTGGCATTTTTTTTTTTTCTTCAAACTATTGCTAGAAAGCTTTTTCTAGGACTGAAAGAAGTGCCTGATCGTGGTATGGGATTTCCTCCAGAAGGAAGTACACATGGCAGAATCATGATATAAAGATTTTTTTTTTCCTTTAAATCTACAGTAAGAAAATATACCCCCTCAGAAAAAGGAATGTGAACCAGCTGCCATGTAAACTGAGTTCCTTCCCCCTTGGTCCATATACTGAGCTTCAATGTTTCTGGAGACTTATCTTCTAAATGTATTGCTCTTGGAATTTCCAGACCAAATTTTTCTTAAAAGATGATAAATCAAATGGTCTTTAGGGTGTTAGGCTAAAGATATATGTAACACGATTATACTGAATATTTACCATACCTTAGTGATAAATATTTCCTTTGAAACTTTCTAAAGAATATAAGCAGCTAGATTACAACATGTCAAAAGTAAAGACAAAATGAAGACTCAGAGATTAAGGGAGTATTTTGGTACTTGGAAGATAAGATTTTGTCATAAAAATGTATGTGTTTTGCCTTTGATAACTGCATATTTTACACTTTAGTAATGTTGAAACTCTGTTATCTGGGCTAAATGAATAGTAGAGAGACTGACCTGGTTTTCTTAATATCTAATATATCATAAAAGCACATTACAGAATTAAGATTAAACCATCACTCTGAAATTTTAGAACATAAGACATTGTTTAGCTCTAAATTTTATTTTCTAGAAGAAGGGATGTAAAGCTCAGAAATATTTTTAAAGTGATTTGTCCAAGATTGCAAAGTAATGGAGGAAGGAAGGAAGAAAGAGAAAGGGGACAGAGGAGAGAGAGAATCAGAAAGTTGCTTTTCTTTCTATCCTGTTCTGCTTCCTTTACTCCTCATTAGGTGGCACTGTCTCTCACATTTGGAGAGATTAAAACTGAAAATGATAAACTCTCAGAGTTTCCATTCTCAAGAACAAAACAAATAAGGTAGGCAAAGAGAACCTGCATCCCACTCACCCAAGTCAGAACACTGGACCACTCGAAGATGGCATTGACAGCGGAAGGGGCACACTGGGCCTAGGCGTGGCTCTAAACCGGGGTCATAGCGGTCATCTGGGCCTATCCCAGAAGCCTCATCTTCTAGCATAAAGTCAAATAAGCCTCTCTGTTGAAACGGTCCGGCCCAGGAAACTTGTGCAAGCAGAAGGAGGATGATAGTGGCCTTCATGATTTATCTCATGTATTGTCACAACCAGGGAACCTAGGAAACAAATGAGAGATTTAAGAAAAATAGCACTGCCTATATTGTATGTTGTTTCTCATATAATATGCCACAACAGAGTGAGTACAGAGAAAAGGTGAAAAATCATCTTTCATTTATTATCAGGAAACAGAGCATTAAAAATGTATTGAAAGGTGGTCAAGTACATTTTAACATCATTTGCACAGCTATTTACTTAGGATGCGAAATCTGAATATTATTTAAATCTGCTTGTTTGAATCTTGGGTCTGAACTATGATGATATACTATATATCCAAATCATTTGCAATATTGTCATGATAATCAATCATGTTGAACTTTTCAATCCTTACTTAACTGATGCCTTGCCATGGTCAAATAAAATTCCCTCTATACACATAGGAGATCTCCAATTTCTGCTTCAGAAATATTTCTGGAAGCCAGTCACATCTCTCCATCCCACCACATTTATTTTGGTCTAGGCCCTTCTCATCTCTCCCTAAACCACTACAAGAGCTTCCAGTTCATTTCTGCCTTGCATATTTCCTCTATTTCAGGCCATCTTCCACTTTGCTGCCTGAATCATCTTCTAAAAATTCAATGTCATCTTATTAATTTCTACTACAAAACATTTATTAACTTCCCATGGTTTATCAATACTGTCCACAGTCCCTGTGCTGTTTTCAGACGACTCATAATTTGATACGAATTAATAGCTCTAGCCACATTCCTTTTCATTGTCACTACATTCCCCAACCTTACCTGAACCCTGACAATCAAAGCTACTTGCCATATAGAATACCGACCTCGCAAGAGTGTTGTAAAGATTAAATGAGATAGTGGTCCTCTCTTCTGTGTTCCCTGGCTCATCCAGGCAAGATGCTGCTTTCTCCCTCTTCTCTGCTCCCAAAGCACGTTGCTCTTACCTCTTTTAAATAACTTATCACATTATATTGCAATTTGCTTTGCGTGCTTGGTCTGTCCCCCCACTAGACGATGTACTGCTTCAGGGCGTGTCTTATTATTCCTTGTTCTGTACCCGGGCCTTGCACAATATTTTGCACACAAATGACTCAAATGACCATCACTTTATTCACAATATGATTTATCCCATTTGTTCCAAGCAATCAGTTCGATTTTTCAAAACACAAAATTAGCTTTTTTTCAATGTCAAATTTCTGATATAAAAAAGCAGATTGAAAACCTCAGCTTGGTATAAGCAAGATCAACTTTAAAAAATAAATCAATTTCCTAGTTTCTCAAACATTATTTTTAATGAGCTAATAAACACATGGAAAATCCTAACTGATTTTCATATGATGTATATATGATCTCATTTTGCCAGCAGGGTATTTTGTAAAAAACAAAGTATTATTTCAATAAATGTATTCCATATGTATTTCATTCATCCCACAAGCACAAATCTATGTTGTTAAATCAATTGAAGTGCATTAAATAAATCTCAGTGACAAAATTGTAAGAAATCTGAATAAGAAATGTACTTGATTATATAGAAACAAAGTTATTTTGGGGATTAAATATTTTTAAATCTCACTGAAACTATTCTGATAACTCCAAAACATTGTAGATATTTAGTCTCATCATCTCTACCTTGAATTGTACACGTAGAAGAATCCATATTAAAGCTGTATTTTTGTGAGTAGAATTTTAGAGTTGTTTTGGGTCATTATCCAATTGTGGCATATGTTTTTTTTTAAAAAAAAAGAAGAAGGAAGAAGAGAAAAGAAAAGAAAAAGGGAAAACAAAGATCTTTGTATGTTCTAACCCTAAGGCATCTTCCTGAAATTTTTGCTTAGATTTGCTAAAGAAGAAACAAATGTTTTTTAGTTTCTTACATTTTTCCTTAGTTTATATTTACTACTGATATATGTCTAAAGCAGCACATGTTGAATACGGACTTGTGGCTTTTCATTTAACAAAAGCGTCATAAAGATTATTATTCACACTGCCACTTTAAGTTCAACATTAAGCTTTGTCTAGGAGCCCACTCCCACTCAGTTACTGAGTTTCCCTTTAAGAGAAGACTTGTGTTGGCAGCCTGTTCCCTTGGATTGTAGCTGAGGGAGTGGTTTTGTATCTGTTTCCCATTAAAAATGCAATGTTTATGGTTTACCACAAGCTTGCTAGCCTTGCATATTTAATGTCTTACAAGTTTAAAAGAAAAAATGAAGCAAAGTAATTGCAGATTTAATAAATAGCAACCACAGTTAATGCAGATGTCGCTTTGAAATCTTTTCTCCAGAGCAGAAAATGCCTGGTTGTTTCACTAACAACCCAAAAAAAGAAAATGTTGAGCATTAACTGAGAGGAACAGTGTTACAATTTGTGTTTGTTTATCCTGTTAAAATGGTGCAAGTTCTCCTAACAATATTCTTTTAGATTGAAGCTGAATATAGACAGGCATCTTCCGACTTCAATCACTGATTTTTATTTCACTTTTATTTACATATGTATGTGTGTGTGTGTGTGTGTGTGTGTGTGTGTGTGAAAGAGGGAAAGAGAGAGAATGTGTGTATGTGTGCATTTAACCCTGACTGTCCTGTGAAAAAAATAATAGCATATGCAGAAACTTTGTGCAAACTCTTCCATAAAATCATCTCTTAAATTAGTGCCATGGTACTTGAAGACCCAGTATCTTAAAACATTTAATGTGAGCTGTCGATGCTGATAATTCCTTTAGTCATTTCCTTATTTCCTCAATTAATTAGAAATATAAAGAGCAAAGAGCAGCTGTCCAGGTAGAAACCAAGGAGATTGTTATTGAGATGATATGCTGTTTAAATTTTATTGAAACTGTTTTAAGTAGTCTCAAAATGCATGACACTTTCCACTTTCCAGGATAATAAGTACTAATGTAATATCATTGCTCCACCAAAGCTAGTTGCCATAGTTTACAAATGTTTTACCAAAAGTAATAATTTCTGGTTCCTAAAACTACTTAAGCCCATTAAATGAACTGTATCATTCAGATCAACATTTGCATTATGTCATCTATGCCTTTGGTGTCACTTTCAAAGTCAAAATTTAACCCTCAAGAGATAAGTGAAGCTATAAATACAAAGCAACATTAAATCCTACAGCACTAGATGATTAAAAACTTCAATAATAATAGATATAATTTTAAAATAAAGAATAAAAGCAGCATTTATCAGCAAATAAGGGTTACTATAGGAGGAATTTGGCTCTTTTTCTGAATAGAAACAGCAACAGGAAAAAAAAAAAGCCACAGGTATTTACATCACTGGGAGCCCACTTACCCAGTGGTCACCGTGTTACCCTGCTTTAAAATTAGAAAATTAACCCACATCCTCATTTTATATGAATGTGTCTTAAAATTTCACCTGCAGTGAAAATACTGACTGGGACACTTAACATTTAAGAAATTACGCAGCATTGTGAGTATCTTAGGCATTTGATAAAATAAATATTTTCAATGTTTGTTTTCACTTCTCTGGTGATAATTTCTATTCATTTCTGGGACTGAAGAAATGTACATTAGGTATCTTCAGCTAATCACCAAAGTTCACTTCTTTGGGGGTTTTAAAAGTACTTAAAGCAGACAAAAATTCAGGAGAAAAATACATTTTTAAATATATAGCTCAATTACAAATTGTATGCTACTTTAGAATACTTTTACCACCTCCTAAAGAGCTAAACATTCGTTAATATAAACACAAAAACATCAAGATAGAGTCCTGGTGTTAGGTTACAGTTTTTTAAAAAGCGTCTTTGCAAAAACAGAAAAGAAAGAAAAGGAAAACAATGCATCCAACCATTTTACCAATTATTTAACTTCTGTTTTCAAACAATACTTGTTTAAAATGTTGCATAAAGACTATAAAAGTTCAACAGATTTTTTTTACATTTCTTTTTCTCACCAAATAATCCCTTTTGCTTTCAGTTTGACCGAAGTTTTATTAGTCTGTAGCAGAGTTCAGGACAATTATTGAAAACCATACCTTTTAATCCAGGAATTTGCCACGGGAGCCCTCAAAGCTGAGATGTAATTACACTAAATATTCAGCCCAAGTAAAAGAGTTTGCAGGTGTGGAAAGGAGGAGGGGATAGGTGCTGCTCTGTGACTGTCACTAAGTTGAAAACCTCCTTCTTCTACTCCATGGCACAGTTAAAAAATAAGGTTTCCCTCAATGAACACAATCCGGCTGACACCCACATTAGATCATATGGTAATGATATGTCTCTTGTATTGTAGCCAGAAACTTTATCGGCCTTTTTTTCCCTCCCATTCGCTTTATTCTTTTTGCATCTGCTTAAGATTCTAAGCTGCTTATGTAGTATAGTGGAGCAACTTGATTTGAAATTTGTCTTATTGTAGATTCATTTCCCTAAGACATTGTAAGTAAAGGGTTTGTTTCCCCACCCCCATCCCATTCCACTCTCCACCCTTTCTAGCCTTGTTTACAAGTAACATTTATTATACTTCCAAAATGGAATTTTTTTCTTGCTTTCAGGATGTGTAAGTCCAGAAAATGGAATGAAATTAATCTTGTAGTTGTTTTAAATGTGGACTGCAAAAATAAATGAGTAGCCTTATGTGAAAGTACTCATTCGGATTCTTACTTGCCTTGGAATGTTTGTGTAAATTCAAGCACTATGCTGTGGAGTTTTTCTATATATTTTGAACATATTTCTAAAGTGTCCTGAAAGCAAGCCATGGTTTTATATGAAAAGTAAGTCATCTATCACTTTTATTAATCATAGTTTAAAATCTTTCTCGTTGCTCACCAGTTTTTAAATAAAATACATAGATAACTAGTAGCTGATAACAATATAGTTTAATCATTTATATATGGAAAGTTTTATTTTCATAGATCATACTTTTATGTAAACCAGAACTTTGAAAAGGCAATAGAGTCTATGTCCCTTTTCAAATTTCAGTAAATGTAAAAGAAAAACAAAACAAAGAGCAACTACAAGGAAAGGTATTTATTTAGCCACTGGAAGTATTTTTTGAGCTTTTATAATTTCCTTGCTGGATGCTGTTAGTTGTCTCTGTGTAGGTCTCTGTGTTTTAACTTGTATCATTATGCTCTGGCCCCTAGGCTATTGCCAGGTGGAAACTGGAAATCAACATCTGTGAAATATGAAAGGATCCCCTTCCCATCCTTCAGCCTCCTTTCTTCCCTCCTCCAGACATCAAAGTGTATTATTCCACAGTAAATATATTTTTTCCTCAATGAAACTTAAAGTTATTAAATTCTCGAGTGGGTATCTCAAGGAGGGGGAGGGATGTTACCACTTTATAGTTTGCCTTATTTCCCAAGCCCAGCCTCCCAGATAAACAACTTACCCTACTCTCCATCTCCTTGACATTTAATAACCACATACCTATTTATTCTGATAGTTTAGACAAAGGCAAGCACTATTGTTTCTGGACATTGGTGCGAAAGTCCATGATTCCCTTACCTGGAATTTGTTAACTTTCTTTTCTGAACTCTTCCTGTATGGCATTGATCTCTTTTTGATGATATGTACTCACTCCTGTCTCATATTATAATTGTTTAGCTACATGTCTCACTCCAAGGGAGGAATGACATTGTGTTTGTGCTTGTAGAATCCCTGCACCCAGAATAGCCATGGTATATAGTGAGTTACTAAGACACGCTTGCTAAATTAGTAAAGACAATCAAATGATTGGCTATGGACCATAGCCAGACTTGTGTTTTGCCCCACTCCGGGTTATTTATCAAAACTTAACCCTACTAAAGTGTGTATTACAAATAATAGCAATCATTATTACAAAACAGAGAGAGAGAGAAGAAAGTATTAACGAAAAACTAGAAGAAGAAAAATGTAGAGAAGGAAGAGGAGAGGAAAAAGACATAATTTCCTTTTATGTAGATAATTTTACTTTCATAAAAGCAGAACCATTGTGGTTAAGATTAAGATCTTGGTCCTTCCCTTCTGATAGTAAGCTGTATGAACTCAGGCAACTTACTTAACCTCTCTGATTCTCAGTTTCCATATCTGAAAAACGGATAGAAATTCTCACTCAACTCATAGTGTTGGAGTGGAGATTAAATAAGGCCATATATGTGTGTGTGATATATATATTAAAAACAATCCTTTGAGTTAGACAAGGTAAGCCATATTTACTATTTCTGTTTTACAAAGGAGAAAATTGAAGCCCAATGACTTGCCCAAGTTCATAGAGCTGGCAAGAAACAAAGCATCCAGGTCTTCTCACACCTTATCCAGTTTTCATTACTAAACTATAATACATCTTAAGAAAGAGCAAGCAAACTCTTACTGCATAGAAAATTAATTATTAAAATTTTGGGATAATGTCTTTGCAGACTATTTTACAAACTGTGACCAAGTTACAATGCTTTTAAAACTTTACATTTGTTCAGGAACAAATAATTTTCTTATCGTTAATGTTGTTTGGAAAGAAGCTCACCTCCAAAATCTCAAGCATTTTACCAAACATCATCATATTTAAAAACTGCTTCTTTAATCACAAGTTACATATATTGTCACACTCATTTTTTCAATAGAAGAAACTCTGTCCCGACAAAGTCATATCAGTTAAGTCACAAAGAGGATGTGACACTATGACCAGAAACCAGGTCTCTTGCAATCTAACATGAAATGGAACAATTTTAAGGCTAGAAACAGCACTGTGCACAGATTACTTAAATTCATTCTGGCTTGGAATGTTTGGGGTAGGATTCCCTGAATCCCTAGCTGTCATATAGATATGCGAAATATTCCAGTTCAGAGCACATCCCACATCTTCTGTTAAAACCACTTAAACTTCCGCTTCTACTGACAACTCACTAGCTAACAGGATAACTATATTCTGCACATTATTGAAGTTCATTTCAGGGCTATTCTGTCTCATTGACATCATATACATACTATTTAATTGTACCTGCACATTAAGTATATGAAGAATACCAGAGCTTAGAAAGGTCTCCTTCTGACACCCCTTTACTTTCTAAGAGATCTGGAGGCAACTAATTATCTTCACAATTCTGATGTGACTGGTTTATTTGTAGACTGACTCTTCAAAGTCATATGTAGGTCTGGTGCAAATTATCTGGCTCTATAGTTGCCACTGTAGACAAAGATCTTCCTAGACAAGCAAGATGGCTAAGGTGGAACTGAGGGCGCCGTGAATACAGAATAGCTCGAAAGAAAATTTGGTGTAGAAAACTTTTACCTTGGCTATCTTCCCAAGCCTCTATTCCTCTACCCTTCACTATTGTGTTCAGTGTCCTGGTACCTTGTACAAGTAACTTAACCTTTGTTCTCCAGATTTTTAACCTATAAAATGTGAATAGCCAGAGTGATATCTCCTTCACAGGTTTATAGTAAGGTTCAAAGAAGTTTAATACATAAAGCACTCAGAACTGTACCTGACACATCTCAAACAACACATGAGCATTTGTTGTTGTTTTTGCTGCTGCTTCTCTTGTGGTTTTGTTATTACAAACCTTACCTTGGACACTCCAGTACAATAACCAGACTTCACTTCTTTTATAATCTAATGGGTTTTCTGCCTAACGACACAAGAAATCAGCTCAACCATGACAGAGTTGGAAGAACGAGGCCTTTGGAGTCAGATAAGCTTTGGTTTAAGCTTTGACTTAGTGTTGTTAAATAACAGTCTGGCTTTCTTTAAGCATATCATTTTATTGGGCTCCAACCAGCTGAAATCCATTCACAGACTTTATAAGGAAACAGAGACTCCAGGTGAAGAATCTCTACTCTGGGCAGTAAAGTAGAAATGGGAATAGAGACGGCCAGGATAAGTAATGAATTAAAATAGACTAAAAGTATCAAGGAGATATTTAGCTCCTTAACTTCCTGAATCTTCTTGAATCCTCTGGAGCATCTCTTTTGTCGATTGTAATTTAAAGATTAATTATTATTTCCATAATATTGATCAGTTTGTACTTGGACAGTAAACCAACATTTATTGAATATCCACTAGTTTGAACAAGGTACATACCTCTCTGTTAAATACAAGGAAATTTACAATAACTCGTCAATCAATTAATCAGCAAATATAGACTGAGGAAACACTGTGGGAGGAAGTGTTAATACCAGGCCCCATGGAAGACACCAAGAAATACAAGTATGACGTGAAGGGCATAGCCTCAAGGGAAATATGCTGCATAAGGAGATACAGCATAAACTATAGATTTCTATAATAATATTTTAGTGTTAGCATACCAGAAAACCTATAATGCATAATTCCTGGCCAAAATAAAGTATGATGTAATTAAAATAATTGCCTTAGCAAGTCAGAGGAGGCATTGAGGGAGAGATCACTTTACATTTAAGTGGTTAGGTAAGTGTTTATGAAGAACGAGGTACAATTTGAGCTGAGGGATAAAAAGAATGTGCATGGAGAGAAAAGAAAGAAATGGCTTTTATCATGGCAAAACAACACTAACAAAACCTTGGCAATGGGAAAGCAGAAGACAATAAATAAATCGATGTGGCTTAAGCACATACTTTCTTTCAAAGAGGCCGTGAGCTCCATTATTTCTTTGAATATTCAGTAACTCCCATGATGTCTGACATGTCAAAGCCAAACATGTTCAGTAACTCCCATGATATCTGACATGTCAAAGCCAAAATGAATGTTCCATGTTTATTAGGAAATAACTAAAGGGAGATAAGGAAATAAACAAGGGTAAGATCTAACTACTTGAAATTCTCCCATGAAGCACTTATCCATTTATTCATTTATTTGTTCATCAAATATTCATTTGGTGATGAATATGTGCCAATTATTATGCTTGAAGCTAAATTTTATCAAAGGTATTTGAGTGAGGTAATAACATGATCCAATTTTTATTTTAGAAAATCAAATCTAGCAAGTACATGTAGGGTGGTGAAACTAGAGTCAAGGAAACTAGTTAGGAGGTTACAGCTTTAGTCTCAGTGTATTAATATATTAGTAAGGGGAAGATAGATGAGCATGACAAAAATAGAGCCACTTCTCAGGAAGCTGATGTGATATGTTAAAGGGAAAAGTTTGGAGCACTCATTCTGCACCAGGCACCATGGTACATAGTCAATTTTAAAAGCACAAATAGTGTGTGATGAGGTCATGTACTCCGAACACTGTCCTCTGCACCACTCTAGCCAACACTTCTGCCATTGTGATAGCAGGAGCAGTTGACTGCTTTGCCTGCATTTTCATCTAGAAGGAGAATATGCTTCCAATGGAAAGGAAGAACAAACAACAGTGATTATGTTAACTAAAGTTCTTCATGTATGTGAAAATTATAAGAAATTAATCATTCTATATGACTTCAACTTTTAGGGTACTAAAATAATGTATCATTTGAAAGTGACTCTAGTCTGAGCAATGTTGGAGGATCACACTATCTTAATTATAGAATGACAGAAAGGAGGAAAGGTTCACATAGAATTTTCCCCTGATTGGCTCGTTTCTCACATGGGAAAGAACCTTTTGTTGAATGAAGGCTTCTTGCACTGAGTGATGGCAAAATTTTTGACGTTTTACAGATGAGATAATCTTTGGAATGTGTGTTCTGGGAGTGAGGGAAAACTACAAAAGAGAATGATAAAAGCCAGACATTACCTGGAAGACTCCTTCCCTGGCTCTGCTCCTGCTATCAGTTGAATATGCTGCCGAAACCAGGCCTGCTACCATAAACCTGCCAAAATAGACCCTTTAACATGCATTGCTTCCTTTTCCAACAAAGAAAAATGCCCTATGTGAGGTCAGAAGTTGAGGTCAAGCACAAGATGAGATAGAATAGTGTACAATGCCTGGCATATGGAAAACAAAGAAGACCCTATATTTGTGATTTCCTTCAACAAAGATAATCTTCTCTTCACTAGCTTTTCAGAAATGTAGCATAATGCCACAGTTCAGCATGCAGACCTGGGGCCAGATTACTTATGTTTGATTCTTAACTCTGCCACTGGCTATCTGTGTAATCTTAGGCACCTTCCACATTGATAGTGCCTGCTTCACATGAGAATAAGATGAGTCAGTAGATGTAAAGATTTAGAACAGGCCTATCATATAAGACAAACTCTGTTAAGTTAATGATACATAAGGAAAATTTCAGAATGGATTGAAGATTTTAAGAGATTGTTTTCTTTTTCTTCTTGCCTTTTATTCACACTCTAACCTGAAAGTTATGTCCTGTTTAGTTTGGAGCATTCAAATGCAGGTCATGTCTGTGCAGCGTGTATTTACTGTAGAGCCCCTATTTGGTGTGTAAATATTCTCCTTTCAATTTACCCAGTATCCTAGGAAAAGTAAATGCTCCACCACAGAGTACAGCCTTCCAGAATTTAAGTAGGCAAATGAATGAAAAGTTTTATTCTAATGTTGGTGCTATAAAATAATGACTTAGTTTAGGAATTTTTTCTAAGATAGTCTCAGCCCTTTGAAAACTATTTGATTTGAATCAAGTTGTTCCTTCAAAGGCAATAATTCATCCCTTGCAATTTGCCTTTTTGAGATTATTTCTTTCATAATTCATGACAAGAATTTTGATGCAGATATATATTAACATGACAACAAAGTAAAACATGCTTTCTATTTGAATCATATGAGTGTTTTTATTTTTGGAAACAATCCTGTATCTTGAATAAATCTACTTCCACTACCTGAGAAAACAGACTGCTTGAAAATGATTTATGTGCCCTTTCTTTATAGAAGAATGTCTGAGCTTATTGTTTATAAAAGCATTAAATCACCAATATGCAAGCTTACTTTATAATTATGAGCCTATGGAATAACAGAAAACTGGGGCATGATCACATTTGGTGTTTCAGGTTTAAATTGCTTTGGAGCTTTCTTCATCAAAAGATTGGCTTCTTATGAAACATCTTCATTCCTGGAGGCTAGTTTCAATAACTTCGCTAGCATTAGTCATCATCTAAGACAATTCAAAATCCAACTAGAAACAGAGTATTTAAGCCTCTCCAAATTCTTTCCATGAGCCAAGAACCATAGAAGTTTGTGCTATCAAAACACTCTCTAAATAGGTGATTTGTTAACCCTCTGAATGATAAGAACATTACGTGTCTGTCACTGGAAACTAAAACCACATAGGGAAAGCTGCTGAGAGATTACAGGAAATAATGTGAAGCTTTTTTGTTTTCAATTCCATGTAGTTACAAATCTTGACTGTTGCCAGCTGACAATTAAAATGTGGTGGTACCAACGTTACATTAACTAGTGTTTAATGATGCCATTGCAAATGTGATGGTTTAAAGGACTCCTTTGTGTGTGTATTTTTTTCATTGTAGTAAAAATATACAAAACATGAATTTTACCATTTTACATTTAAGTGCTTATATTCATGGCATTAAGTATATTTACAACGTCATGCAACCATCACCGCTATCTATTTCCAGAACTTTCACTACATTCTGAACAAAGGCTCTGCACCAATGAAACAATAACCACAGATTTCCTTTGTCCCCACCCCAATCACTTACAACCTCTGTTCTTTCTGTCTTCATAAATTTGCCCATTTCAGGCATCCCATATGAGTTAAATCATACAAGTTTTTAATTTAGAAAAAGAAGAAAAGCTTTCTATATTTGTTTCTTTGTTTTGTGCTAGATTATCTTTTCAAATTTAAGTGGGAGGAGAGTGAAATGGGAAGAAACTATCAGAGGAAGGGGAGGAGCCAGCACTATAAGACTTCCAGGGAGAGACTACTAGGAAGACAGTCCTGGCTTCAGTCAATAAGCACTGGAAATTTGCTATGTTTCTTCAAAGGTGCAATTTGGAGAGGCTTAACTTTTTTTTTAATTAAAATCGGTACCAAATAGGAACATAACAATTAAAATGTATAGCTTTTCTGTAGAAGATAATTTGTCAAAGAAGCTTTAATGTCACCAAATGTTTGTTACAAAATACCCACTGGGGACATAATTTGCAGACCAGCTAAGGTATCTGGAGGGATGGTAGTGACTCCCTATTAACAGGTGTATTTTAAATTCTCTAATCAGTATTGACAACAGGGCTTCAGTAACATACTTGTCTTGTCACAGCAGTTTTATGAAAAATGAAGAGGATATATCTTGTGACTATAAAATACAGTTTAACTAACTTGATATAGTCAAATAAAAGCTTTAACCTTGGTCTTATGAGAAATATTTTCATCCAAAAAACAGCTATTTTTATAGAAGAACTTAATCAATATCTTCCTAAAATAATAAAATCTATTTCTGTATAGTGTTTTTTTTTATTTTTTAAATACTGAGTACTTTGAAATTAAAAAAACAAATGACTTAAATGTCTAAATATAAACAACAGAAATAATTTAAATATTATGAAAAGAGTTTTTGACAAAAAATCAGTACCAGACAAAAGTTGCCTAAGGTTACTTTCATTTGCAGTTTAAAAACCATAATTTAGCTCATGCCATAGTCAAATCATGCTAAGGCATCTTAGATGTGACTCGCAGAATGCAAGCTCCATAAAAGCAAGGATATTGTCACTTTTATATTTTGCATGCTAAAATAGGCATGGCACATGGTAAACCTAAATAAATAGTTGTTGACTATTATCCCTGTAGGAGTCAAGATCTTCAAACCCCAAAGCATATATATTCAATTTTGCCTTGTTTAAGCAGCTAGAAGAATCTGTCTTTGCTGGGAAAAGCCTGTTAGCTTGGCACTGTCCAAGTCCAAGCTCTACTCAAGCTGAATATCCCTTCAGAATGGTAATTTTTGACATCTCAGCCCATCCAGTGCCTTGCCAGGTTTCCAGAGTTCAGATTTCACCATCCCAATTGGCTCCACTCAAAGTCTCACAAATGATCCCCCAGGCACCCACAAATTAAATTGCAAAACCCTACTTGTCTGTACTTCCTATTGCCTCTCCACTTTTATTTCCATATCTCAAGACTTTTGCCAGCTGCAGGATTTCCCTGTAACTGGGTAATCCTCAAAATGCAGTCAGTCGATTAACAACTTCACAATTTTTTTTCTAATTCTCTGTTATTTACATAATGATTATTATTCTAAATGATGATAAAATCTGCAAAATCATATCATTATAAAGTAGTGATATTTTATGTGATATGTTAAAATACATATGTAATTATTATAATTAAACTATCCATGTATCATCTAAATTCAGGTTGCCTACTACCAATTGTATAGATTTTACTTTTTTTTGAAAAATATTTAATAACTTCTAACCTGATACTCTTAAAACCAAATTCCAAGACTTTGTATTTAACTTAACATTGGTAACAATTAATTCCTGAAAGACATCAGGCATAGAGATACTTGGAAGGTTTCCATCTGAAAACCACTTTAGTTTGTTGAGATAACATCAGACACATATTCTTAGTTTGAATGACCTTGTCTTTAATGTCATTCAAACCTCTGTCTTTAATGTCACAAAGAATTCCAAATAACAGTAATATAGTTTAGATATTCGTGCCCACCCAAATTTCATGTTGAAATGTAATCCCTGATCCTGGAGGTGGAGCTTGGTACGAGCTGTTAGATCGTGAAGGTGGATCCCTCATGAACTGGTTCTGTCTTTATCATAGTGAATGAGTTCTCTTGAGATCTGGTCACTTAAAACTGTGTGACATCTATGCCGCCACCATCACCTCTCATTCTTGCTCCTATTCCAGCCATGTAAAGTGCTTGCTACCCTTCTGCCTCCTGCCGTGATTGTGTGACTGTATGATTTTAAGCTTCTTGAGGCCTCCCCAGGAGTGAAGAAGATTTCAGCATCATGCTTTGTGGAGAGGCTACAGAACCATAAGCCAATTAAACCTCTTTTCTTTATAAATTATCCAGTCTTGGGTATTTCTTTGCAGCAATTCAAGAACAGCCTAATACAAACAGCCATCTAAAAGTTACACTAATCTTATGTTTTATGTGTTATTTCTACTACATATGGGCCCCGAACATTCAACATCTCAAAATGGTATAAAGGTTTATCAGAAAACTAAAAATAGAACTACCATACAATACAGCAATCCCACTTATGGGTATATATCCAAAGGAATTGAAATCAGTGTATTAAAGAAATGTCTGTATTCTTGTGTTCATTGCAACACTGTAAGTATGGAAGATATGGAATCAACCTAATTGTTCATCAACAGATGAATAGATAAAGAAAATGGTATATATACATAAAGGAGTACTATTCAGCCTTATAAAAAGAAGAAAATCTTGTCACTGCGACAACATGCATGAGTCTGGAAGACATTATGGTAAGTGAAATGCTCCAGACACAGAAAGAAAAATACTGCATAGTCTCATTTGTATGTGAAATAGAAAAACATGGAATTCGTAGAAGTAGAAAAGTACAACTGTGGCTATCAGAGGCTGGGGTACATGTTGTGAGGAGGAGGCAATGGAGGGATGCTGGTCAAATGGTACAAAATTTCAGTTGAGGACTACGTTTTTGAACTATATTGCACAGCAGTGTGACTATAGTCAATAATGTATCCTATTTTTCAAATAGCTAAGAGAGTAAATTCACTTGATTCAATCATTCACATTTTATTCATACTAAAAACATCACATCATACCAAAAAATGTATAGAATTATGATCTATAAGGAAAATAATATTAACTGAAAGAAAACAAAACTTCTAGTGCTCCCCACCCCCCATCCCACTTCCCTCTGCATTGCCTGGTCCATCCAGGTTGCAAAATGACAAAGTTTGTGTACAAAGAGGAGCATCCCTTAGAGAAGCACTGCTCTGAGGGTGAGAAGATCCAAAAGAAATATTCAGAACAAGCAGGAGGTAGTAAAAAGACTCCCAGAGCTCAAATGGGAGATCTGGACAAAAAGAAATACATGGTGCTTTCTCATCTCACAGTTGGTCAGTTCTACCTTTTGATCTGGAAGTGAACTCATCTCAAATTGGAATACATCTTATACTCAATATACTACCAAATTACATTGTACCAGTAGCATATTGAAATAATAGACTTGGCTAACAGATTTATACCTAACTGTTTATATATTGCTCATAGGCCAAATGGGCTGTATTATAGCATTTTTAAAATAAAATTTAATTAATTATAATATATTGTAGGGGTTTTCAAACATGCTACCCTTTGTTTTGAGGGAAAACATGGCTGATTGTTACCCAAACCTCCTACTACTATATAAAAATATAATAGTTCTCAGCAGTCATTTTATAGTATGCCTATGAAGAAAGCATATATGAATTTCTCACATTTACAAACAGCTATAAAGGAAGGAATACAATCTAATATATAATATATAAACAAAAATGTATAAAATTACATATAGCATGTCAATTTATTTTTATTTGGGTCTTAGACAAATTAAAGAAACAAAATTTGCCCAGTTTCTTAAAGCAAAATTAAGGCTATTGAATTTAGATAGTTCCTCCTTTCTCATTATGCATTTAACACCGTAAATTTCCTTCTTAGCACCACTTTGACTGCATCCCACAGATTTTGATATGTTGTATTTTCATTTACATTTCAATACTTCCAATATTTATTAAATTTTCTCTTTAGATGTCTTCTCTGACCCAAATGTTATTCAGGAGTATGTTGTCTAATTCAAATATTTGAAAATTTGCCAACTATCATTCTATTTTATTTCTATTTTAATCTCATTGGATCTGAGAAAATACTTTGCATGTCATCTAATCTTTTAAACATGTTAAAGCATATTTTATGTTCCAGAATGTGGTCAATCTTGATTAATGTTTCATGTGAGCTTCAGAAGAATATATACTCTGCTGTTGTTGATTGGAGTATTCTATAAATGTCAATTAGCCCAAGTTGATTGATGGTCATGTTCACCTTAAATATATTCTGATTTTCTGCCTGATGACTTATTAGTTTTTAAGAGAGAGGTGTTGAAATTTTCTGCTGTAATAGTAGATTTGTCTATTTCTCCTTTGAGTTTTGTCAGCTTCTGTCTCATGTTTTTTGACACTGTTTTGGGGTATATACACATTTAGAAAAAACTAAAATGGATTCTATCATTATGTAATATGCTTGTTTATCCAAGACAGTTTTTTTTTGTTCTGAAGTATACCTTGTTAGAAATTAATACAGCTACTTTAGCTTTCTTTTGATTATTGTTAGCACTGATATATTGTCATCCATGCCTACACTTGGAACTGATCTATTTATTTTTTAAGTTGGTTTATGTTAGTTAACAAAGAGTTAGGTCCTGCTTTTTTATCCACTCTGATAATCTGTATTTTAAGTGGTGTTTTGGCCATTCATATTGAGAATTATTATTAATATAGTTGGGTTAAGATCTAACATATTTGTAACTTTGTTGTTGTTGCATTATTTTTCTTTTATTCCTTTCCCACTTTCTCTGGTTTTAAGTGAGCATCTTACATGATTCCATTTAATCTCTTGTCTTAGAATACGTATATAAATTAATGGTTTCCTTAGAGTTTCTAACATACATTTTTCACTAAACTAATTTTCATTCAATAACACTATGACACTTCACTTGTACAGGTTCCTTATAATAGACTATTCCAAACTCCTCTTCCTCGCCCTATGATATTCATGTCATTCACTTCACTTATCCATATTCCATAATCACACAATAGCTTGTGCCTATTATTATTTTAAAGGAATGGTTAATGTTAGATCAAATAAAACTAAGAAAAATAAAATATTTTTATATTTATTTATCTTTGAGGCTCTTCTTTTGTGTATGTAATCAAAGCTCGTGACACATGTTATTTTATAGCTGCCTATATAAAAATTTTAGCATGTTTTCCATGCAGGTTTGCTGACAATAGATTTTTTGGTTTCAAAGAGCATCTTTATTTCTGCCTTCATTTCACTGTTTATCCAGTTAACATTCAAGAGCCAGTTGTTCAGTTTCCATGAAGTTGTGTGGTTCTGAGTTAGTTTCTTAATTCTGAGTTTTAATTTGATTGCACTGTGGTCTGAGAGACTGTTTGTTATGATTTCTATTCTTCTGCATTTGCTGAGGAGTGATTTACTTCCAATTATGTGATCAATTTTAGAGTAGGTGTGATGTGGTGCTGAGAAGAATGTATATTCTGTGGATTTGGGGTGAAGAGTTCTGCAAACGTCTATTAGGTTTGCTTGATCAAGATCTGAGTTCAATTCCTGGATATCCTTGTTAATTTTCTGTCTCATTGATCTGTCTAATATTGACAGTGGAGTGTTAAAGTGTCCCACTATTATTGTGTGGAAGTCTAAGTCTCTTTGTAGGTAGTTAAGAACTTGCTTTATGTATTTGGGTGCGCCTGTATTAGGTGTGTATATATTTAGGATTGTTAGCTCTTCTTGTTGCACTGATCCTTTTACCATTACATAACACCCTTCTTTGTCTCTTTTGATCTTTGTTGGTTTAAAGTCTATTTAATTAGAGACTAGAACTGCAACTTCTGCTTTTTTTTTTTTTTTTTTTTTTTTTTTTTTTTTTTTTTTTTTTTTTTTTTTTTTTTTTTTTTGCTCTCCATTTGCTTGGTAAATCTTCCTTCGTCCCTTTATTTTGAGCCTACATGTATCCTTGTACTTGAGATGGGTTTCCTGGATACAGCATACTGAGGGGTTCTGACTTTTTATCCAATTTGGCAGTCTGTGTCTTTTGATTGGGGAATTTATCCCATTTACATTTAAGGTTAATATTGTTATGTGTGAATTTGATCCTGCCGTTTTGATGCTAGCTGGTTGTTTTGCCCATTAGTTGACATAGTTTGTTCATCGTGTCAATGCTCTTTACCATTTGGTACATTTTTGGAGTGACTGGTACTGGTTGTTCCTTTTTATGTTTAGTGCTTCCTTCAGGAGCTCTTGTAAGGCAGGCCTGGTGGTGATGAAATCTCTCAGCAATTGCTTGTTCATAAAGGATTTTATTTCTCCTTCACTTATGAATCTTAGTTTGGCTGGATATGAAATTCTAGGTTGAAAGTTCTTTTCTTTAAGGATGTTGAATGCTGGCCCCCACTCTCTTCTGGCTTGTAGGGTTTCTGTTGAGAGATCTGCTGTGAGTCTGAAGGATTTCCCTTTGTGGGCAACCTGACCTTTCTCTCTGGCTGCCCTTAGCATTTTTTTCCTTCATTTCAACCCTGGTGAATCTGATGATTATGTGCCTTGGGGTTGCTCTTCTTGCGAAGTATCTTTGTGGTGTTCTCTGTATTTCCTGGACTTGAGTATTGGCCTGCCTTGCTAGGTTGGGGAAGTTCTCCTGGATAATATCCTAAAGAGTGTTTTCCAGCTTGGATTCATTCTCTTCATCACATTCAGGTATACCTATCAAACATAGATTAGGTCTTTTCACATAATCCCATATTTCTTGGAGGGTTTGTTCATTTCTTCTTACTCTTTTTTCTCTAATCTTGCCTTCTCGTTTTATTTCATTGAGTGTATCTTCAATCTCTGATATCCTTTCTTCTGCTTGGTCAATTCAGCTATCGAAACTTGTGTATGCTTCACGAAGTTCTCATGTTGTGTTTTCAGCTCCATTAAATCATGTATATTCTTCTCTAAGCTGTTTATTCTCATTAGCATTTTGTGAAACATTTCTTCAAGGTTCTTAGTTTCTCTGCATTGGGTTAGAACATGTTTTTTAGCTCAGAGAAGTTTGTTATTACCCACTTTCTGAAGCCTATTTCTGTCAATTCATCAGACTCATTCTCCATCCAGCCTTGTTTGCTGGTGATGAGTTGTGATCCCTTGGAGGAGGAGAGGCAATCTGGTTTTGGATGTTTTCATCCTTTTTGTCCTGTTTTCTTCCCATCTTTGTGGATTTACCTACCTGTGGTCTTTGTAGTTGGTGACTTTCAGATGGGGTCTCTGAGTGGATATCCTATTTGTTGATGATGAAGTTATTTCTTTCTGTTTCTTAGTTTTCCTTCTAACAGTCAGGCCCCTTTGCTGTAAGACTGCTGGAGGTTCTCTCCAGACCCTGCTTGCCTGGGCATCACCTGAAGTGGCTGCAGAACAGTAAGGGTTGCTGCCAGTTTCTTCTTCTGTTACTTTTATCACTGAAATACACTCGCCAGATGTCAGCCTGAGCTCTCCTTTATGAGGTGTCTCTTTGGATATATGGGGATTGGGGAGCTTCTTGAAGAGACAGTCTGTCCCTTATAGGAGCTCAAGTGCTGAGCTGTGAGCTCTGTTGTTCCGTTCAGAGCTGCTGGGCAGGTATGTTTAAGTCTGCTGCAGCAGAACTCATAACCGCCTTTTTTTCCAAGGTACTCGGTCCTGGGAAGGTGGGGCTTTATTTATAAGTTCCTGATGTGCTGTTGCCTTTTTTCAGAGATGCCCTGCCCAGTGAGGAGGTAGCCTAGTCACAGTCTGCCAGCAGAGGTGTTCCTGAGCTGCCATGGGCTCTGCACAGCTGCTATGTGAACTTCCTTGTGGTTTTGTTTATAGAGGTATAGTTAGAACTGCTTCCATAATGGCAGTCTGCCTCAGTAATGGGAGACTGTCTCTGTAATGGTGGACTGCCTCAGTAATGGTGGATTGCCTCGGTAATGGCCAACTGTCTCAGTAATGGTAAACTGCCTCAGTGGTGGCAGACCGCCTCAGTAGTGGTGAACTACTTCAGTAATGGTGAATGCCCTTCCTCCCCCACCCCCCACAGAGCTGGATCATCCCAGGTCTAGTTGTGCTTGCTGTGAAACTCTCAGTCCAGAGCATTTCAGATTGCTGGTCTTTGTTCAGGTGGGACCTGCTGAGCCAGATCACCCGGCTCCCTGTTTCAGCCCCCTTTTCTTCAGTTGAATGGGTGACTGTCTCCTAGGCGTTTCAGGTGCCAGTTGAAACGGCCACCCAGAATTGCGTGAGTTTTTGTGCAGAGACCCACTGCACCATGCTGGAGACTTGTGGCATTTTTCTGCCCAGGAATCTCCTGGCCTGTGGGCAGTAAATACTCGCTTGGAAATGCAGTGATCACTTACCCTCTGCATTCTCGCTAGGAACTGCACTCCAGAGCTGTTCCTATTTGGCCATCTTGGATTGTCCATTTATCTGATTTTTTTTTTAGCAATTGGAAGATCTTACAATGACCCAATAGTTATATGTTTATTTGCCTAAAAATGTTCCTACTCTTTAAAAAATCATTTTTTATTACACATCTGATCTCTGTAAGCATTACAATTTTGGATTCTCATTCTGTATGATTCAGTGCTATCCAATAAAACTTTCTCCAGCAATCAAAGTGATTAATATTTTACTGCCCCAAATGTAGTCACCCATCACATGTTGCTATTGAGCACCTAAAATGTGATTAAGTTGACTGCAAAATTAAATATTTTGTTATATTTAATTTTAGTTGATTAACATTTAAATGTGAGTAGATAAATGTGGCTAGTGGTTATCTTATTGGACAATACAGTAACAAAACACTTTACTTGGAATATGAGATTCATATTAGAGTTTGCTAAGGTCTTTAGACTCACCGCTTAATATGTGCTTCCATGTCCTAAATAACTCACTGGTCACAGTGAACCATCTGAAATATCCCAAAGTCCCAAATGCATGACAGCTTCATACTTTCTCTTAGCTCTTGTTTTTCTCTTCCATCAATTAATGAAATTCATTTAGTTTTTAATACTCATTTTAAAATGACTTCTCTGTAAAGACTAACTTGATATTTGTCATTGTCTTGATCTTTACAAATAGCTGTTACTCCTTTTTGTCATTTACACCATCAAGTACTTAACACAGAATTATCTCAAATCAGCTATGACATTGAATGGTCTCTCTCTCGTTGCAAGACAGTGCACTGAATACACTTCTCAAGAATAAAGATACTGTGCTATTACCTTTGTTACCTAGCACAGTGATGGGTACTCTGTAAGGATGCAATAAGTATATGCAGAATAAGCCAACACATAGACAGCTGGTACTATGATGCTAATCAATTTAAAAATTGGTTACATGATCTCACCAATATCTATTCTAAAAAAAACTCCATTAAATAAGAGCCACATTATCAGAGTTTCTAAAAGTTGAATAGAGAACAATATCTCTTTCATTTTGTAAGATATATAAAAATAGAATTTGAAATTAGTTGTGTTGATACAGAAGTGTGATCATAGTTTCTTTTTAAATTCCACCAGTGTGTCCCTGTGACTATATATATGAGAGATCCTTTGTAGATAGTGGTAAAAGTTGAGATTTGGGAAACTGTTAATATCAAATCCAGTGTTAAGTGGTCCTACTACACCTTGCCTCCGTGGTAGACCTTGATTATCATATATGGAAACATAGAGGAAAAGGAATATAACTACTTAGCCACATGTAAAATTTTTATTTTCTGAAACTTTTATAGGTTTTTAGTGAGAAAATATAAGAATAGATGGGTTCAGATATTTCATAATATGATTTGAACAACTGTCATTGTTAATCTAAGATTTCTAAAATTTCTTATCATTTGACTGTCTTTTAACCTCTCATTGTTTTTTGTATGTAATTATTGATAAAACCTGGTTGTTCTCTAAAATAAATTATTTTTCTCATAATGTTGCATGGAATATAGAGCTATGAATCATAAAGACACATGATTTATGTATTTGGAGGAATGTATTACTGCATGTTTTCACTTGTATTAAATTACACCCCAAAGATAACGTAAATATTCTTCAAGCTGCTTTTTTCTGGTTGACAGAAAAACACAAAATTCCTTGATTTATAGTGCAAATGAAGATTAGCTTTCAGAAGTAATTTTTATTCTTAAGAAAAAAATATAGCTTGTAGAAAGTAATTCATTTGTTTTAAGAGAATTTCCGTTTATGAACATAAGAAATTGCAATAGCCAGAAAATAACTCTGCCAGATAATTAAATTTACTGTTTTGGAAATTAATTTCTTTAGGGCCTAATTATTCTCACATTCATGCATTTAAAGCAAAATCTGTTGACAGCTACATATTCTACGTGTTATGGTTAACATTATCAATGAGGGTAATGTTTGTTAATCACTCAAGATTATTAAATCTGATTTTGTATCTGTTTTCTTACTCTCTTTTCACCACTGCAAATATGTGTACATTGGCTTTACCTGGCTAATGAGGGAAAGTTTTTGTGATAAAGCAGAAGTTATTTAGATAAATTCTTTATTGGAGGAGGCAGGACTTGGACATATGTAATTGTTACAACAAATGCCTAAAATATTGAGTATTGAATTTGGGACTAAATAGTGGTAGGCAAGAAAACAGATTTTTTTAAAGGCTCAAAAATGGAAGGGATAATAATACAGGAAGCTAGAAAAATGGTAAACTATGTTACCCACTTATAATAAAAATATACTGCTATAAATTGGAAGATAATAAATGGACCCCATGAACTTATAGATTTGAGAAGATGACTTCCAGGCAAAATGTTGAAGCAAGAGCTAATGGCTTTATGCAGCTCATGATGAGTTACTACAAGAAAGATGGTTTTTTGTGTTAATCAGACTTGAATATGAATTACAGTTTCACTTCTTCACAGCTGAGACACTATTAGTAAGTTTTCCTTTTTGACATTTGGTTTGTAAAATTGTGCTTAAAGTAAAGAAACTAATACTCCCATCCCAGAGAGTTATTGTTAGGCTTTCACTTTTAGATAGGTGTGTCTAGCACCTGAAATATCATAATTCATTAATAGTCCCAAACATAGTAGTATATTAAATGAATGAATATATTTCAATCTGATTGCATGTAGCCTTTACAGTGAAGTAGAATAGAAAAATCTATTAAACTCCACCAAAATCTCCATAAACTAGAATGTAAGCTCCATGATGGCAGCAACATTTTCTGTCTTATTTATTGCTCTATCCCAGACTCAAAATGATGTACATAATAGACACTCAATACACATATATACATTGGATAAGTGAATCAAAGAACATTTTAATTTTTAGAATTAGCGAAAACGGGACTGGTGAGACTATCTTTTTGTTTGAAGATGGCTGATGTAAATGCATTTGCCTATGTTAATTGCGGAGACTGGCCACCTGAAAGAGACATATCTTTTCTAAAAGAGTTGCTACTACTCACATCCAACACCCTGGCACTATTTTAAAATAACAAACATAAAAATCTGAATATTTATATACAATTTACCAACTTAAAATATTTGCTCAGAATTATTGGGGTACACTTGAGAGTCTAAACAAAACATAACACTAAGAACATATACCACAAAGTCCATCAATTTGCAATGTCTGAACTTTGCCTTTGACTTTATAGTACCATCATTTTTATATTTTCAACATGGTGTATATACAACACTTGTATATACTATTACAAGTGTGCATAGTTTGTGTCTTAGAGTCTGCACTTGAAAAAATGAGAAAGCAACCACTCCTTCCTACAATTGTTAGAAAGATCTTGTGAAATAATGACTTCAGAGGGAAAGGATTTTATAAATGATAAAGTGCTCCACAGAAGTAATTGATTTTTAGTGTTCTTCCATAGCACTTTTAGTAGGCCCCTATGGTTCACCAAGGCTACCAGCACAGATCTCTAAGTAAAGTGTTAGTACTTTCTTATTTGCATAATACTTTACATTTTATTGCCTTTCCTTGAGCCAGAGGGTTACAAGCATATAACAACTTTTGTTTCCATGACAAAAGAACAAAGCAGGTACTTCTCAAAAGTCCTTTTAAGAAGTGAAAGCAAATAAAGTACTTATTGGGGGTTCACTTAGCAAAGCTTCTAGTTGCATTTGGATAGTGTAGGTGCTGGCTCAGGGTGTCTATATGTGGGTGTCAGTGATGGCTGAAATCCTACCTTTAATCTGCCTTTATCTGCCCACCGGGTAATTTTTTTTTTCTCCAATTCACCTGCCTAAAATGAACTCCTTTTGATTTCCCACCAAAGCTCCCTTCACAAAGCCTTGTGCCGGTACTGAAAGTGATGCTACTGCTGCTCATAAAGCAACTTATGGCTCTATCAAAAAGAAAAAAAAAAAGATGTTTTTTTTTTTTTTTAGGTAAGTCTAGACAAAATTAGGGTATTACGTTATTATTAAAATAAACTTTAATTCTGAGACAACTGTCTCTCAGTATTCTTCATTTACTTGAATTATTTTTAAAAAAATCTGTAAGAGTTTACAGAATGGTGCTAAAAAGCTATGTTCTCTGAAACTGGGCAATACCAGAACAGAGGATTTATTGCCAGTAGAGTTAGTGATTAATGTTGGAGAAAAGGCCCTTTGCCTATATGAAATGAGATTTCATTTACATAGAAGGAAATCTGCAAGTTAAAGATTTTAAAATGCAAAGCCCATGTTAAAAAACCTTAAAATGCCTGGTCTGAGTAAGACTTTCCTGAAACCAGGAGGCCATATTTAAATTTCGGTTCTTCAGAAATAGATGTAATTTTGTGAAAACAACTTTACTATTTATTACTACCACTTTTATTTATTCTGCATGTGTTTTTCCTGGATGATTACTCAAATTTTTTCAAGAGACTCAGTGAATGAATACATAAGAAAATATTCATTGCTGATCACATGCACTCACTTCAGGGAATTTGCATTTCATAGAAAAGTGTGTTCCAGATGTGTTTTATAAATTGCTTCTCTTAGAAAAATTGGGAAGGAAACAAATCTCAGACTCTTAAATTGCCACCTCAGGACTTCGTGTAGTAACTGAAGGCAATGGTTAGGAGGCAGAAGCTCTTTTGAATTCTGCTTAAGTTCTAGCCTCAGACACAAAGGAGAGACAAAGGTGGTCAGATGTGAGTAAGTGAGCAGACAAGATGTGTCTGAGGATCCAGAATTCTGGGTCAAGGCATAGCACGGCATCTTCCACAAACTGGTTCTTAAAAAGCAATTAAAAATATATGTATGACTTAGAATACATTGTTATATATTACCACGAAGAAAACAAAGGCTGATCAATATTATTTACAATATCCTAATGCTCCCCCACCTGAAATCCATGGCACTTCACATCCTCTGGTTGGTACTGGTTCCCTTGCCAGGTAAATTCCAAATAAAAGGCCCTATTTATATTAAAAGTAATAGCAAAAACCACAATCACTTTTGCACCAACCTAATCTAATACAAAATGAAATAGGCATGCATAAGGCCCTCCAATTCAGGACGGCTTCTGTCCCAAAGGCTATAATTAATCTAAACTACTAATAGCCATTTTTACTAGTTTCTAAAACAGAACTAGTCTTAATTTTAGTTTTTTTTTCACAGAATGGTTTGGTTTAGTGTTAGATTAAAAGGTAGAGTTAAATGGACATGATACATTGTTTTGGAGTTCTTTTTGCTTTGGAGTAATCTGTATTTTTGTAACCAGTTTTTACTGAGGCAGCTACAGAATGACTGTGTGGTTTAAGATTGCCTATAAAGCACAATGTGTTCAGAAAAAGGAGTTATAGTAGTCTTCTTTCTTTGCCATTTTATTCAATTTCACCTAAATCAGGCATTTCACTGAGGTAAGAGGGTTCACACATTCATACTTCTCTCTTCAAAGTCTCCTGTGTTATATTTTTCAAAGTATATCTGGTGGCAAATTACCATCCATTCCTGCATCTGGAATTTCATCTAGAATTTCTGCCACCTCCTCACTTTCTATCCAGCACTTAGATCTGAGTCTTTGATTCAATCTTTGTCCATTTGGATACAGGGAGACAGTGCGGTGTTGGGGAAGAAGTGTTTGTCTTTGAAGTTTGTATTAGTTTTCTATTGCTGCTGTAAGAAACCCCATGCATTTAGTAGTTTGAAACAATACAAATTTAGTACTTTATGGTTGTAGAGGTCGGAAATCTGTCCCCGGTCTAAAATGAAGGTGTAGGCAGGGCTGCATTCCTTTCTGGAGACTAAAGTAGAATCTGTCTTCTTGCCACTTCCAGCTTCTACAGGCTACCCACATTCTGTGGCTCTTGGCCCTCATCCTTCTTCAAAGCCAGTGATAGCTGATGTCTTTCTCACTGCACACTGCTGTGACATTGATTCTTGTGCCCCCTTCTTCCACACTACAGAACTCTTGAGATTACATTGAGTCCACCTACATATGCTTCCTTTTTGAAGTCAGCTAATTAGCAACCTTAATTTCATCTGCTACCTTCTTTCCCCTTTGCCATGTAATGTAATATATTCATAGTTTCCAGGGATTAGAGCACAGGCATCTTCGAGGAGGCCATTTGTGTGCCTACCACAGAGTCTGATCCAGATTTGAATCCTTATTTATCTAATACTTGGACAAATCATATTATCTATTGAAGACATAGTTTTCTGAATAGAAAAACTAGAACACTTGTTCTTTGTAGTAATAGTAACTGCCACGAATTAAATGTGTTCCTGGCGTTCTGCACAGTTAGAAGGAATTCAAGTAGTTAAGGTAAACATGCACTGGGAATCCTTCTCTATTTATTTCGTCATATTTCCTTCCCTCTTTATCTCAGAGCTGGAGAAAGTGGTGATCATTGGTAATGGGTTTGCCCTCTACAGATTTCAAACTTTTTCTTGAGTGGGCCCTTCTATTACCTAAAGTGAGAATAGGAATGGATATAACAAACAGAGTATTATCAAACCCAGCTGGCCATTCACCTAAGCCACATCTTTCAATCTAGGTTTAATTGGCAATAAATCTGACATGTATGTTCCATCACTTATTTTCTATATTTAAGAGAGTTTGATCTCCTAAAACGTTAACATGCCTTCTACACAGCAAGTCTGGATTTACTTTCTAGTCTCCAGCTGGGACTCAGACACAAGCCTGACACCAAAGGCCTTATTTTTAACTGTTAATAATCTTCATCTTCATGCTATACAATTATCTTAAGGTGCAAATCATTTTATAAGCCAATATCTCGCAAGTAATAGATGTTCAATAACTGAATTCTCTCACACTGTCCGATGAATGGGGGAAGATCAAGTAAACTAGAAATTTTAACCAATTATAAAAAGTAATAAATTAATTAGCTCTCAATGTGTAGGGCAAAATAATTGTTAGTTTAATAGGTGATTTGTTTGTTCATTTTATTATTTCCTTCCTTCATATGTAGGGTAATTTTTATTTTAGAAAATACAACGTAAAATGAATAAGACTGAATTTGACTTTGAGTATGGTGTTCATGCTTTAAAATAAACAACATAGAAGAATGAAATTCAACTGTGCCCTGTATTTCTCAAAACTCAAATTTCCTTTTTCTCTACCCCGATACAGAATAACATAATCAAAGGAGATGAAACTGCCTGAAATCTATAATAAAATTTTTTAAAACCCCAGCTTGGTAGCCATGATTTTTACTCTATTGTTCCCAACACAAGTTCATCCTTATATCTTAGAATAATAACATAATGACAAGACTCTAACAGATAGCATCTAATTATTACATCCTCTATAATAATAAATGGCCAAGGTGAAGGTACAATTTTATCTGTTTTTAAAAAGTATGTATTAGTGGACAAGATAAATCTCCAGTATTAGTAGGATGTTTTGGAAAAGCTAGCTACTGACACTTAGGAACTGCTGACACATTTTCTCTCTTGGATCTGGTGGTAAGTTTTACAGATCAGTAGATATTTCTCAGAACATCAAATGTAGGATGAGATCAGCCTTCTGCAAAGGGATTAGTTGGCATATCTATTGGTGTTTTTGAGAAAAAACAGTGACAGATGTTGTATCATTTACCCTTTTGTTGTTGGGCAAATTTATATAGACATCGCAGTACCACGTAGATAATGTTAAAACCAGAATTGCCACATGCAGAAATATACACTGCTAGTTTAAGAAGTATGAATACCTGCTGTATCATCTTATGTGGTAATAGCTAAGCATAATGTGGAAATTTTACCCTTTTGGAAAAACAACTTGAAAAGCCGGCCTTGGTTTGATTTTCTCAAATCAAATTTTTCTACGTTCTTTTATACATAGGTTTCTTCGATATTTGCTCAAGGCTGCTATCATATTTGATTTGGGATTGTGTAATGATCAAGAGTTTAGGCTCCAGAGTCAAAAAAATCTGAGCTTGAGTCTTAGTTGCATCCATACGAGATGCAAAGCCTTGGGGAAGTCATTCAACTTCTCTAAAATTCAGAATATTAATCTGTAAATAGTGTGTATCAACCTCAGACCGTTTCTATAAATTTTGTGTGAGAAAATTCATTTTAATTTCTTAACATAATACTTGGCATATGGCAATACTTATTAGCTATTATTATTATTACATTGCATTTGTTGGGATTTGGACAGGAACTGCACATTCAAAGTATTAAATTTAAAAGATTAATGAAGAGACTATACAATGCTGTGGCCAAACGATAAAGAAACCAGGTTAGCTAGGCATGGCAGAGTGTGCCTGTAGTTCCAGCTTTTTGGGAGGCTGAGAGGGGATGATCGCTTAAGCCTAGAAATTGGAGGCTGCAGTGAGCTATGGTTGTGCTGCTGCACTCCAGACTGGGCAACAGAACAAGACTTCATCTGTGGAAAAAGAAAACAAATCAAGAGGAAGCTGTTGATCATCCAGAAACCTGCAACAGTGGCAAACAGTGACCACCTGTGCAGGGAATAAGGGAAGACACAAGTGTTATCAGAATTCAGGGAAAGCTGTAATATTAGAGGTGGGTGGTGTCAGTGAGTAAGTGCTGATAACAATCACAGTTGGTGAGAAGAGAATTCTTCACAGTGCCTCCCATTTTTTAGGTCCAGTGGAAGCCAGAGACTAAAAAACACCCTGACAAAATCCAGAGAGGACAGCTGTCAGAGCACAGGACAAGACAGATACTAGAATGAAATAATTAGAAGGGGCAAGGAGAGAATAGCCGGCATGGTTTTGGATTTAGCAGTTTCCTACTGAGGTCTCACATCTCCCCATGCGTGGATTCAGACAATCTGGGCCTGCTTGCCAAGCAAGCACTTGCTCTATCCTGTCCAGGACACAGCTGTGACCTCCATTCAGCCGCATTTCTTAGGACACCAGGACTCTCTCTCAACCATATGGAACTATTCTTTGAAGTCAAGGGCCTTAAGATCACAGGTCTACAGTTTCCCTGTACTGAAAACCTTCTCAGCCTGGCCTGCAGTGGAAAACCATTGCCAAATGTGCTTCGATGTGAATACGAGGCATAGGCCTACCTGTGTGATTCTCTTGGGTCATTTCTGATACCAGCAACTCTGAGACCAGCATCCAAATCATTACCACATTTTCCTCTCTGCAGTCTCCCCCAAAGACATATTTTTGGGAACACAAGTAGTATTTACTCTTTTTTGGGATCTTCAATGGAAAACTTTGAATATAATGGGATGCATATATGAAATATAAAATATTTGTCTATTGTTTCCCTCTGTATCAGCAAATTTTATTTAGGATCTCCTTTTATGTGAAATGGTTCATACATTTAAATTGTTTCATCCACCTAAGTATTTCAGATAGAATAATATAGTGTCCTGGTATGTGATTAAACAGAAAACACATTTTCATAACATCTTTTCTTCATTGCTTTAGAGGCAGTTAGATATAATTTGGAAGACTGAAGTAGATTTTTAAATCAACTACTTGCTAGTTCAGAGAGTGCATTTCACTTCTTTGAGTGATCATGCTTTCACTGGTAACATTATACTACTAATACTCTCCCCAATCTAGAGATAAAATTGCATAACATATAATAATTTTTATGTAAGTTAAAATTTATTTGGTATGCTCATTCTATTTTCTCACTCTTTCTCTTTCTTTCTTTTCCTGGCAACATAAACCCTGCTGCCTTTTATCTCAGGGAAGACGTGGGGTTTTGGTCATGAGTTATCTGTAGAATAGCTTTGAGGCTTTGAACAAGATGCATAGAACTAGAAGATATATTTGTTTAAAAAAGTATGCTAAATAAAATACATTTTTCTTTCATTTTTAACTCTGAAATTTACTTAACTATGATATTCATACAATTCCTTTTTGAGGCATGGTTTTATAGCTCCTTGCTAAGTCAGTAAAGAATGTTATTATTTCAAATAACTTGATTGATAACAGTAAATGGTGTTATGCCGTTAGTATAATTTTTGTTAATGTTTTACCCTCATCGTAGAAGAAAACTGATATAATATACCAGGTGGAAATCTACTTACTTCTTGGGCTTCAGGAATGCAAATAAAATAGCTATGTAATAATAAGGTCCAGCTGCACTTTGGGGTTTAGCAGAGGCCCCAGTTGGGATATGACATCTGAAAGATTTTTCACAGCATATTTTTGCAGCTGAAATTTGTCATGTCCAGATACAGGATCTGCCAAATCACAAAATTTTACACAGATGCTAGATTTTAAAAAGAAGGGATTTATACAAGTTATGAATTGTTAAGTAAATGCCACTCCCTGCCCCCTCCAAGAAAGCAACCGAGCAACTGAAATACTCTTTAATTAACATACAAAATAAGATTATACCTTGCTCTAAGAATTCATCTTTATTTTTCATATGAAACATATCAAAAGCTCCCGATAGAAGGTATTTGATATATGAGTGTGTTTGTGTGCATATTTTCAAAATATGGATGATTATTGGGAAGACTAAAAACATTTAGGAAGTACCCATTTATATTTTCACCATTGTTCAACAAACTTTATGCTTGGTGATTCTGCATCACCCTTTTATACCACCAGATCAGTGAATTGGCGTAGTGGAAAGTGATAAACAATGAGTCCATTAAACTTAGTTAAATCTACATTCTTCCACTTGTGTGCTTTGTGGCCATGGGGCCATCACTCAGCTTTATGGCCTTTTAAGCTTTTAAAATGAAACGAGATATGTATAAAGAATCTGTCAATATTAGACAGATCAACAAGATAGAAAATGAACAAGGATATCCAGGACTTGAACTCAGACCTGGAGCAACTAGACTTAACAAATATTTACAGAACTCTCCTCCCCAAATCCACAAAACATACATTTTTCTCAGTATCACATTATACCTATTTTAAAAGTGACCACATAATAGGAAGTAAATCACTCCTCAGCAATTGCATAGCATTTCACAGGTTTAAATAAAATATTAGTTCGCTGCTTATTTGTTATTTTCATCCCCTATTCC